>OX246754.1:134232546-134569710 GCA_945910035.1 Brachypalpus laphriformis
AATACAGAGTGTATTCAAATAAACAATACGAAATATAAAGCTTTCAGGGTGATTCCAACACTCCTTCTTAAGCTGATGTTTGTTGTTGTATTGCCTTTCGGTACAACTCTTGCTTTACTTTGTTCAGGGGCTTTGTGAGCATATCTGCTATTTGTTGATCGGTACTAATATATTCGACTTGAATTTCACCTCAGTTGAAAGTAGCCTGTACGTAATGATGATGATTGTCAATGTGTTTGGTCCTTGGATCAAATCCACTATTTTTAGCGATGGTGATTGCACTTTGATTGTCGCACAGAAATCGAAGAGGTTTTTGCTTCTTCAAAAGTGCAGTCTTGAGACTATTCCACGAAAGTGCTTCCTCTACTGCTGGCGAGAGTACCATGTATCCGGTTTCGCATGTTGATAATGCAACGGTATGCTGCCTCTTAGAGCTGCAAGATATAGCTCCTCCTTGAGCTAGGAAAACATAACCGATTGCAGACATTCTATCATCTATGTTGGCTGCCTAATCAGCATTTGTGTATCCCAGCATGTCATCTTTATCACTTTGCGAAATTCTAGCTTCATCTTTGAAGTTTCACGTATATAGTGAAGTAAATGTTTCACGGCATGGCAAAATCGCATCATCACCTCCCCGTGGTGCCCGCTGGATAGCTATCTGATAGTGAACTAACGATGAGCTATGCTGAGTCTGACGATATATGTGCAGCTGAACACTCAGACCTGCGTAAGCACATCTGGGTGAACTTCAGGGCGCATATGTTTAACCGGACGAGGCTTCTCTTGTTGACCTGTCTTGTCTTGTCTCCGAAGTCTCGCAAGAGCTCCGCAGAAGGAGGACATGCGGCAGATGAATTCTCTCGATGGAATCAACGGTGACGTCTATAGACCAGCGGATACCTTACCGGAGCTACTTCGACATATTTGAAGCTGAGGTCTGTAAGGATTTTCAATACTACGTCAGAGTATTGAAAAAGAAATGGTGGCGGATGAACCCTTAATGGGCCAACGGCAGCGATCATATCCCCGAAGTGGGTTACTGACATAGGTGTATCCGGCCCCTTGTCCTAGGGGTTGCAAAAAAAAGGATCTGGTCCTCTAAGTTGGGGGTTGTGCCGTCGGGTTAACTTCCCTACCACGTAAAACACTTTCGGTTACGAAGCAACCAATAGCCTCTGATACGGATTATTTTAATGTTGACGATCCAAGAAAATGTGAAAAGGACAACGATTATCGTGTCTGCACATGGAATATTAGGTTCCTCTACAAACCACGTGCAGCCGAACAACTTGTGGAGGCCCTAGAGTGTCTCAAAGCAGACATTACAGCCATCCAAGAAGTGCGATGGGATGGTCCGGGCAAAACGGAGTATAAAAAACTGCGACATCTACTACGGCGATTGCTACAGACAACAAGGACAGCGTCTATTCGGGTGCGGACTTGTCACTGGGGGCAGACTTAGGCAAGAAGTCTCGATTTTCCGGCATGTGAACGAGCACCTTATGACTATCCGTATCAAGGCTAAATTTGCCAACATTAGCCTAATATGCGCTCACGCCCCTCACGAGGAGAAGGACGACGCGACAAAGGATGACTTCTACCAGCTCTTGGACAAGACGTATGGGCAATGCCCTAGCCACGACGTTTAAATTATCCTAGGTGATTTTAACGCAAAGCTAGAAAGAGAGGACGTCTTTAGTAGCGTCGTCGGAAAACACAGCCTGCACGAACAGTCCAGGGTTTCAAAGCCAGAACAGAAGCCTGCAGGGACAAAAATGGTAATATAGTAGTAGAATCGCAGTCGGTGCCGAGGATATGGAACGAACACTTCTGTAGACTGTTAAACGGTGATGTAACGAAGTGACATAATCCACCACCACAGAAGTGATCATCCACACTCTACGCACACCTCTCTAACCACCTAATGCGGAGGCCTCCATCTGCTGGCAGGTAGCGAAACAGCGAATATTCTCCGAATCCTCAGTCAAACAAGAGGAAACGGAGGAAAGAGAGAATAGTACAATATGAGAAAATGTAACTACAAAGGTCGCAGACGAGATTGTGGAGGAAATTTTGCATTGGCTCAAGATTCACATTCTCGTCTTGCAGGATTTTTCCATAAAGGAAAGTGGATGAAAGTCAGTCGAGAGAGTCTGCTCAAGCGTGGTAGTACCAATCCTGTGAACTTTTGACAGCCTCTCCAGGAATTGGTCTTACGACTTTCCACCGATTTTTTTGCCTTCACCTCGGTGATTGGGCAATAACACACGTGTCTGCTACTAGCTATAGCCGGCCCGTCCGATAGGTTTCTCCCCTTCTGAGAGAAACAAACCGAGTTAACCACAGCGGATTTGCCGCCCTTTGTTAAGCTACTTCCTAAGCCTGCCCTAAGTGCGGACGGCTACTTTCCAAGCCTGCCCTAAGTGCGGACTGGATCCTTTCTAAGCCTGCCCTAAGTGCGGACTGGGTCACAGCGCGACTGCCCTAAATGCGGACGGCTACTTTCCAAGCCTGTCCTAAGTGCGGACTGGATCCTTCCTAAGCCTGCCCTAAGTGCGGACTGGGTCAGAGCACGCCTGCCCTAAGCGCGGACGGCTACTTTCCAAGCCTGCCCTAAGTGCGGACTGGACCCTTCCTAAGCCTGCCCTAAGTGCGGACTGGGTCACAGCACGCCCGCCCCTAAGTGCGGACGGCTACTTTCCAAGCCTGCTCTAAGTGCGGACTGGATCCTTCCTAAGCCTGCCCTAAGTGCGGACTGGGTCACAGCACGCCTGTCCTAAGTGCGGACGGCTACTTTCTAAGCCTGCCCTAAGTGCGGACTGGATCCCTTCTAAGCCTACCCTAAGTGCGGGCTATGTCATCGCAAGCCTGCCCTAAGTGCGGACTGCGACCTTCAAAGCCTGTCCTGAGTGCGGACTGAAACTCCGTCGAGACGACGCATCGAACCGAGCCAGACAACAGAACACATAAACCCGGCCCGTACCAGAACCAGCAGCAGGACGGCGATAGTTGTAAGCGTATTAGTACTATTATTTAGTATAAAAATTGTTAAGAAATCTATAAAAAACCGTACTAGCATTGTTCCAAATAACTATTGTGAAACAATTCCGTAAAATAAAGTACCTCTTTCCCAAAGTCTAGGGTGTTCCTTTGGGTTAACCCTGTGGCCGGCGAGCCCACCACAGCCTTTGATGAAAGATACCGCGGTACCGCCGTAAAACCCGACCGAGACCGATACCAAAGAGGAACCAACCATCTTCGACCCAGAGGACAATCTTATACCCCATAAGGCAGCAGAGGATGACCAGCTAGTCCAGATGAACCAGACGACCCAACAAGCTAGCACCGCGAGACCGAATCCCCCGCAAGCCGCATTACACCATAAGTGGATCTTAAGCTATAAAGCCGAAGCAATGGACACCGTCCGGAAATGGGGCCTGCGGTTCGATGGGTCAGGAAGTGCGCCCGAATTCATCGAGCGGCTCGAAGAGCTAACGCAGTGTTACGACATTCCACTGTTACATACCGCGTACCCTGCCGGAGATCTTCCGAGGAGCAGCGCTCGAGTGGCTTCAAATCAACCGGGAAAACTAGAAGACTTGGGAAGATTTCCGCCAGGCCTTCCTCCGATATTACCGCCCGGCCCGATTCATCCACAAGTTGGAGGATGAAATTATGCGGAGACGGCAAGGACGACAGGAGAAGGCCAAGGAGTACATCCGAGCATATCAGTACCTGATCAGGCTACATCCCCAAGCGGATTGCACTAAAAGCGTGTCCGAGTACCGGTTGTACATCAAGCGCCGAGAGTTTGAGACGCTGGAAAAGCTGATGGATCTCGCGGAGGAATATGCGTTCGTAAGGAGCGAAGAAAAAGCCAGTGGACCGCCGGCCGTTCCAAACCGTCCCCGAGACTCCAAGCCGTTGCGACTCTACCCACCCAGATCATCTACGATCGCAACACGCACTGTTGGAAGTGCAAGCAGCATGGGCACCGCCAGCAAGAATGTCGTCAACCGTTCCGCCTCTTCTGTTCCCATTGTGGAGAGGACGGAAGAATGACGAGGAACTGTCCGTGCCACAATACACCGAGTGCACCAACGCCAACAAAACTGCTCTGCGCAGTAGGAAGCCGGCATACATATCCGAGAACGCCTCCGAAACGGCAGCATGAAGCTGTCAACAGGATGAAGCTTTCTTCTCCACCGTCGATACCGCTGCTAGCGTGCGACCTATCAACGCGACCAATGAAACCACCACACCGGAAAGCGCCCGTACTGAGATCGTCATTGTCGTCAACGCCGCAGTCATTACAAGAGCCTCCATTACCGATGACATCAGTGCCGCCAAAGTTGCGGAACTCCAATTGGCTGCACCCACCAGAAGTCATACCACCGCCGTCACCGTCATCACTGCTACAAGAACCGTCATCACCGTCGACATCAGTGCCACCAGAGTCGCGAAACTCCAATTGGTCGCACCCGCCATTTGTCAAACCACCGCCGTCACCGTCCCTACCGTTGTCACCACCATCGCGAATGATATCAGTGTCGTCAGAGTTGTCAAACTCCAAATTGTCGCCACTGTCAGATGGCATTCCACCGCCGTCACCGTCATCACCGTTGCCAGAATTATTAGCACCGATACCAGAACCGCCATTACCGTCGACATTAGTGCCGCCAGAATTGCGAAACTCCAACTGGTCGCACCCACCAGATGTTAAAACACCGCCGTCACCGTCATCACCGTTACCAGAACCGCCGTCACCGATATCAGAACCGTCATTACCGTCGACATCAGTGCCGCCAGAGTTGCGAAACTACAACTTGTCGCTACCGTCAGATGTCATACCGCCGCCGTTACCGTCATCACCGTTACCAGAGCCATCATCGCCGATACTAGAGCCGTCATTTCCGTCGACATCAGTGAGTTGAGAGATGCCAACTTGACGTCACCGTCAGATGTCATACCGCCACCGTCATTGCGAAATGTTACACAAACATCGCAAGACGAAACAATGCCGTGGCCTTTTCCACCAGCAAGTCTACCGTTACCCTTTACGCCGATTACTAGACCGGGATCATTGAGACCATTGCCGATACAAGACAACGAGCGCTCACGAGGCCCGACGTTAACCATGGCCAAACCGGCACTGTCAAAACCTCCGCCATGGTCTAAGATCGAAGCATTCATCTCACCGTCACCACCAATGATACCGCCGTCACCAACGGACCACAGATCACGATGGTCGCAGCCCCGACCGCCGGAATTTCTGCAGTCACCGTCATCATAATTAGTTTTTTTTTATTATTATTTTAGTCGTAATATTTTTTTTTTTTTAGTCTTTCATATTTATAGTTTAAGTAGCTGTAAGAACTTTTAGATTCCTGATAGAAATAAAAATGTTTTAGATTCCCCTCAACAGGCCAGTGACAGTTTACGACGAGAAGGTTCTCGTCTGCCGAAGAAGGAGGGGAATGTAACGAAGTGACATAATCCACCACCACAGAAGCGATCATCCACACTCTACGCACACCTCTCTAACCACCTATTGCGGAGGCCGCCATCTGTTGGCAGGTAGCGAAACAGCTAATATTCTCCGAATCCTCAGTCAAACAAGAGGAAACGGAGGAAAGAGAGAATAGTAAATATGAGAAAAAGTAAATAAAAAGGTCGCAGAAGAGAATGTGGAGGAAATTTTGCATTGGCTCATGATTCACATTCTCGTCTTGCAGGA
This sequence comes from Brachypalpus laphriformis, assembly GCA_945910035.1. Classification (NCBI taxonomy): domain Eukaryota; kingdom Metazoa; phylum Arthropoda; class Insecta; order Diptera; family Syrphidae; genus Brachypalpus; species Brachypalpus laphriformis. The sequence goes on from OX246754.1 coordinate 134,238,287, forward strand.
TTTTTCCATAAAGGAAAGTGGATGAAAGCCAGTCGAGAGAGTCTGCTCAAGCGTGGTAGTACCAATCCTGTGAACTTTTGACAGCCTCTCCAGGAATTGGTCTTACGACTTTCCACCGATTTTTTTGCCTTCACCTCGGTGATTGGGCAATAACACACGTGTCTGCTACTAGCTATAGCCGGCCCGTCCGATAGGTTTCTCCCCTTCTGAGAGAAACAAACCGAGTTAACCACAGCGGATTTGCCGCCCCTTGTTAAGCTACTTCCTAAGCCTGCCATAAGTGCGGACGACTACTTTCCAAGCCTGCCCTAAGTGCGGACTGGATCCTTTCTAAGCCTGCCCTAAGTGCGGACTGGGTCACAGCGCGACTGCCCTAAATGCGGACGGCTACTTTCCAAGCCTGTCCTAAGTGCGGACTGGATCCTTGCTAAGCCTGCCCTAAGTGCGGACTGGGTCACAGCACGCCTGCCCTAAGCGCGGACGGCTACTTTCCAAGCCTGCCCTAAGTGCGGACTGGACCCTTCCTAAGCCTGCCCTAAGTGCGGACTGGGTCACAGTACGCCTGCCCTAAGTGCGGACGGCTACTTTCCAAGCCTGCCCTAAGTGCGGACAGGATCCTTACTAAGCCTGCCCTAAGTGCGGACTGGGTCACAGCACGCCTGCGATAAGTGCGGACGGCTTCTTTCCAAGCCTGCCCTAAGTGCGGACTGGATCCTTCCTAAGCCTGCCCTAAGTGCGGACTGGGTCCCAGCACGCCTGCCTTAAGTGCGGAGGGCTACTTTCCAAGCCTGCCCTAAGTGCGGACTGGATCCCTCCCAAGCCTGCCCTAAGTGCGGACTGGGTCATCGCATGCCTGCCCTAAGTGCGGACTGCGACCTTCGAAGCCTGCCCTGAGTGCGGACTGAAACTCCGTCGAGACGACGCATCGAACCGAGCCAGACAACAGAACACATAAACCCGGCCCGTACCAGAACCAGCAGCAGGACGACGATAGTTGTAAGCGTATTAGTACTATTATTAAGTATACAAATTGTTAAGAAATCTATAAATCTACCGTACTAGCATTGTTCCAAATAACTATTGTGAAACAATTCCGTAAAATAAAGTACCTCTTTCCCAAAGTCTAGGGTGTTCCTTTGGGTTAACCCTGGGTCCGGCGAGCCCACCACAGCCTTTGAAGAAAGATACCCTCACAGCGGTGATGACCAATATTCCGCTGTCAGGCAGAATGAGCCATTCAACAGTGACGATGACAGTGATGATTCCCGTCAACCCGTTCAGAATGAAGTGAGGATAGCGATATCTAAACTCAAACCTAACAGAGCTGTTGGAGCCGACGGCCTTGCCGCTGAACTTTTGAAGGCAGGAGGAGATGAATTTCTAAGGAGCATGCACCAGCTCATCTTTAAAATCTGGTCAGACGATAGTATGCCCGATGAATGGAACCACAGCATCGTTTGCCCGATCCTGATCAAAGGAGAACCTCTGAACTGCGCCAACTACAGAGGTATAAGTCTCCTCAACATCGCATATAAGATCCTATCTACCGTATTACGTGAACGCCTAAAACCGATCGTCAACAACCTGGTAGGTCCTTATCAGTGCGGTTTCAGGCCGGAAAAGTCCACCATTGACCAAATATTCACACTACGGCAGATCTTGGAAAAACCCATGAATATAAAATCGATACGCACCACCTCTTCATCGATTTCAAAGTTGCCTATGATAGCGTGTATAGAGACGAGGTATACAGACCCATGTCTAGTCTTGGCATCCCTGCCAAGCTCGAATGACGATGGAGAACTCTCGCTGCTCCATCAAAGTCGGTAGGAACATCACCGAACCATTCGATGTCAGGAAAGGTCTTAGACAAGGTGACGCGCTATCGTGCCATCTCTTTAACATCGTACTTCAAAAAATTATACGAAACTCACAAACCAACACAGGAGGTACAATCTTTTACAAGTCTGTATAACTACTCGCTTATGGCGATGACATTGACATAATCGGAATAACTCAGCGGGCCGTCAATGGGGCTGTTCGCTCTCATTCCAAACTGTTGTGGAATAAGAATTCCAACCTTTATTTTCCCCGATGCAGGGGGATTTTTAACCCACAATATATAAAACTCGTCCTTTTACCTTGGCTGACCGAGATAATTTAATTGGCGGAAATACCTTCTGTTGGCTCGACCAACAGTGGCGAAATAAAAAACCCAGCTTTCTGTATTTTATGGGTCCAAATGACCATAAAATTTCCTAAAAATAGGGTTAGGAATTTATTTGCTTTTAATATATAAAACGTGATTATATTTTATAAATTACATTTGTGCTGTTCGAAAGTTATTTATTCCTTTGTGTTTTAATTATATATGTAAGTCCACACGTCCTGTCTTCTTGATGGCTTTCAGTCAAAAAGACCGGTCATCATCCTTATTCAATTTTCCGCGTTTTTGGTTTTTTCCCATCTCCCCCATTTTGCTGAGTTATTTCCCAACTAGATCGGTGTTGCCAAGTTCTGCTCAACTAAATCGGTGCTGCCAAGTTCGGTTACATTCCCCCCCCGGTAAGCCAGGTTGTTTACCCTGGTTACCGCTATCGCCGAACTTCTGTATTACCATGACTGCTAGTTTGACTGCTGGACGAGTGTATATTCCCGATGAGGTTCGTACTACTGCGCTGCTCACGATTCCATCTTTGCCTTCTAAGGTTTCAATCACCTTACCCTTTGGCCAGGTGTTTCGAGGACTGTTTGGGTCTACAATTATAACGATATCATCCTTCTTCACCTTTCTAGCTGGTCCAAACCACTTACTCCTTCGTGTTAACTCCGGTAAGTTTTCTTGAACCCATCGCCTCCAAAATACGTTCGCATATTTTTCGCTCATTAACCAATTTCTTCTCAAAACCCTTCCATCTGCCATCATTTCTCCCCTTATCTTGAGGCCACTAGAAGAACCCAATAAAAAATGGTTGGGGGTAAGAGCCTCAGCCCCTTGGTTATCGATAGGAATATATGTTAGTGGACGTGAGTTCACAATGCCTTCTACTTCCGCCATCATGCTAACCAGGAGTTCATCACTAGGATTACTTGTTGGTGTCATCTCTGCCAAAGTCTGTTTGACCGAGCGAACTAACCGCTCCCAACTACCACCCATGTGTGGTGAAAGTGGGGGTATGAAATTCCATTTAAGCTTTGTCTCAAACTCGCTTGCCAACTTATCTTGATTTAACTTTTCTACTGCTTCTCGCAACTCCTCGCTTGCCCTACGAAAATTTGTCCCATTATCAGAGAATATTTCTACCGGCATACCCCTCCTTGCTATAAAGCGCTTTATTCCCAAGATGCACGAATCGCTGGTGAGGTTATAGACTACCTCAATGTGGATTGCACGCACCGTCAAACACGTTAATAACATTCCCCATCGCTTCTCTTTGTGCCTGCCCACCTTCACATAGAGAGGCCCAAAATAGTCGATTCCTACATATGAAAATGGTTTCGTATAAGACATGAGCCTGGTAGATGGAAGTTGAGCCATGGGTGGTGGCGCGGGTACTGCACGCCTTTTCACACAGTGATTGCATTTTCTTTGATAGCTCTTTAACAGTACTCTTAAATGTGGGATGTAATACCACTGCCGTAACTCGTTGACAACTGTTTCGTTGTACATGTGATAGAACTTATCATGAAAATGACGAATGATTAAAGTTGTTATGTGGTGCACCTTTGGTAAAATAACTAGTCTCTTTACCTGGTATGGAATATTTGGCGCTGCATCTATACGACCGTTTATCCGGACGACATCATGCTCGTCCATATAGGGGGACAATCTGTATAAGGCACTAGTTTCACCCAATTTCACATCCGTCGATGAGATCTTTCCTCTTCGGAGCAGTTGATACTCTTCTTTGAAGCCATCCTTTTGACATTCGCGATATAAAACTGCACGACGCCGGTCTTCTTCTGTAAACAGGTCGGATCCTTTGATGCTGCTCCTCTTACACCTAATCTCAATAAAGGGTTGCACGTACATTACAGTACGTAATATCCTGATCCACAGTGAAAAACGTGTGCAATCAATGATAGATTTACTGCCTATTGTTTGTAGACAGCATGGCTTAACCTCATGATCTTCTGCAGGTTCATGGCAGGCTTCCAAATTCTCTCGAGGCCATTCTTCCTCTCCCCTATGGAGAAATTCGGGGCCGTTGAACCACCTGCTGTCTGAGAGAAACTCACTTTTATCTTTTATCTTTGTTGCATCGTCAGCTACATTCTCCTTTGTGGGTACCCATCTCCAATCCTTCATATCTGCTGACTCAAGAATCTCTCCGATCCTAAAAGCGACGAATTGTTTGTATTTACGGTGACTTGATTTTAACCAGCAAAGAACTATGCGCGAATCTGTCCAGAAAAAGGTTCTACCGACCACTATCGTGTGGCTATTGATAAATTGTTTTGGCAAACCTGGTGCCTAGAACAGCAGCTTCCAGCTCCATCCGAGGAATGGATATTGGCTTAATAGGGCCAACCTTAGTTTTTGCGCCTATTAGGATGCATTCCGTCTGCGATCCTTGGGAGACCCTAAAATAGGCTACCGTCGCGTATGCAGACTCGCTTGCATCCACAAATATATGCAACTGCACACGATCACTTTCATTAAAGCTTGCTTGCTGGAGGTATGGTCTTCTTATGGAAATTTTTCGTATTTCTGGGATTAGACTTATCCACTCCTTCCATCGGATCAAATGCGAATCCTCAATCTTCTGATCCCAATCAACAGAAGTTCGCCATATATTTTGAAGAAGAATTTTTAGTATGACTGTAAAATGGGCTATTAACCCCAGCGGATCAAACACACTCATCAGCGCCTTTACTACTTCCCTTTTGGTAGGAGCAGTATTCCCAAGAAGGACTTCTCTTCCTATCTTGCATGTCGCAAAAGTGAATAAGAATTGATCAGCTTTGGGCATCCACCACATGCCAAGAAGTTTTTCAGCGCTGTCTGTGCAATTTAAATTTGCTGATTTCATGTTCATATCAGCAGCATCTTCCTCTCTCTAAAGCGGAACAGAGTGGAAATCAAAGATGGGACTTCATCAGGACCCGTAAGAAGAACAGAGTTGAGGGAAATTCCCCGCATCTTTGCTGCAGCGTCCCAAACTATACGGACCTTATTTGGTTTGTTTGGATTCCACACGGGAAAAATAGGTAAATACCAGATCGGCCCATGTTCACTTATGATTTCGACTTGATTTAATTTTGTTGCATAGCCTTTCCTTTCATAATCCTTTATAGTATGGTCAAGCTTAGCAAAAATTTCCGGTTCTCGAAACAATCGCTTTTCTAAGCACCTTAAGCGACTTTCTGCCATCTTTTTACTATCTGGCAATGTGATTGTTTCGTACAGCCAAAGAAGAGGGACTGAGTAATTCTTACCATCAAAGGTCGTCTTCGTTTCTAAGATCTGATAAGCTCTTTCATCGTCTACTGAAAGCGCTCTTTTAAATTTGTCAATTCCCGCTGTATCGATTGAAAAGAAGTCTTTCATCATTCTATGTATTTCAGCTTCAATACTGTTTTGGCACTCGCAAATGTGATAATGATGATTGACTAAACGAGTACCAGTGCACACTGGACCAAACACAGTCCAGCCCAGTCTGGTTTTAAACGCGACTGGCTGGTTTTCCCTACCTTCAATCGATTTAAGGGGAATTGCAACATTCCAATGCTGCACTCCGAGTAATAAACGAGGTCTCGCCTTTTCGTAAGACGTAAGCGGGGCTTTTTTCAGATGCTGATATTTCTTAACCAACTTTTCTACATCAATTGTTTGTGTAGGTAGCTCCAATGCATTCACAGTTCGAACATCCGACAGCAAGAATCTTTTTCGTTTTCCTGGTCCAGCAATTTCCAAACTAATACGCTTCGATTTATCTTCATTCCGTTGTGTGTTTGCTGTCCATTTAAGGCACAGCGGGTCAGGTTCTCCCACAACACCCAGCACCTCTGCCAGTTCTTCATCTATTAGGCTAACCGATGAACCATCATCTAAAAATGCGAATGTTTCCAACATTCTATATCCATGATACAAGATAACGGGGATAATCTTAAACAGCATCGTGGTTCTTCTGTCGCAATTCGAAACATAACTGAGATGCGTTCCAGACGTCACGCAATTGCCTTGGGTTATTACTCTCTGTTGTTGTCCGCCTTCCTGTTGTGCAGCACTATTCAAAATACAGCTGATTTGCGTACCGGATGGCCTGACAGTGACCAGGTTTTTTGCACTCCGTTGTTCGATTTGTTGTTTATGCAGAAGTGTGTGGTGTCTGTACGTACATCCATCGATACCACAGGTCTGTGATGATAAGCACCGTCTGTTACCATGCTGACGAAGGCAAGTACGGCAAATGTAAAATCGTTTTATAACTGTCCATCTATCTTCTAGTGTCATGTTCAAAAACTGTGCACACACTGACAACGATCTGCACCCTTTCTCACAAACGGAACAATTTCTTACCTCTCTAGCTGCCGCTGTCCTTTCTTCTTTCTCGTGTACATTTACATACCCTTTCGCCTTTCTGTTTACCCTACACTGATTCGGATTTGGTCTTCGAATCTAACCCCGAGGGACGACGCAGTAGAGGGAATTATCGCCGTAGGTGGCGCGCACAAGTTCAAGGGGACCTCGACCAACTTGGAGTGCGCAACTGGAGGCAATTAGCTAAAGACCGAGCTAAATGGAGAGGCTTGTTGGTTGAGGCCCAGGTTCACCCCGAACTGTAGCGCCACCTAAGTAAGTAAGTAAGTAAGTAAGATTCGGATTTGCAACTGGAAACGTAATTGTAACCTCGGCCGCTGCTTTAGCTATCTGCGAGAGCCAGTCATTGAACTTAACTAGGCTGAGATCATCTCTACAAATGTTTTGCTTAACCATTCCCCAATTCAATTTTAAGTCCGCAGGTAATCTATCTACCAACTCCTGTACCAAGCAAGGATTGTTTAAATGCGACACGAGTCCAGACGCTTGTATCGTACTACATACATTTTCCAAGCTCAGTACAACATCGAGGTTGCCGAAGCAGATGTGCTCAGCCTTAGGAAGGCCTACGGTGGCACGCAGATCGCGACAGTGGGACTACCGACAGAGAAGGGGAACAAGCTGCTGGAGTCCGGCAAAATCAAAGTCGGCTGGGTGAACTGCCGTATTCGTGTTCGTGTGGAGAGGAGGGCCACATAGCCAAAGAATGCAAAAAGGACGCATTATGCTTCTGGTGTAAGACGGTCACACCAGAAAACGCCGGACACGTAGCTGGTAGCAGCAAGTGCCCGGTACTCAAGAAAGCACTGGCCAAATTAATATGATGAATGTCGTCCAGATAAACCTAAACCACTGCGCCGCCGCACAGGACCTTCTGGCGCAAACTGTACGAGAGAAAAGAATCGACGTAGCCCTAATAAGCGAACCGTACAAGCCCATAAATGGAAGTAGCTGGATAGACGACACCACGAAAAAAGCCGCGATATGAACCTGCGGGAGCTATGCTCTGCAGTCAGTCGGCCACCAGGCTGACCTTTTCGTATATGCAAGGATAAATGGTGTGCACTTCTATAGTTGCTATGCGCCCCCCAGTATAACACTGGCGGACTATCTAAAGCTGCTGGACGACATCGTAGCTGACGCGCGGGGGAAACACCCAGTGATTATAGCTGGAGATTTCAACGCCTGGGCTACTGATTGGGGCAGTAGAACCACAGACGCAAGGGGAAGAGCTCTCCTCGAATGTTTCGCAGCACTGGACATTAGTCTGGCCAACGACGGTACAGCGGAAACGTTTCGAAAGGCAGGCAGGGGGTCAATCATTGACATCACATTCATGAGCAACTCACTCCTGCGGAAAACCAAATGGCGGGTCAGCGAAGACTATACCCACAGTGACCACCAGGCAATTATATTTAATGTCGGCGAGGAGAAACGTAGACTTCGTCCCACCCTAACAGGACCAAAGTGGAAGGATACGCTCTTCGACAAAGACACGTTCGAAGAAATGCTAAGCACCAGTGCCACAACAAATAATGGATCGGCTGAGGCACTTTCGCATCAGCTGATCCAGGTCATAACCACAGCGTGCGACGCAGCAATGCCCAGAAGGTCTGTCAGTAAAAGAGGCGAGCACTGCTACTGGTGGACCGATGAAATTAAACGGCTCAGGGCGAAGTGCCTACAAGCACGACGCAGATCTCAGAGATCCAGAGGCAGACAAGATTTCCAAGAGCGGCTAACCACATTTAAATTGGCGAGGCGAGAACTGGAAAGGGCCATTAAGGAGAGTAAGTCAAGGAGCTTTAGGCGGCTCTGTGACGAGGCCGAATTAGACCTCTGGGGCATGGCGTATAGAGTGGTGATGAAGAAGCTTAAAAGCAGCAGGTCTCCACAACTTACATGCCCGGCAATGCTAAAGACTATAGTAGAGCACCTATTCCCCCATAGACCAACTACTATGGTTTCCATCACGAGGGAGATCAGCATGGAGCATATCCCGGCAATCACGTCAGAAGAACTCTTTGGGGCATGCAGAAAAATCGGAGACAGCAAAGCACCTGGACCGGATGGCATCCCGAATAGGGCAATCAAGGCGGCTGTTAAGACGAGACCGGACATCTTTCTAACAACGATGCAAAGGTGCATAGAGGAAGGGGTATTCCCTACACCATGGAAATTACAACACTTAGTGCTGCTTCCAAAGGGCAATAAGCCGCCCGGACAACCATCATCGTATCGCCCAATATGCCTGCTCGATACGCTGGGGAAGATCCTAGAGCGTATCATCTATGACAGACTGCTTGCGGTGGCGGAGGAAAACGGAGCCCTGTCAGACTGTCAGTACGGCTTCAGAAAATCACGCTCTACCGTCGATGCCATAAAGGCGGTAGTAGATATAGCAACTGAAGCAATACAAGGGAAAAGGTGGAAATGGGGGACGAAGAAATACTGCGCAGTAGTAACGCTCGACGTCAAAAATGCGTTCAACTCGGCAAGCTGGCCATTCATTAGGAGATCCCTGGCCAGGATGGATACACCATACTACCTGCTGAGGATAGTCACGGACTACTTCAGCAATAGGAAGCTAAGATACCATACTGACGATGGCGTTAAGCACTACAGTGTTTCCGCGGGAGTCCCGCAAGGGTCGGTTCTGGGACCTCTCCTATGGAACATTATGTACGACGGAGTTCTGCGACTAGCACTACCCGAGGGAGTCAAAGTAATTGGCTTCGCTGACGATATCGCAGTGGTTACAGTAGCCAAGCACGTACACGAGGTGGAGTCTGCCACGGATGAGGCAGTTATAAGAATAAAGGAATGGCTGGAGTTTACCGGCCTGGAACTAGCTGCCCACAAGACCGAAGCTATCCTAATAACCAGCCGCAAAAAGATGGAATACGCCAGCTTCCGGGTAGGAAACCAGATAATCAGGTCCAAAGAATCCTTGAGGTACCTTGGAGTCATGCTCGACAACAGGCTGCGCTTCAAAGTCCACGTCGAGTATTCCAGTAAGAAAGCATCGCTGATGCAGGCAGCACTCTCCCGAATGCTCCCGAACATCGGCGGGCCTGGATACGCCCGCAGGATCCTACTGTCCAGAGTGGTGAGCTCGGTACTTCTATACGCTGCCCCGATATGGGCAGGTGCACTGGCGACAAATGAGTGCAGGAAGAAGCTATCATCAGCTCACAGGCTCTGCGCAATCAGAGTGATCAGCGGCTTCCGAACTATCTCCGACGATGCAGTCTGGGTTTTAGCTGGGATGGTCCCAATCGACATCCTCGCTGAAGAGATGCAGAGAGTATACCTTAGACGTCCCTCGAACCGGCAAGAGGCAAAAAGGATTAAGGAGGAGGAAAGGGCAGCATCAGCAACGCTGTGGCAAACCAGGTGGGACAACTCTGCCAAAGGCAGGTGGACCCACAAACTCATTCCCACTATAAAATCATGGACAGAGAGAGCGAGGGGGAACTGTAACTACCACCTCACACAGTTCCTGTCCGGACACGGTGGCTACCGGAAATACCTCCATAGATTTGGACACGATAGTTCGCCCCTGTGTCCAATATGCCCAAACGAAGAGGAGGACGCGGAGCATGCAGTGTTCTACTGCAGACGCTTTGCAGAAGACAGAGCAAACCTGCCAAGTCCAGAAAATATTGTTAGTCACATGACACGATCAGAGGGCGAGTGGATGGAGATCTGCTCATTCATAGTGTGTGTGCAGAATGCGCTGCGAAGAGCAGAAGCCCTAAGAAGAGCCCAAGAGGCGGCCTCGGAGACTAGAGCATAATTGCTAACCAGCCCCGCGAAGAAATACCTAACGGCAGTACCGCGGGGAGAGTGGTTGAAGTGTGTAGGGTGGGGTGTGTGTTTAGTACGTAGGCGTATTCCTGGAATCGATTACTCAGGTTTGCGAATGGTGCATGCTAGTAGCACTCGGGCTATTAGTCTCTATGAAGATTATACATCCTTGGCGCAACCTAAAGAAAAAAAAAAAAAAAAAAAAAAAAAACATACATTTTCCACAGAGAGCGCAAAACTGATTAGGGTTTCTAATTTGTCTGATCTGGGGTAGGGCTATTTTCGTTAATAGTGTTTGAATAATTATTTCTGGACGGCCCTACAGCAATCTAAGTGTTGATATTATTTGGTCTACCTGCTCTGGATGCGTCAGACAAAACCTAACCATATCTAATGCTCTGCCTGTGAGGCAGCGTTGCAAACGTTGGAGGTTCTCGTGATCGCTATATGCGCATGTCTTTGTTGAGTTTTCAAACCAACTAATAAATAGTGGCCACTCCTCGGGTAGACCGGAGAATTTTACTATGTCTTTTGACATATTTGCCTAGCTGCCAGATGACTTTTATTCAATTGGTGGGTAACGGGTATTTGCATTGCGGTATGTGGGGATTCAAGAGAGAGATCTACCTGCTGCGTTTTAAGTGGTAACGGGTTAGCTGTGGTAGTACATTTTCCTAATTTGCTTGTATTTGGTTTCAGGCAATGTTGTTTAGAATTATTTATCCATTAAGCGACGCGCTCTTCCGTGAAGGATTCGGCAAAATCGGACTCATTCTCCTCATCCGACGTAAGCTGCTCCAGTATGTCGTATTTCTTATTAATGTAATCGCGATCTCGTTGCTCTCGAAGTTTTGTTTCCTCTTCTAACCTTTTCAGTAAGAGGTCCTTCTGCTTTCGCGACGAGTGCTTGGAGTTAGCCTTTGAATTGGAAATATTCGCTACTGTATTGGGCATCCCTACCGTGGCAAGATCAGGAGAGGGTTGGGTCGTTGCTATAATTGGAATCGTATGGGCAAGTGCTGCTAATAACTGTTGCGGAGTGGTATTAGACGGTCTAAGGGTTTTGGAAGTATCTGGCTGACCGACTGCTTTAGTTGCTTTCTTCGACGCTTTGTTTTGTTGGGGCTGACAATTTTCGCAAACCCAACGCTTGAGGAGTTTGACGGTGTCGTCGACCATTGCGCAGCTGTAATGGTACCAATGGTTACAGCCGTCACATTGAACCATATTATCAAAGTTATCTGATTTTATACACTTGTTGCAATTGAAAGACATCGGCGGCGATTCAATAGGGTGTCCATTGGGCACCAAGGTCGATATGGTCGGGGATCTATTGGGCCCCGAGTGTGAATTGGCATTGTAATCGCTTGACTCTGTATTTTTTTTTTAATTACGTGGCATGCTCACTTACCTGACTGACGGTCTGACGGCCTTTTAGGGTTGTACCTATTGAATGTCGGTAGATGGTAAATGGTGTCAAATGGATTGATGTGTGACCGAACTTGGCAGCCTAAATTGCACTGTCGATGTGAACTGGCGGGATAGTAGATGGAAAATTGCGATGTTTGAACGATCGATCTCGGGGTTACTTTGGCATCAAATGCACGAGATCAATGTGACCTGTCGTGGTGGTAGAAGGACGATTGATGTGGACCGCGTGGTTGCGGTATTTGGAAGATCGGAATCCAACGATGCTCTGCGTTGTACTTGCACAATGGTATATGGCGTGCTTCTGATCACTTCAGGTGATGATGTACGGTGGTAATCGTCCAAATTAGAAATGAAATTTTATTTTGTTGGCTCGACCAACAATGGCGAAATAAAAAACTCAGCTTTCTGTATTTTATGGGTCCAAATGACCATAAAATTTCCTAAAAATAGGGTTAGGAATTTATTTGCTTTTAATATATAAAACGTGATTATATTGTATAAATTACATTTGTGCTGTTCGGAAGTTATTTATTATTTTGTGTTTTAATTATATATGTAAGTCCACGCGTCCTGTCTTCTTGATGGCTTTCAGTCAAAAAGACCGGCCATCATCCTTATTCAATTTTCCGCGTTTTTGGTTTTTTCCCATCTCCGCCATTTTGCTGAGTTATTTCCCAACTAGATCTGTGTTGCCAAGTTCTGCTCAACTAAATCGGTGCTGCCAAGTTCGGTTACACCTTCCATCTTAAGTTTCTAAACAGATCTTTTTTTGTAAGTGTACAGAAAATAGTTTAATTTAAGTTGGAAGCATATTAATAGTTTTAGGATTAACACATAGATGGCCGGAGCATGCCGCCCACTTTAGCGAGGTCGGTGCTGATGCGAGCGCCGTCTCACTATGAAAGTGGAATACAAATGCACAATGTAATTTAAGTTTCTTTATTTAACGAAACTGAAGAAGCACTTGTAACGAAACCAAACTTGAACACGAACACAACAATGAATAAAATGAAAGCGTCTTCTTGAATGGTCTTGAAGATTGTTGGGGAACAGGACCGCTTGAATGAAAAAATAACACGGAAGGACTTGATGGAAACTTCTTATGATGTGTTGGACCGTTTGAGGTGTAGGTCCGCTTGATGAGTAGGATTGCTTGAAGTGTAAGACCGCTTGAGGTGCAAGACCGCTTGATGTGTAGGAAAGAGCTTTGTCTCGGAGAATAGGAGTTCTTGATGTCTTCCGGAGTCGAATGGGGTCCACAGCAAGGATTCCAAGCTTCGGTCTGGAGCAAGAGCGTCTCTTAACAATTCTCTATGTCGACTATTTTTTCATTTGAAAAATGTTGACTTTTTGAAATTAAGAAAAACAAAGATAACTCGATGTGATCGAAAAATAATCCGAGCAGGTTCCACACCTACAGGTGTTATCGAGTTGAACGTCTCGATGGCAAACGTCAAAGACGTCAACCGCCACACCACCTTGAAATAATAGTAATATTTTCAACACTAATCAGTAATTATTTCACAAATATAAGTAGCCTTGTAATTATTTTAACTTTAAATATAAGTTCCAGGTTAAATTTAAGTATCCTTTGAAGTAGTCAAATAATTCATTTAAGTATTAACTTTAAATTATATTCAAGTATCATTTAAAAAATTATAAGATAAAGTTTAATTTAATTCAAGTTTAGCAAACACATTTTTGAGATAGGGCGTTTTATTGTCCCAACTTTGTAATGAGGGTGGTAACCCTTGCCAAGCCGTCAGTGCCGTAGTGTACCTCCTTCACACGACCAAGTAACCATTTGCCCGGTGGTTGATGCTTATCAATAATTAATACCGAATTATTTGGACTGAGATTCTTGATTTCTTTTCGCCATTTACTGCGTTTTTGAAGTGAAGAAACATATTCTAATTGCCAGCGTTTCCAAAATGCCTGTTGTAATCGATTGACAATCTGAAATCTGGAAAGACGGAGTTGATGATATCAACAAACAAATTGCAAAACAAAACCTTGATGACAACGCATTATGACGAATGCAATAAACAACATTGCAGTAGCTACAAAGGGCAGTGCTCGATAAGCGAAGTCAGCATATTTTTGTTTTCCTTTTATTGAATAATTTGACTCTTTTTCATTTTTCCGTAATTTGCACTTTTGTCTTTTTAGTTATAATATGCACTTTTTGTTTAGGCTAGCATTAATTCTGTATAAATGTTAAGGTAAGATAAAGCAAGTTGTCATTGTTATCTAAAAAATCGACCCAAGCCTTTTCTAATCCTAATGTGAGGCTGCATTAGGCGATTTTAAAGTAAATCAACAAAGATTTTCATTGGTCCTTCGATTCGGAGTATTAAGTGTTGGTACGAGACCATAACTGAGTACAGTGAATGTTAGTGAGTGTTCCAACGAAGTTCAAGTTACAAGTGAACATCAGTGAGTGTGGTACGAGACCAAATCATCACTCATCAAAGTCGTGGTACAAAACCACAATTCAAGAAACACAAAAAAAAAAACATCATAAAGTGCTAGTGTCAGTGTAACACTGAGCGCAGTGGAAGAGATTGCACTAAACCAAGTCTGGATCACGGAGGAGGTTCATTGATTATGGACTAATTTCAAGAAGGATGGAGAATCTCGGTACTCTGTGGAATACCTAGCAAGGAGATTGGAGAAGTTAGAAGAGCACTGGGTCGACTTCCAAATAAACAACGGACATTTGGAAGAGCTGAGGAAAACACATCCCCAGCATGAATACTTCGTGAAGAAGTATTTTCAACAATTTGAAGTAAGGTATCTCGACATTAAAGATACGTTCCAGGCAAAATTGGAGCTTATAAAGAAGAAAACACAATCTTCGTCGATGTCGATACCTACTGATGCAGGTATTCAAGCGCCAATTTTCCAAGCAACAACACAACAGTCAACGAGCAAATCATCAGATCCAGAAAGGACAAGAGAGGCGGCTGCGTCGATGACGTCACCCACTGATGCAGGCATTCAAGCCACAAGCTCACGTGCAGCAATGCAACAAACGAGAAGCAGCCTATCAGGTACAGGAGAAACTGGGAAGCCAGCTGACAACACGAAGTGTCCAACAAGGTTCAGGAAGTTGAATATAATCAAGAGCAGCATTCTACGCATAATTGACAACTTGGATTTAAGTCAAAATTCAGTTTTCCTTGGTTTCAAATTGGATCAACTGAAGGGATGCTGGACAAAGTTGGTGACAATGAACGATGAAATAATGTCGTCACTGGAAGACCCAAATTACGACCATGAGTATGTGTCCAATAATGAATTCATCAGAGCAAATGTATCAAGATGCATACATCCAAATTAAGGAAGCAGAAGATCGACAACACCAACCGGAGCGCAATCCCCAAACAACAACACATTCTCAAATAAAACTCCCAACAATAAGTATACCAACATTCAGCGGAAGGTATGAAGAGTGGACGTCATTTTGGGAACTGTTTGATCGGTTGGTTCACCATGTAGTGACTCACTACATGCGTCCCAAAATATTATAATAACAATATACCTACACATGTATATCGATTCCATCCCTAACTATCGCATAGCAACTCTTAAGCGTAATCGCTGAAGTTGCTTTTTCATTACACATTAAATGTGACTAATCCGGATGTTGCTGAATGCAATAAACATAAGAACGGATCACCGACGGTACCTGATCACAGGAAATGGGTTATACGTTTTATGATCATGTACGCAAAGATCAAAGGTGGTACCGAATGTACATAATGTCTTATGTGGATGATATGGATGGAATCGATACTATATAAGGCGGAGAATGGGTAGGAATAAGCCAGTATAGATTTTGAATTTAACAAGATAAGTTCTTGATTATAACTCGAACGGCCGCAGCCAAGCATTAAAACAGCGGGCCCTAGAGTAAATAAACATTGTCAAGCAAACTGGTTGTTTTGTTTTAAAAACTAAACTCCGATTCGTACTCTTCTCCCGAATACGGGAAAGTACGGTACGTGATCGCAACATTTGGTGGCAGCGGTGGGATTCCATACAAAGAGGGATCTGACTACCAACCAACCCAAAAAATGAGATAGTGAGATAGATCTCAACTACCTTTTTTTAAATTTTAAAGCGTACCTGGGGCTAGAACACCAGAGGTAATAGTGGAAAAAAAATATATATAAATAATACATATATGCAAAATAATAATTTTTAGTGAATAAATAAATAAATACCCAAATAAATAAAGCGGAAAAAAAGTGAAAGGTGAAAAAAAAAAAAAAAAAAACAAATAATAACACATTAACAAAACAAAAGTTAAGAACGATAAAAAAAGTGAAGAAGTCTCAAGAAAATAAGATCTGGCGAATTCCGTAGAGGATGCCGGAGGCAAAGTTTGAGCAGTGTCAAAAGACCAGGGCGTAAAATACAACTATAGGGCGCGAAGCCTGCCTGGCAAGCTAATAACAGAGACAAAAACAACAACAACAGAGCAGTAACTAAGTAATAAAAGAGGAAGAAAAGACGCAGCTGCAACAACAGTACGAGTAACAACAACATCGGTAACAACAAACAAAAAAAAAAAAAAACACAAGGTATTTTCATTATTTAAGGTATTTTTATGCATTATATTTTTAAGTAATAAGTTTATAATATAATCAAGCAAGAAAGGATCAGGAATCAATTATTTTTTATATACACTCTATTCCCAAATCCCCACCACCATTCTCACGAGAAATAGAAAATTAACTGTAAGTCTCTTCGAGCACCTACCCTTCCATATACCTGAACGCAACGAAATGGAGCAAAAATTAAGCATAGTGGATATTTTCACTATCGTGCCCGTTTTTAAGGGTAACACAGAAGAGTTAGCACATTTTGTGTCCTGTGGAAATATGATCTTCTCTCACTCGAAAAAAGAAGATCAAACCACATTTTTAGAAATTGTTAAAACAAGGCTACAAGGTCCCGCCTTCGAACTTATACAGTTCAAAAAAATCACGCAATGGTCAGATTTAGTCAAAGCTCTACAAAACGAATATAGAGATGAAAAAACCCGTTCTGCTGCACAAGTCGAACTACTGGCAGCAAAACAAAGCACAAGAGAGTCTGTTAAAGACTATGGGGAAAAAATAGTTCGTCTATTAAATACGCTAAACTTAGCGACACATGCCAGCACTGACGAAGAGGCCGTCAGAGAGTTTCTCATCACCGAGAACGAGACTCTAGCCATTCGGACCTTTGAAGATGGTCTGACCAACCATAATCTGAAAATAATGGTTCAAACACGTGGCGAGACGAACCTCAAAAGGGCGATATCATTCGCGGAAACTCATGCCACACGACTACAGAGGCAAGCCCCATTCATCCAAACAAATTTTAGACCACCCTCCGGTCCAAGACTCACCTGTCAAACATGTGGCAAGGTTGGACATACCAGTCCGTCGTGTTACCAAAACCTCCCAAGTTTCCCACAACAGCATTTAAAGAGGGAAGTTCAGTACATTACATGTACGTACTGCAACAGAAAAAATCACACATACCAAAATTGCCATGCCCGACTAAATCCATTTGCAGATCCTTCACATACCTAGGTACGGACAAACAGTGAACCCACACAGAAACAACGTAAATACTGCCAACAATAATATAAGCGCAATCGAACCTCCACGTACGTCCTCACACCACAACCAAAATAATTGCGGACATAGAAATAACGTACAACGACGAGTGAATTTTCAGCACACCATGCCTCAAAACCAATTATCAGCTACGACGGGAAACGTGAACCGTCGAGAATCGGCAACCGGCACCCCTTCTCGACTCACATTCCAAGCCGACAATCATCGAAGAATGAATTAAAATCCACACTATCCATTTTAATTACCCTTATCCCCAATAATGGTCTAAGCATGATAAGGATTCCATTTGAAAATGGAATATATATGAATTTATTAGTTGATACGGGGGCAGAAATAAGTATCATTAAAAAACCCAGCTACCAAACTTTAAAATCTAATAAAAAAAAAAGAATAACACAAGTATGATGATTTCCACTATGTGTGGCGAAAAAATTATAGATACTAGTTTGACAATAGAAACCCTGCTGTTCCAAGTAAGGGAGGACTCAATTAAAATACCCCATCCCTTCCACGTTTTTGAGGGTAGTTTTGATTTTAGCTTCGATGGAATCATTGGAAATGATTTCCTGACGAAGTACTCGGGTATAATTAACTACGAGCAGGACAATCTGAAGATTTACCCCTTTTTCGATAATTCTTCTACCGTGATATGCAGCTCAGGGGAAGTGCTTCGCACACTTCCAAATCTTGAGAATAATGCTGAAAAATCGAAATTAGCAATTGCACAAAAAGATCGCATTCCCAAATCCGATACTGAGTATCTCAAAACTCTTAATTCGGGGGAAACAGATTTAGCAACTATGCAATTCGTCTCTCCAGCATACGTACACAATGGTTTAGTGAAGGAATTAGTAAAAGAAACTACTGTTTCCGAACAGAATAGTCAAGGTAAATCAATGTATAGCTCTGGGGAAGAAGTGCTTCCATATCCAGACAACATTGAGAAGGAGTCTGCCGTAACATTTAAGAATATAAAACACAAAGAAGAGAAAGAGATGGTACAAAAGTGCAACGAAGAAAATGCGTCAACCGGTTCGAAAACAATGAAGAAAATAAAAAATACACTAAGGGATAATAATAATACAAATCAAAAAAGAGACTCAGCAACAAGTGGGACTGAGCAAAATGAGAAAAAATATACCTTAAAACCCCGAAGTCAGCAGATACTAGAAATACCATTTAAAAACGAACACAATGAAACCGAGTTGGACGACATAATTATAAAAAAGAAGCAAATAATCCCAGGAGTTTATCTAGGTGAAACATTAACAAGACCTAGTGAATCAAAAATCAAAATACTCCTAATGAATACCTTAGGTCGAGAGCAAGAAATGAAAATCAACGATCTAAATATAGAATGGGAAAAGCTAAACGAATATAATATAATCTTATCAAAGAATCACAACAACCGTTTATACAAAAGGTTAGAGAAATTAGAGTCTGACATTAATTTAAGTCATTGTAACGAAGAAGAACAGACAACAATATTGAACATTTGTAGAGAATATAATGATCTATTTTTTTAAAAGGGTGACCATCTTACCTATACAGATGCAATGTAACACAGTATATTAACCGATGCTTCTAAACCACCCTCGTTCCTTAAACCCTACAGATTGCCAGACAGCCAAAGGCAAGAAATTCATAAACAGGTGAACGAAATGTTGCAAAACAACATAATTAAACCCAGTTTCAGCCCTTGGAACTCACCTCTCCTCTTAGTTCCAAAGAAATCAGGCAAAGAAGGCGAGAGAAATTGGAGGGTTGTAGTAGACTTTAGGAAGCTTAACGAATTAACTATCGGTGATGCATACCAAATATTACTGACATATTTGACCAACTTGGCAAAGCAAAATGCTTCAGTACGCTGGACTTAGCTAAGGGATTTCATCAAATATTAGTAGCTGAGAAGGATAAAGAGAAAACCGCTTTCAGCACACCGTTTGGCCATTACGAATACAATCGTATGCCATTTGGATTGAGAAATGCGCCCGCTACATTCCAGCGACTCATGAACAATGTTCTCATGGGTTTACAAGGAATAGAATGCTTTGTTTATGTTGACGACATCGTGATATATGGATACGACCTGCAAGATCACAACAATAAGTTATTACGAATTCTCAATCGCTTACGACAAAATAACCTCAAACTCCAGCCTGAAAAATGCAACTTTCTGAGAAAAGAAATAATTTATCTAGGCCACATAATATCAGAAGAAGGTATAAAACCAGACGCGGAAAAAGTAAAAGCAGTTAGAACATTTCCACAGCCCAAAAAGGTAAAAGATATAAAGTCGTTCTTAGGTTTTGTTGGATATTATAGGAAATTTTTCCCAATTTCGCTAGTTTAGCAAAACCACTGACGAAACTCTTAAGGAAAAACACAGAGTTTAAATGGGACTTAAAAACAAAATCATCAATCCACCGATTCTATCCTATCCCGATTTTAGCCAAGAATTTGTGGTTACGACTGATGCTAGCGACATAGCACTGGGAGCAGTACTATCACAAGGGCCTATAGGAGAAGACAAACCAATTTCCTTCGTCAGTCGAACTCTGAATGACGCAGAGACAAGATACACCACTTCCGAAAAGGAACTATTAGCTATTGTATATGCTCTGAAACAATTCCGGCCATACATCTACGGCAGGAAATTTACAATCTATACAGATCACAATAATCTTTTATGGCTAATAGGACAAAATAATCCTACATCTAGACTGCTACGCTGGCGTATTCTTATGGAGGAATACGAATTTAAAATCGTTCATAAAGCAGGTAAATGCAACGTAATTGCCGACGCACTCAGTCGAGTTAAAATAGATAGCGAAAATAAAGTTTTAGTAACAACTAGAAATCAAAAACGAATAACAGAAGAAAATACAAAGAAAAGAGAAATAACAACCATTAATACAAATATACCAAACAGTAAGCATACTCCAATCTACGAACTAATCGAAAGAACAGAGTCAATATTCTCAAACAACAAGACATCTTTCAAAATCATACTCCTCCCTATCATAGAATCATCACAAGAAAAATCATTACAAAAACGCATAAGTAGTTTTAAAAAGCCTGATATTGGCCAAGCATCAACATTTGTTCAGGAACAGCCGAATAACCTTTTTTATACAGTTACTCTTCCAATCCCATTTAGAAGTAGGGCCGACCATGAAGTCACTGAAAAATGCTTCGAAAATATACTCCAAAGGTGCAATGAAGAAAAGGTTCAGTCGATCGCTATATCTCTTCCAATTAGCGGAAAAGACACAAACAAGATTAGAGCATTAATAAGAAAATATTTGCAAAAAGAACAAATTACTATCTACCTTCATGCAGATACCAGAACATTTCTAGAAAAACCCGAAGATATTGTTAAAGTACTACTCGAAAATCATGAATCACCTTTTGGTGGACATCAAGGAGTCTCTCGAACGATCAAACGAATTAAGAATACTTACTACTGGCCCACTATGATCCAAGATACAATCAATTACATCCGCAAATGCGAATCATGCCAAAAAAATAAAATAAATAATAAACCAAAGATTCCAATGAAGATCACCACTACACGTTCAACGCCATTTGAACGTATAGCCCTAGATAGGTCCACTACCCCTCAGTTACGACAGTAACAAATATATTTTAACATTTCAAGATGACCTAACTAAATTTACAGATGCGATACCTATACCCAATGCAGAGGCTCCAACAATAGCCCGTATTTTAGTAGAACGCCTAATATGTCGATTCGGCATCCCCGAATCAATCCTTACGGACCAAGGCTCAAATTTTCTAAGTAACCTTTTTAAAGAAATATGAAAACTTCTCAAGATAAGAAAAATGCAGACAACACCATACCATCCTCAAACAAATGGCGCGTTAGAACGCAGCCATCGAACATTAGCCGAATATCTTAGACATTATGTCAATCAAGATCCACACACCTGGGATACATGGTTACCTTGTTCCATGTTCGTGTATAACACCACACCACACAGCAGTACGTCGTACACCCCTTACGAACTTTTGTACGGATATCCCGCACGGATTCCTAGTTCTTTTTACAGAACTCCGCAAATATCATATAACTACGAAAACTAAGTAAACGAGCTAAAAGCACGACTGCAACATGGATATCAGATAGCCAAGAAGCTAATGTATAAGAAGAAAGAAAAACAAAATTATACTATGATAAAAACACAAAAGCTAAACAATTCAACGTGGAGACCAAGTCCTGATAAAAAACCAAACCAGGCAAAACAAGTTTTCCACCCTATGGGATGGACCATACGAGATAATCAAAATCATTTCTGACGAAAATACCTTAATTAAAATTAAAAATAAAAGAAAAGTAATTCACAACAACAACCTACAGCTCTTCCACCAATAAAAATAATCGCAACTTCCAATACTATCTAACAACAAAACTCCTTCCCTAACAAATACCCAAGATTCCATCCCAGAAACACAACCTAACACTAGTGTAGAACATAACTTACATTTGCATTAAAATAAATAATAAAAATACTACTACAAATCCAAAAGATCCTCAGTAAAAAAAATATATACATATATAAAAACTTAATATGTATTAGAAATTACTTCACAAAAAATGTACATTACTTACAAAAAATATATTTTACTAGAATTATAGAATACTAGTTTGTAAAGCAAAATATTAAAAATTATTTTACAAGAAAAAAAAGAAGACATTTACATTATATAAGAAAAAAAAAAATATCTACATTAAGAAAAAACACAACATTAGTCCATAAGGAAATCATTTTGACAACTTTTGAAAAAAAAACACTTCTTTCATTATATTACAAAATTTTCTTTACAAAAAAGAAAAAAGAGTTAAAACTATTTGAATTACATTAGAAAAAAAGGAAATAAATTTTAGTATAACTATAGAACCCTAGAAATTATAAGAAAAATACCTATATTATTTACAAAAAATATATTTTACTAGAACTGTACAACATTAGTTTGTAAAGCAAAATATTATATTATATTACAAAAGAAAAACATTTACATTATATTATATTACAAAAAAAAAAAACAGAAACTAATACAACATTGTCAAAAAAATATATATATATTAACACTAAGTATAAATTCAACATTAGTCTATAAGAAAATCAATGTAACAAAATTATGTAAAATTAACATTATCCTGCCTATTCTACCTTCACGTTCAGAAAATTAACGTAGTAATTTTCTTCTTTCAAGGGGAGCGGGATGTAGTGACTCACTACATGCGTCCCAAAATATTATAGTAACAATATACCTACACATGCATATCGATTCCATCCCTAACTATCGCATAGCAACTCTTAAGCGTAATCGCTTAAGTTGCTTTTTCATTACACATTAAATGCGACTAATCCGGATGTTGCTGAATGCAATAAACATAAGAACGGATCACCGACGGTACCTGATCACAGGAAATGGGTTATACGTTTTATGATCATGTACGCAAAGATCAAAGGTGGTACCGAATGTACATAATGTCTTATGTGGATGATATGGATGGAATCGATACTATATAAGGCGGAGAATGGGTAGGAATAAGCCAGTATAGATTTAGAATTTAACAAGATAAGTTCTTGATTATAACTCGAACGGCCGCAGCCAAGCATTAAAACAGCGGGCCCTAGAGTAAATAAACATTGTCAAGCAAACTGGTTGTTTTGTTTTAAAAACTAAACTCCGATTCGTACTCTTCTCCCGAATAGGGGAAAGCACGGTACGTGATCGCAACAACCAGAATGGTTCTTTAAGCGACGTTGAACGAATCCAATATTTGAAAGGCAACCTGAACGGAGAAGCAGCAAAGATTGTTAGCCACTTGTCACCAACATCAAGCAATTATGCAACGGCTATAAAATTGCTAACGAAACGGTTCCAAAATTCAGCAGCTTTGGTCAACAACTACATCCAAAAGTTGCTTAATTTAAAACCAGTTCGAAATGGAAGTGCGTTCGACTTGAAAACCATCACGGATACGTCGAATGAAATTTTGTACGTTATCAAAAACTTGGGAGTTGACGTGAGCTCATGGGATCCATTAGTAATCCAGCTTATATATCCAAAACTGGACGGAGAAACAAGAAAGTTATATCAACAATCAAGAGGAACTTCAACAGATATTCCAAAGCTAAGTGAGTTTTTCGACTTCATCGAGGGTAGATTCCGAGGATTAGAAGGCAGTCGTGAATTATACCGTGAGCACCAGTCACAAAATAAAACAGCACCAGCAAGAAACCATTTGACTACAGTCACACAGTCGAAATGTGTTGTTTGCAGCGAACCTCATCACCTATTCAACTGCAAAAAGTTTTTGAGTATGAAGCCGAAAAACCGAGTGGATGTGGTCCAACAATCAAAGCTATGTTTCAACTGTTTACAAGATGGACATGCCGCAAGAGAATGTGTGTCAAAGAAGGCATGCAAAATATGCACAAAACAGCACAACTCCCTACTACATTTCCCTCGAGGTGAGGGTACAATACTGACGGCAACTGGAGTATCGGCTAGAGAAGAAGCACAAACAACAACAGGAATCGCTACTGCACATAAAAGCAGTAAGAACAGGATGATTTTGCTAGTCACAGCCATGGTGAACGTATGCGTTGGAGGATAAGTAAAACTCGTACGAGCTCTGATTGATCAAGGGTCTCAGTCGTGTGTCGTGACGGAGAAGTTAGCACGTCATATAAAGGTACCATTGGTCAAGCATCAGTCAAAGGTCAATGGAATCAACGGTCATGCTACAGAAATCATAGCAGCATGCAATCTTGTCATCCAATCAAATCACGATGAAAGGGTCAGCTTAAAGGTAGAAGTACTAGTAATGCCTGTCATAACATCAAAAATGCCAGGACATGAATTTACACCCAATCATTGGGCACACATCCAAGGGCTTTAGTTGGCGGATCCATGGTACGGGCAACCAAAGGACATCGAATTACTAATCGGATCAGACATCTTGCCGCAATTTCTGACGCATGGTTTAGTCAAAGGTCCCAATAATACGCCCATGGCACAAAACACAAGATTTGGCTGGATACTATCTGGACCAGTCATCACCACCCCAACTCTAAAGAAGCAGACGCAGGTTAATGTATTGTAATAACATCGTGTATCAATGTGTGCAGTGAAGACGAAGCCTTAAAAAAGTTTTGGAAACTAGAAGAAGTTCCAAGTGCAACCGTAAAGTCTGCAATCGATGAATTGTGCGAAACTCATAAACGAGATGCAACGGGACTGTACATCGTCAAATTGCCATTGCTGAAGGATCGCACGGTTTTGGGCGAATCACGCAAAATGGCACTGAAGCGGTTCTTTATGTTAGAGCAGAGGTTCGCAAAAAACGAGAGTCTTCGGCATGAATAAACCAAATTCATTCAAGAATATATTTCTCTTGGACACATGGAGGAAGCACCGGAGGGTTATACTGGAAAAACGTATTTTCTTCCACCTCATGCAGTGATAAAAGATGACAGCACTACCATAAAACTGAAAGTGGTCTTTGATGCCTCTGCGAAGACGACATCTGGGGAATCGCTGAATAGCATCATGATGACAGGTCCAACAGTTCAAAAGGATCTATTTCTTCTACTACTTCAATGGAGGTCATTTCCAATTGCATTCAAAGCTGACATCGAGAAAATGTATCGGCAAATTTTAGTCAACCAGGACGATACAAACCTTTTGTGGAGGGAAAATTCTAGTGGTCCAATATGAGAATATGCCCTCAAACCTGTCACATACGGTACAGCTGCCGCTCCATATTTGGCAATAAAAACTCTATGCCAGTTAGCTGAGGATGAAAGAGAAAGGTATCCACGTGCAAGCAAAACAGTACTTGAAGGATTCTATGTAGATGATTGTCTTGGAGGAGCAAATTCACTAAGGGAGTGTCAGGACCTTCAACAAGAATTGATGCAACTACTTCAAAAGCGTGGATTCAACTTACGCAAATGGACATCAAATAGTTCAGAGTTCATAAAAGCGTTGTAGTGAAGCAAGTTACACTGGCAAGGTTGGAATTATGCGCAGCTGCACTTCTAACAAAGCTAATGAAGTACATCAGAGAGGGGATAAGCACAGAATACACCAGAATTTTTGCGTGGACAGATTCAGCGATAGTGTTAAACTGGTTACAACAACATCCAGTGAAATGGAACACATTTGCCGCCAACCGGGTATCCTTTGTGCAACAACATTTTAAAGGACAGTGGGTGTTCCTACCGGGAAGGGAGAATCCTGCGGACATTCCGTCTAGAGGGGCATTTGGGGATACCTTAACTGGAAATTCAACATGGTGGCACGGTCCAGAGTGGTTAAAAGAAGACGAACAACATTGGCCAGCTAACAAATTTATGATGGAAGAAAAAAATATATTTGACATCAGAAAATCTCACGCTTGCATGGTCATGCAAACCAACAATCCTCCATGCACGGACAACATTACTCTCGTGTTTTCGTCGCTTCCGATACTCAAACGCGTAAGCGCGGACTGTTTACGATTTAAAACCAATTGCCGAAGAAGCAGGAGAGGCGAAACATTATTACACGGTAATTTAACAGTGAAGGAGCTTTTGGAAGCAGAAAAAGCGCTGGTGAGGGGTGCTCAACAAGGCAGCTTCGCCGAGGATATGTAGAATCTAAGTGAGAACCGAGCACTGAAGTCAAACAGCAAGATCTCATCATTAAATCCGTTCATCGACACAAGTGGAATATTGCGTGTCGGAGGCCGATTGAAACATGCAAATTTGTCAATTGATCAGAAGCATCCTATGATTTTGGCATCATCGCATCCGCTGACAAAACTAATCATCAATAAGACGCACATCAATACACTTCACGGTGGAGTAAAAATGACTCTGAATCACATTCGGAGGAAATTTTGGATCATCCGAGGAACCAACACTGTTAAGGCTGTAATAAATCAATGCGTAAGGTGTTTTCGATTCAAGGCTAGGGAAACAAATCAACTCATGGGACAACTTCCGAAGGCACGAGTAACATTTTCACGGCCGTTTACTCATTGTGGGGTAGATTATGCAGGCCCGATCAACATACGATGTTCACAAATTCGAGGGGTGAAATCACACAAGGCATAAATAGCGCTGTTTGTCTGCATGGCAACGAAGGCACTGCACATTGAGCTGACTTCTGATTTAACAACGGATGGGTTCATGGCATCATTGAGACGAATGATCAGCAGAAGAGGGTCTATACATCATCTGTACAGTGACAACGGAACAAATTTTGTTGGTGCAAAAAACATTATTGATGCTCTACAAACCACGTTAGTCGAGAACGGTATCCATTGGCATTTTATCCCACCTGGAGCTCCAAACTTTGGTGGACTGTGGGAAGCTGGGGTGAAATCAGTCAAGTATCATTTAAATCGCATCATAGAAGAGCAAAAACTCACATACGAAGAGATGAACACCATTCTTGTGCAAATAGAAGCATGTTTAAATTCGAGACCGCTCTGTCCGTTAACAGACAATATTGGAGATCTTGATGCACTTACGCCAGGACACTTTATTATTGGATCCGCCGTTGATTGCGCCACAACATGATGTCATTCTGGATGTCGCAGAGAGCAGTTTAAAAAGATGGAAACTCATTCAAAAACTCAAGCAAGATTTGTGCAATCGTTGGTACGAGGATTACGTCAACAAACTACAACAACGCCATAAATGGAAGCAGTCAGGAAAAAATATCGAAATTGGTCAATTGGTGCTGCTGAAAAATAAGCTGCTGACTCCATCAAAGTGGCCTCTGGGGAAAATAATTGAAGTACACCGCGGAGGAGATGAACTTGTCAGAGTTGTAACCGTCAAAACAGAAAAGGGAACATTCAAGCGACCGGTAGCAATGGTGTGTTTACTACCAACAGATGACAATGTTATCAAACCTGAGAAAGGCGAAGTTCAACAGTCGCCAGAGCCATTACCACGAAGCAGACCCAGAAGGAATCTAAGAGATAAGAAAGAGAAATCAGTAACTTCGACATCAAATTTCTCCATTGCCCTTGTGACTCTATCGCTGTTTGCATCTATCATGCCAGGATCGACAAAGTATATTATCACTCACCCGGACGCAGGATTGTTTGTAGAACAAATTGGAATAGCCAATATTCAACGAGGCGTACTACGCACGAGTATTCGTTTCCCAATCACAGTTATCTTACGTGATCAAGCCAACATAAACAAGACGAGAGATCAATTAACGGAATTTTGTAACAGAATAAAAAGCGTGACAACGGAAAGTCAATGAGAGGAATTATGTAATCACCTGGGCGAGGAATGGAAAAATGTATTTTCAATCTTTAACAAACTTCAAATATCACCCCTACATAGGCAAAAACGAGGACTACTAGGAACTATTCTCACTTCACTATTCGGCGTTAATGACGAAGTCTACCATGACATTGAAGACCTGGACAATAATCAAAAGGAGCTGATTAAAAGTGCTACAACGAACACTAAAATTATGCTATCTACAATCTCCAGTGTAAATGAGACAGAAGCTAGAATCAGCGACAAGATGAACAACTTTACAAGAAAACTTAATGCTGGTCTAGAAGAGATCAACAAAATGGAATCTTGGTACAGAATGGTTGACGAAAATAAGATCAATCTACATGTGACAAACACCTATCTAGTGGCACTCAGCTACATGCGGGAAATCGAAACAAAGTACAACTAGCTGCTAAATGCATTTCTCAAACGGAGTCATTTGTTTGAATTCTTGTCACACAAGAGCGTGGAAGAAATCACCAAGAAGTGTGCGGAGAAACTTGGCCCAGAGATGAAGGTATTACCAGATCCAATGGACAAACTGGAGATGTACTCAACTTCCAAGGAAGTTTTAGTTACAGGATACTTTATGATCAGTGACGTCGATGAATATGACTTAATAAAAACGAACGCTGTTCCAGAGAAGATAGACGAGGAAATATTTCGGGAGGTACAGATACAGCAGACGGTGCTGGGAGTCAACTACAATCTACAAAGGTACTTCGAAGTACCACTGGAAGATATTACCAAGGCACCAACACTCAACGAAACAACATTTATCATCAGGCCTTCAATATTCCACAGTATTGAGCAAAGTGAGGATTGTATTGTCCAGCAGCTGTACAAGAAACTGACTTTCAAGAGATGTCCAACCAGAGCAATTAAATTAACGCATACCATTTGGAAGAAATTATGGACGCACAATACATGGATGTTCATTACACCATTGGAAACCACTGTCTTCGTAAATTGTGGCACAACTCGGGAGGAAGTTATCTTAAACAACACGGGTCTCATTCACGTCACTCCGGACTGCGTTATACAATCGAAATTCGTTCGACTGGAAGCAAAATTATTAAAGGAGACCAGAGTAGTGATGCACTTCAGCAAATCGATTGCTATTGTCAACACATCAATATCAACTCAAACCCTGGTATATTTTACAAATGAAACAGTGATCCCGTTGAATAAGGGTTAAATGGAAGTATTGAGCTTTAATAATCGTGACGGGGCCGATGCACTCAACCGACTACATGAGCACAACTGAAAGACCATTAAAAAACACCAGTATTGGACAATTGGGGTTTCGATTGCAATGTTTACGATTGCAGTGATCATCATCTGCTTCTTGGCTGTGGTACTGAAATACAGTGATTGCCGAAGTAGGTCTAACCACTCTGCCGATATCCAACTAAGAGAATACAACAACACTCGAGATCATCCCTTTGAGATTAATTGGCAGACGACTCTGGAGGAGGCAAAATGTTGATGATATCAACAAACAAATTACAGAACAAAACCTTGATGACAAAGCATTATGACGAATGCAATAAACAACATTGCAGTAGCTACAAAGGGCAATGCTCGATAAGCGAAGTCAGCATATTTTTGTTTTTCCTTTTATTAAATAATTCGACTCTTTTTCATTTTTCCGTAATTTGCACTTTTGTCTTTTTAGTATATATGCACTTTTTGTTTAGGCTAGCATTAATTCTGTATAAATATTAAGGTAAGATAAAGCAAGTTGTCATTGTTATCTACAAAATCGAACCAAGCCTTTTCTAATCCTAATGTGAGGCTGCTCTAGGCGATTTTGAAGTAAAACAGCAAAGATTTTCAGACGGTTTATGTTTGTCGAAAGATAGTTTGGCTCATTCATAAAATGCGATGTATTCCCTACTAAAAAATGGGCCGGAGTCAAGGGCTCAAAATCTTCGGCTTCGTCTGACATTGCTACCAATGGTCTTGAATTTAAGCATGACTCTATTTGACACAAGAGCCTTTGAAGCTCTTCGAACGATAAAAGAGTAGACCCCATGGCTCAACGCAATTGAAATATCGTGGATTTTACAGCGGCCTCCCAAAGGCCACCAAAGTTTGGAGCAGACGGTGGTATGAAGTGCCAGTTTATTGTTTCCTGACTCGCCTCTTGGTACAAGCGCTCTTGCACATCCCTTGACTTTAAAAAGGTGTTTAGCTTATCCAGTAGTTTTTTCGCAGCCACAAAGTTCATACCATTATCACAGTACAGGTCCGAACACCTTCCCCTCCTGGCGAGGAAGCGCTTTAAAGCTAACATAAACGCCTCAGTAGACAAACTGGATACTAGTTCCAAGTGAATCGCCTTGGTGCATAAACAGATGAACACTACAATGTAAACCTTCTGTCCTCTGCATCCTCTCTTCCTCCAGGGTGTTGCTAGTACAGGTCCCGCATAGTCCACCACAGCCTTCAAAAACGCCTTTTCTCCACTTAGCCTTGCCGCTGGGAGGTTTCTCATTCTTTGCTGCATTGGTCTTGCGCTAAACCATTGGCACACAACACAACGATGTGTAACCTTTCTCACTGCATTTCTTGCTCCGATAATCCAAAAGTCCTTCCTTAACAGTGCTAGAAGTAGTTGAGGCCCTGCGTGCAAATACTTATGATGAGTGAAAAAAATGAATAGCTTGGTAAACGGTGATGAGCTTGGAAGGATTAAAGGGTGTTTTCGATTGTATCCCATGGGAGCAGCATCAATACTCCCACAAACTCGCAGTAAACCATCGGAATCCAAAACAGGATTAAGTTTTATTAATTGGTTTGTCCTTGGAGGTAAGCTTTCTTGCAGGCAGGCTATATCATCTGAGAAATGTTTATGTTGCTCCAACTTAACCAATGTGTTCTAGGCCCGGTTTAACTCTTCCGTCATAAGCCATCCCGCTTTCCGCTGAGCCTTAATTTTTGTCCGACAATTGCACCCAAAGCGTAACACTAAAGCAGTTATCCTTATGAGCCTTGAAAGATTAGAATATTTTTCCAGGATATAGTTGTCATCATTAGCATCATTAAATATAACTGAAAGTACTATTTTCCGTTCCTCCAGGTTTTGTTTATCACCGCCATAGTTTGGCAAACCGTCGAACCCAGATTGGTCGCGAAGAACTGCTTCCAGTCCATTCCACCACAAAGGATGATCGATGAGCTGTTTCACCCCCACCCGCCTTGATGCACAGTCAGCAGGGTTAATCTCTCCCCTCACGTGTCGCCATTGATTAGCCGGAATTATCCTAGTTACCGCTGATATGCGATTAGCCACGAACTTTGCAAACCTCCTTGGGTGCCCCTTAAGCCAATGGAGAACTATTGTAGGGTCCGTCCATCCATATACTGGAACATCAGAGTAACCCTTACTTTCCTGTATTTTGCTAACCAATTTGGACAGGAGACTCGCAGCGCAAACCTCCAAGCGAGGTTAAGACAAGGCTGGATTAAGAGGTGCTACCTTCGTCTTCGCCGCGACAAAACTGGTGACCACCTCCCCGGAATTAAGAACACTCCGTAGGTAAACGAGCACAGCATACGCTGCCTCTGATGCGACGCAAAATCCATGCATCTCCAAAGTTGACATACTATGCGGTCGATACCTTGGAAGCAAAAGTGCCTCCAAATCCTGAATATCTTGTTCTTTTTTTTTTCGAGGGTAGGTGAAAATCTTCAACAAGACAATATGAGGATCGACAGCGCGTGCTCATAGTAGTGTGGGATTCTTACCCACTAAAAAACCTCCCTTCAAAACGAACTTGTTTTTATTTTCACTACAACTAAGTATCCGACTTATCAAGTAGTTTTCGTTTCACGAAATAAGGACGTTTTGCAGGTACCTTCCCATTAGAAGTTCCTGCTAGCTCCGTAGTTTAGACGCGGTTACTTATCGCGCTAAGTCTAAAGGTTTGGTTCTTTGTAGACGGCGTCGTAAGTTTCTTTCATCGAAAACTTGGAGGACTGTAATATTAACGTGACTTTTTAGTCGACTTTTATGTTTTCTCGCGAAGTTTTTGATTTCGTCTTCGATTGTTTTAATGCCAACATCTCTATGGATATCGCTATTTCTGATATACCATGGCGCATTTACAATACCTCTTAGCACTTTGTTTTCAAATTTTAATATTACTTATTTTGGTACAACCCCAGAGTTGTATACCATATGTCCATACAGGCTTTAGCACTTGCTTATATAAAAGCAGTTTGTTCTCTATATTAAGCTTGGAATATTTTCCAAGAAAGCAATGCATTCAACTTCTCTCGTGAGTGTTGATGGGGTCACATCGTTTGAGTATCACTCCCAAGTTTTATTTTTATTAAATTTAATTAAAGCTTAATTTCCAATTTTCATTAATTTGATTATTAAATAAAAAATAAAAAATTGTTTGTAATTTGAAAAGAAAAGCAAAAAATTAAGTCAATTATGAAATGCCAATTGTGTAATTCAAAAGTTGACAGACATGAACTTAAAATTAAGTGCAAGATGTGCAATGAATATTCACACGCTACGTGCGCGAAGCTTGAGAAAAGAGACGTTGAATTTCTCGAAAAAAGTAAACAGGGTCACAAATGCGAGTCTTGTCTTGGTCAACGAAGAAGATCTATTTTGGAAATTCAATACCCTCCTAGATCGGCTCACTCTTCGACTCGCCCTCTTAATCCAGCAAAGAGGCCGACTGAATCCAACACCTCAACAACACCTTGCTCTGTTTCTGCTGTTACTGCTCCTATTTCCACTATTCTGCCTCATCATAATTTAACATTCGCTAATGTCGCCGGCGTCTCCTCAAATTGTTCAACTGGGATAAACAATCTAACAACTTCTGCTGCTGCTGCTCCTGCTACTTTTCTCCCCACTCATCAAACAATAACGTTGGATTTGCTTTACAACGAAATCATTAAGCTTCAGAATCTTAACAGCGATGCGCTCTCTAAGATCTAATCTCTTGAAGACCGTAATCTCGCTCCTACCGCCACGGTTAATGTTTTGGAGTCGAAATTAAATGCATTAGAACAAAGAGAAAAACCGTGTGCCATTGACATTGTTGGTATTCCAGACTTGAATAATGCCAATGCACGTGAGAAAGTTATCCAACTTATAACCAACGGTGTGGGAGAGCAAATAGATTGTAACGACATAGATTCCTGTTACATTAAAACCATTAAGAGTAAGAGCAATGTCTCCACTAGTAATGATGCTGGGTCGAACATCGTGTGCATTAAGTTTACTTCTCTCGCATGTAAAGAGCGAATAATGAATATGTTGCGGGCGAATAAAGTCAAATTGTTTGCTAATATATTTGGTGAGCATCACAAAAACAAAGGCAAAATATTTATCAACGATAGTCTTACTGCATATACACGATCTCTTCTGCTGAAGGCTAAACAGCTGCAACAAAACAATAAATGCAAATACGTCTGGATTAGAAACTCATCAATACTGCTCAAAAGAAAGGACGGTGACAGGGTGATAATAATTATTTAATAATAAATAATTTTTCATTTCTCTATGGTTGAACTTCATGTAAATAATTGTACCTTAGAAGATCCTTTTAACATTAAGAGTAGTAATATTAGTATTTCCTGTTCAAATTCTGATGGCATAAAATGTCTTTGTACTGATCATCCTAACGTAGAGTCATTTTCTGGTTTTTCTATAATTCATCAAAACATTCCCAGCATTAGAAAGAATTTTGATATTTCCTTGGCTCACGTCGCATCTTTGGACCATTTACCTGATCTAATATTTCTTTCCGAAATATGGATTTTTGATTATGAAGCCTTTAATTTTATTATTCCTAATTTTACTTTTGCATAAACACCTAACATGTCTAAAACCGTGGATGAATTTCTCGCTTCTAAGGAAAATTAATAAAAAGAAAAAGCTTTTTGCATGTGTTAAAAAACATCCAAGTAATACAAGTCTTATAAGATCATTTCAAAAACTTTGTCATGAACTCAAAACTGATATTCCTCTCTGTCGGGACACTTATTTCAAAAATAAGCTCTCTGAAAATTTGCGAAACTCGAAAAAAGAATGGCAAGTTGTCAATGAAATTTTAAATAAGACTAAAACTAAGGTAAATATTGTTATTAAAACTGATAGCACGATCGTATCTGAGTCCTCTAAAGTTGCAAATCTGTTTAATGATTATTTCTCAAGCATAAGTCAAAATCTGATTGATTTTACATCTAAAAACCGGTGTTGTGATGTCTCCTTAATTGAGGATACATGTCTCCCCAGCAGCTTTTTCTTTGAAAATTTTACTGCATTGGAAATTCATAAACTTATGATGTCCCTAAAATCCTCTAACTCATCACCTGTGGATATGATATCCAGTGTAGTTCTAAAACATATATCTTTTTATATTTCTGATGTATTATGTTATATTTTTAATCTCAGCTTGCTAAAAGGTAGTTTTCCTGATTCACTGAAGCTAGCAGTAGTTATTCCACTACATAAAAAAGGTGCAACTACGTGTTTGAACAATTATCGTCCCATATCCCTCCTTTCAGCTTTTAATAAGTTTTTGAGACAGGCATGAAAACGAGAATGATCAACTTTTTAAATAAATCCAACTTTTTCAGTGATGACCAATATGGTTTTAGTAGCGATAGATCCACGGAGGATGCGGTTTTAAAAGTTTGTGGTGAAATTTATAAAAGCTTGAATGATTCGGAGGTACCTGCCTCACTGTTCATTGATATAACAAAGGCTTTTGATATGGTGGATCATGCTTTGCTGCTCGATAAGTTGTTTAAAGCTGGTTTTAGAGGTAAAGTCCATGATTGGTTTGTGTCTTATTTAAAAAACAGAAGACAAAAGGTTTTAATTCAGGATGTATTAAGTTCAGAAAGGTGTATAAATATAGGTGTCCCACAAGGCTCCATTTTGGGCCCTATCTTATTCCTGGTTTTTGTAAACTCGGTTTTTAGCCAGCCCTTTAAGGGCAAAATAACAGCCTTTGCTGATGACACTGCTCTAACATATTCTTCAAAAAATAATTTCCTTTTATTTTCTGATGTAAATTATGATTTAGATGTACCGCGAAAATGGTTTTATGTTCATAGATTTATTATAAGTGACAAGACGAAATTTATGGTTTTTAATATTGTGGGTTCCTTCTCTGAAGATGCTATACTGTCTTATCATTCACCCAACTGTCTAAGATATCCTCTATATAATTTTTGTCTTCATGGTAATGATAACACCACAACTTATAACGACAACGAAAATTGCGCAGATAGTTGCTTTGAAATTGAGCGAGTTGAAAGATTCAAGTATCTAGGTATTGTGCTGGACTACAGGATGAGCTGGAAGGATCATACTTCAGACCTTAAAGAATACCTTAATAAGGTTGTGAGGCAAATCTACATCAAGATATTTTAAAGTTAGTTTACAACGGTTTATTCAAATCTAGACTGCAGTATGGTCTGTCATGTTGGGGTGGTACTCATAACAATAAAATTGAACCTTTGCTTATCAAGCAAAAACATGTAATTAGGATTCTTTGTAAAGTTAGTCGTAGAGCTCCCAGCTCTGATGTATTCAAAAACTTAAATATTCTTCCACTAAAGCATTTATATTTTTATAAAGTATTACATATATTTTTTGAAAATTCGGGATATTCAACTGCAAGATTATATGGATCTTATAATTTACGCATCAACAGTAGGAATCTTATAGATGTACCTAGCATAAAAAAATCGCACTTTTCTCACTCTTATATTGTTACTGCACCTCGTTTATTTAATAGTCTGCCAGAAAGTCTAAGATGCGAAAGAGTCAAAACAGTTTTCTTAAGAAAGTCAAAGCTTTTGCTCTTTTCATTTAACTATGAAGAAATAAATATTTTGTTGAATGTTATTGTTTGAGTTAATTGCTTTATAATTAATTATATTAATCAACTTCATACCGTTGTAATTCCTTAATTTTTTGCTTACACTTAAATACTTATTTTACTTTTGTATTAATAATAATTGATCCCCATCAATAGTAATTAATATCTGTATGTAATTTCTGAATGGTGCATTCAACTCGGATGTTCCTAACTATTTCTTTGGAAGCTTATTGTATTTCTTAGTACTTATCTCATGAATTTCAATAACAATGTTAGCTTATAAGTTTTACAAATGAAGTAAAGTAAAGTATAATAAGTATAATAATAATAATACATTTCTCGATATTTGTTATCTAGTTCTTTGCGTTTTTTCTTAACGTGAGTTTTCCATTTCAGCTTTGCATCAAGTGTCATTCCAAGATACTTAGCCTCGTTTGCAAACGGAATTTGAACCGAGTTTGAAAAGATCGGCAGATTATTTACTCTCTTATAAGTAAAATCTACATGAACAGATTTGGTCTCGTTGAGTGCGATTCGCCAAACCTTTGTCCATTCATTTACACTATCCAAAGCTTCTTGCAGTTTTTCTGTAGTATCTTCGACCGTTTTACCTACTGTCAAGATAGCAGTGTCGTCGGCAAATGTAGCTAGCTCAGTGCCTTCTACTTGCGGTATATCACGAGTGTATAATAGATATAAGACCGGACCAAGAATGCTTCCTTGCGGCACCCCAGCCATTATTTCCTTAAAATCAGAATATTCGTTTCCACATTTGACGCGGAATAGTCTATTCGTAACGTAGTTCTTCAAAATATTGTAGCATTGACTGCAGGATGGTTTGTGTACCAAAAACTGAAACACTGTATCTCAAACTGTAGCAACTATTGCAAAACATTCTAGCAGTAAATATCCCAACCTGATGTGCTTACGTTCCACAATTGTTCCACACAATATCCCAATATTCCATGATCCTCAATTCACCCGGAGAAACATCAAGTATGTTCTAGAACCCCTAGCGATTTCCTATAAATACCCATACCACAACCATCGTCGATACAGTTGTTAATAAGTGAATACAGCGATTACAAGAGATATTCGACCAGTGGTGAAAGCAAGCGACATTGTGAAAATAAGTCTGTAGCGACCGTTTGATTTGAAATAATAAAGTGATTGAACATTGTGTTAAAGTGAAGTTGGTATTTGATAATAAATAAACGATTAAAATACACAAAAGACGGTTTTATTTAAAACGAACCCCAGAAAGAATACTACATTGGTGTCAGAAAAGTGGAATAAAACAAATTTTGTGTATTGCGTTTTGTGTAAGTGAAAAATAAAAATGGTTCGGAAATTGCTAGAAGATTTGTCATTGCCGCAACTAAAGGAAGTACTGAGCCAGCGGGAGCAACCTACGACTGGTACAAAAAGAGAATTGATTATTAAGTTGCGGAAAATAGTGACGGACGAGGGTGCAGATCCTGAAACAGCTTTGTTTGACGTCGAAGAAGAACAAGTAAGTACGACGAGTGACATGTCGGCTTTAATGAAATTGCTATCTGAGAAATTCGACGAACAAAAGAATTCTCAAAATGAAAAATTCGAGAAGCTAGAAAATTCTTTGGCTGAGCAGAAGAATTCTCTAGATGCTAAGCTTGACGAACAAAAGAACTCTCTGGAACATCAGCTATTCGATCAAAGGAGTGTTCTCGAAAGCAAATTCGATGAACAAAATAAAAGTTTGGAAACCAGATTCGGGACAATCGACGAGAAAATTGGAAATGTAGAGACCAAAATTGAGACATTTGAAACAAAATTCGAGAACGTTCAAACAAAATTCGAGGCTGTTGAAAGAAGATTCGAGAATTTGGCAAAGGAACTCGAATGCGTGAAGAAACAGAAAGTTCGGGAGTATTCAACCGACTGCCCGAGAAGGAAAGAGATGCAGCCTCCCGTCTTCGATGGACAGACATCATGGCCAATATATAAGAGGCAGTTCGAAGCTGCGGCAATGACGAACAACTGGGACGATGAAGAGAGGTCCATTGCCCTCACGCTTGCGCTTAGAGGATCAGCTGCAGAGCTACTACAAACTATTCCCGAGGACAAACAACGCAACTACGACAGTCTGGTGAAAGCCATTGAGATGCGATTTGGGGACGACCACATGCAGCAAGTATATAGGGTCCAGTTGCGCAGAAGGTCCCAGATGAGGGGTGAGACGCTCCAGCAGTTGCAAGCGGACATCGAGCGACTGGCACATTTGTCCTATCCAAACGCCGGCGAGGAGATCATTAACGAGATGGCAACCGAAGCGTTCACCCATGCCATAGCTGATTCGAAACTACAAATGGCGGTAAGAATGGCTTCAAAGAAAACGCTCGCCGAAGCTTTGGCGTTTGCTCTGACAATGGAGGCCGCAGACCAGGCCTGTCAGGGAATACACCGTGTGAGGGAAGTAGCCGCTATCGAATGCTCTTGCCAGCGGATGGACGTCGAAGACCGAAACAACGCTCGCGGAGGACAAATTCGTTGCTGGAACTGCAACAAAATGGGACACCTACAACGGCAATGTAGAAATCCACCCAGACGTGGAAACTGTCCACATTGCGCGAACAGGCGACGCAACGAAGAACCATCCAACAGGGACAACATCCATCCTGTTGGCCAGGCTCCTCGAAACCAGGAGTCGGGAAACGCCTAAGAGCCAGCTTTGCGGGGCAAAAGTTGGCTAATGGAATCGACGCCCCCAAGACCACCATTCAGGTCTCCCAAACCAAACGATGCAACAAGAGTCTAACAGTGGAAGCATTCATCGGCAAAAACAAGTGCGTGGCTACTATCGATACCGGCGCCACGGCTTCCATAGTAAGAAGAGATCTCGTCCGGAAGTCTTGGCTGCACAACACCAGCTGCTACTGTCTTAGAACTGCGACAGGGGAAGCGGCGAAAGTATACGGGGAAGTTCGCCTCACGTTACAACTAGCAGGGTTGGCCTTTTCTCATGCGTTCCTGGTAGCCGACGTATGTGATGAATGCATCATCGGAGTGGACTTTATGAAAGAACATGACGTAATCATCGACATCGGGATGCAAGTTCTGCGGTACAGGAACGTAGAGATTCCAATGGTGTACGGGAACGAGAATGCAGCGCATTTAAGGACAATACTCAGCAAGGACGAAGTCTTACCACCATCTTCCGAGACTATCATTTGGACAAAACTAGAGGGTGATCCTGGGAGTCACCGATTCTATCTGTTGGAGCCAGATTTAGGAAGGAATCCCCCAAACTACATCGTGGGAAAAGTTTTAGTGGAGCCAAAGAACAGCCTGGTCCCAGTAAGGCTCATGAACTTAAAGAGCCATAGCGTCAAACTAAAACAAGGGGAGGTTATTGGTAAATGTGCGCCTATATGTTCAATTTCAACATTAACTGAAAAAAAATCTGTGAGGCCTGTTTCATCAGCCAGGTTGGCCGAAGTAAGGGACATGATTCTCAAGCACTGCGAACTGGATCAGGATCAGCGAGCCATGGCAGAAAATCTAATCGGTGAGTACGCTGATATATTTGCCTCACAAGATGGAGAGTATGGCCGAACACATCTGGTGCAACATCGCATAGACACTGGGGATGCCAGACCAATTCGCCAGCCTGCCAGACGACTACCATTGGCAAAACAGACAGAGGTTGCGGATATGGTGTCGACGATGGAGAAGGAAGGGCTCATCGAAAGTTCTAAGAGTCCGTGGGCCTCACCTGTTGTACTGGTTAAGAAGAAAGACGGTAGCACTCGATTCTGCGTGGACTATCGCAGACTTAATGACGTCACCAAAAAGGATAGCTACCCTCTGCCACGGATCGATGACACATTAGACACACTCTCAGGAGCTCGATGGTTTTCCACCCTTGATTTAAAGAGCGGTTACTGGCAGGTACAGATCGATCCAAAGGACCGAGAGAAAACTGCGTTCACTGCAGGAAATGGGCTGTGGCAGTTTACAGTAATGCCATTTGGATTGTGCAACGCTCCGGCAACTTTTGAGCGCCTAATGGAACACGTCCTGCGTGGATTGACCTGGAAAACTTGCTTGGTGTATCTGGACGATGTGATCGTGATAGGAAAAACATTCGAGGAACATCACGACAACCTGAAGAATGTGCTAGAACGGCTTCGAAGCGCTCACCTGAAGCTAAACCCAAAGAAATGTGACCTCTTCAGATCCGAAGTCAAGTACCTGGGCCACGTTATCTCATCAGAAGGAGTGCGAACAGATCCAGACAAGGTGGAAGCTGTGAAAAACTGGCGAGTTCCAAAAGACAAACACCAACTCAGGAGCTTTTTGGGTCTCGCCACGTACTACCGACGATTCGTAAAGGACTTTGCCGGAATCGCGAAGAGCCTGCACCAACTGACAGAAAAAGGAAGGCAATTCAAGTGGTCAGGTGAGTGCGACAAAAGCTTTAAGAACCTTAAGCACCAACTATGCGAAGCACCAACACTAGCATATCCCATTCCCGGAGAAATGTTCATCGTGGATGCAGATGCAAGTAACGTCGGTGTCGGAGCGGTTCTTTCGCAGGTACACAACGGCCAAGAGAAGGTAGTCGCATACTTCAGCAAAGTGCTCTCCAAGCCCGAAAGGAACTACTGCGTGACCAGGCGAGACCTTCTGGCGACAAAACACTTCCATAAATACCTCTACGGCCAAAAGTTCCTTTTGCGCACAGACCACGCGGCTCTAAAATGGCTGCTGCAGTTCAAGAATCCAGAGGGCCAGGTGGCAAGATGGATTGAACGGTTGCAGATGTACGACTATGAAATACAGCATCGTAAGGGGAAACTTCATTCTAATGCGGATGCCTTATCCCGGCGACCATGTAAAAGCGACTGCAAACATTGTGTGCGGCAGGAAGAGAAGAACCTTCTTTCCGTCCAAAGGGTAAGAGCTGAGCCTATCGCTGGTTGGAGTGCAGAAGAAATCCGCAACGCTCAAAAAGAAGACCCGGACATCGAGCCGATATTAGCGTGGAAGGAGTTTATGGAAAAGCCAACCGGACAAGATATCTCGGACAGGAGCCCCACTCTCAAGGCATACTGGGCTCAGTGGGACTCCCTTCATGTGCAAGATGGTGTACTGAAAAGGAAATGGGAAAGGCCGGACGGGAAAGATTTCATAATGCAGCTTGTCTTGCCGCGATCAAAAGTACACGAGGTGCTACGGGAGATGCATGATGGAGCATCCGGAGGTCATTTGGGTGCAAACAAGACCCTGGAGAAGGTGCGAGAACGTTTCCATTGGCTCAGCGTAAGGGTAGACGTAGAGAGTTGGTGCCGAAAATGCGTCGTGTGTGCCGCCAGCAAGGGACCCAGAACGAAAACGCGAGGCAAGATGCAACAGTACAACGTGGGCGCACCCTTT
This sequence comes from Brachypalpus laphriformis, assembly GCA_945910035.1. NCBI lineage: Eukaryota > Metazoa > Arthropoda > Insecta > Diptera > Syrphidae > Brachypalpus > Brachypalpus laphriformis. Next base: position 134,279,319 of record OX246754.1, read on the forward strand.
GAACGGATTGCCGCTGACATCGCTGGTCCATTTCCCGAAACCGACAATGGTAACCGTTACATCCTAGTCGTCATGGACTACTTCAGCAAATGGCCGGAAGCGTTCGCCATCCCTAACCAGGAAGCGAAGACCATCGTGGAACAGATCGTCAACAACTGGGTGAGCAGATTCGGCGTGCCTATGGAACTGCATTCTGACCAGGGACGAAACTTCGAATCAAAGATATTCCAAGAGGTATGCCAACAACTAGGAATTAAAAAGACGAGGACGACTCCGCTTCATCCGCAATCCGACGGGATGGTAGAGCGCTTCAACAGAACCTTAAACGAACATCTCTCCAAGGTCGTAGAAGACCACCAGCGCGATTGGGATCGACAAATTCCTCTTTTCTTGATGGCCTACCGAAATGCAGTGCACAGTACTACTGGACATACTCCATCCGAAGTCTTGTTTGGTCGAGCAGTTCGGCTACCTAGTGAGGTGAAGTTTGGATCCCCTAACGATGAGCCCAAGAGTGAAGAGGATTACGTGGCAGACCTCAGGGAAAGGATCCGAGACATACATCAGAGGACCAGGACGAGGATAAGGGTAGCGAGTGACCGCATGAAAACCAGGTACGACACAAAGGCAACAACGTCCAGCTTCCACGAGGGAGACCTAGTATGGCTGTACAACCCACACCGGCAAAAGGGGAGGTCACCCAAGCTGCAGCAAGACTGGGAGGGCCCTTATAAAGTGGTCACACGCATCAATGACGTCGTCTTCCGGATCCAGCGTGGAGTAAGAGGCAAGATGAAAATTGTCCACCTGGATCGTCTTCATCGTTACCATGGCAGTAATCCAGATGATCTTGTTCGGGACGAACAAGTTTAAGAGGGGGGCAGTGTAGCATTGACTGCAGGATGGTTTGTGTACCAAAAACTGAAACACTGTATCTCAAACTGTAGCAACTATTGCAAAACATTCTAGCAGTAAATATCCCAACCTGATGTGCTTACGTTCCACAATTGTTCCACACAATATCCCAATATTCCATGATCCTCAATTCACCCGGAGAAACATCAAGTATGTTCTAGAACCCCTAGCGATTTCCTATAAATACCCATACCACAACCATCGTCGATACAGTTGTTAATAAGTGAATACAGCGATTACAAGAGATATTCGACCAGTGGTGAAAGCAAGCGACATTGTGAAAATAAGTCTGTAACGACCGTTTGATTTGAAATAATAAAGTGATTGAACATTGTGTTAAAGTGAAGTTGGTATTTGATAATAAATAAACGATTAAAATACACAAAAGACGGTTTTATTTAAAACGAACCCCAGAAAGAATACTACAATATTATATAGGTGCTCTGGCAGAACTTGTCGTAATTTAAACTCTAAGCCTTCGTGTCAGACCTTGTCAAAGGCTTGAGAGACGTCAAGGAATACGCTTGAACAAATCTTTTTTTCTTCAAATGACTTTTCGATTACATGTGTTATTCGATGTACTTGTTCAACTGTAGAATGCTTACTTCTGAATCGGAGTTGATGATCCGGAATTAGATGCCCTTCTTCTATAGCCAGCTGTATTCGCCTAATCAATATTCTTTCGAACACTTTGGATATAATTGGAAGAAGCGAAGTCGGTCTATAAGACGTTTTTTCATTCGGAGGTTTTCCGGGCTTAAGGACCATTATGACTTCGGCGACTTTCCATTGACTGGGAACATATTCTAGTCTAATCGCGGCGTTTATAATGAACAGAAGCTTAATTAGAGCTTTTCTTGGTAGTGCTTTAAGAACCTCTCCCGTAATTAGGTCGTATCCAGGAGCTTTCTTAGGTTTAGGTTTCTTTATTTCTTCCTTAAGTTCGGTTAGTGTTGCATTTCTTATTACACGATTGTCAATATACGACGTATTTATATCTTAAATAAGAGTTTGTCCATCAAGCGGTTTGAAAGTTTCTTCCAGGTAGGCGGCAAAAACTTGCGCTTTCTCTTTATCATGCCTGGCCCATTGGTCTTGATTTTTCCTAATTGGGGCGGCTTGAATTTGAGGTTTTTTAATACCTTTTATAGCCTTCCAAAGCGAGTAATTAGAATCTTTTTCTGCCCTTAAGCTTTCTAGGTAAGTTTGCATTTCATTATAAGGTCTTTAATAGATCTTTTTAGTGAGTTGCACAAACGGTTAAGATATGCTTTATGTTGCGGAGCCCGAGTTTGTTGCCATTTTTTGCGCGCTTTTCTCTTCTCCTTAATCATCTCTCTTATTTCCTGCGGATAAGTTTGAATGTAACTGGCCGGCGTTTTCTTGGGTTTGGGAGTATTCTTCCACGCGGCATTCTGTAGGATTTCGACGAACGATCAACTTCAACTTCAAGTTCATATGGCGTTTTAAGTGATACGCTCAGCTCAATATTTGCTTCAATATCTTTTTTAAAGCTATCCCAATTAGTTTTCGCGCTGGTTAATCAGGAGAGATCAAAGCTTTCTTCAACTTTTATACAGTTGCCAGACATTCCTTTAACAATAAAGAAATTGATCAGATCTGGTATCTTATTTCTATTATTCGACCAATATGTTGGTTTACCCGTCGAGTGAAATTCACAACTGTATTGCATACAAGCATTATAAAGCTTTCTACCTTTCTGAGAGGCGTACCTTGAAGCCCAGAAGGGGTGTTTCGCGTTGAAGTCGCCACCAATAATAAAATTTAGTTTAAGGAAGTCGAAGACGTTTGTGAAATCACTTTCTTCAAGTTTACATCGCAGTGGACAATATATAGACGAAATGTTGAAGGCAAAATGTCTATTTCTAACGCGTACCGTGCTTACTTGCATTGCTTCTAATTCAATCTTTACTTCCGCTGAGTGGTCGATACATTCTTTTATAAACAAGAGCCTCTGGCTCTTTCCGATGGGTGGAAGGCGTGATACACGGTATATCCCCTTATCTTAACGTTCGATTGCTTTGTCAGATGAATTTCACAGATCAAGCATATATCAATGTATTTTTCTCGTATAAAGATTTCTAACTCGTCGAGTCTTCGTATAAGCCCGTTGGCGTTCCAAGTAAGAATTTTAATCGTTTCTTTCATATTCTGGTTGAAGTGCGCGTGTTATGAATGTTTTTTTCTAATGCAACTAGTCTCTCGAAAATAAGTTTGTTTGTTTTGCATTGCTCTTCAAGTCTCGCAAGAATTAGGGAAAAAACATGGGATACATGATCTTGTGAGCTACCTCTATCACCGTTTTCCAGTGTTGCAGCTTGAGCAGGACTCTTTACGTTAAAGTTTGGATAATTTCTTGCTTTGATCTCCCGTGAGCTGTCGGTCTTGTACTTGCCATTAGCTGTCATCGCCGCTTGAGCATAAGACTGCACGCCAATATTCGAGGATTTAGCTCCTGTCACCTTTTCTCTACTACGTTTGGGTTTTTCTTCATCCATCGCATGCAACGTACTTAACTGACCGCCGACAGATTCCTCATCCTCGCTTGCCAAAAGCCACCCAAACTCCGTATTTTGAGCAATCAGCTGACTGCAGTTGTCAGACATTTTATCACCCGTTAAGACCTTAAACAGTATGCTAGACTTCAACAAAATGTCTATTGGCCCTGGTACAATCAGCTGGTTAGGATCAGCTAACTCAATCCCACTTAATTGGGCTGGATAGCTGTATGGGACCCTACGCTGTGGTATAAGACTGGTGATGCGACTCAAAACAATGGCTTGCGACGACAAACAAAAATCGGATGTCCTGGATTTAGTATTAAGTAAAACCTTTCCTCTAGCCAACTGCATTTATGGCCAGTGAGCATTTTTGTCTTGCCAATCCCAGAAACTGTACACATGCTTCAGTTATCAGCGCTACCTGGGATCCTGAACCGAACAGAACCCCACATGGCTTGAATTCCCCAAATCTGTTTTGCACTAAAACAGCAGCAGTAGGTAGAAGATTAGGACCCTTATAGCCTTGAACCTTCTTATCACTCCTCACTGAAAGAACTGCCTTTGATTCCTCGAATGGACCTTGACCTCCCGTTTAGTTTGTAGCGTGGGTGTCGTATGAATTGAAGTGGGTTGACGTGCCTTACACTTTCTACAAATTCCTGAGTTGCAAGCTCTAACGGAATGCCCAGTGTTCAGGCAGTTATAGCACAAACTCTTCTGAACTATAAAACTTCTCTTACCATTGAGATCAAGTTTAGAGAACTGGGGACACGACGCTATAAAATGTGCTTTACTGCACATAGTACAAATTGATGAAACTGCTGCCAGCACCGTTTGACGATTTGATTTAGTTGCCAAGGTTGTATTACCCTTTTTTAATTGAAAACGCTTCAAGTTCTAACTGTCTATTTATCAAAAAATTTAGAATATCCTTCAAAACTGGTTTATAATAAGACGCCGAGGCCAGTGCCCATAATTTCCTTAACTCAGAATCTAATTTCGACGAAACCAAATATATTAGCCACGCACTCCATTGTTCTACAGGCAACCCTAATGATTTCAAGGCTGAAACATCTGACTGCTCCATTAAAATTTTGATGTGTGAATTGAAAATCACCCTTTCCTTATCGTACATATCGCAGAGATCCATCCAAGATTGTTCGTTATTAGCATCCGAAATGTTTATATGCTTAAGAGCAGAAGCTGCATCATCCTTCGAAGAGAGCTTTAAATATTGTAGTTTTTGAGCCCCCGACAAACCAATAGACTTATGAACTAGGGTTTGGAATAAATCTTTATATGTTGGCCATTCCCTAAAATCAACATAAAACGTAGGAAGAGGACAGGTAGGTAGTTTAGTCATACCCTCACCTAAAGATGCTCGCGTGAAACGATCGCCTTCTGAAATAGACGGAAGTACTGCCGCAACAGCATTTTAACTGGCAGTTAGTTGTCTAAGAGTTTCATCATGCTCATTGGTAGGACGAGACGAAGAAGATTCCTGCGACGACGGTGAAGTTTCGCCCTCTAAATTGTCTTGATTTAAAATGCCAGCTGCAGTCGGATCTGAATTGATGACCGTTGATTCCGCTATGCGAGTACCGCGTGATAAAACCCTTAAGCACATCGCCTTTATGCTGTAGTATTTCGCCTCATATTCTTCCCGCACACTGACTTCGTTTTCCACCTCTTCATCCGTCAATAGCAGTTCTATTTCCGTTTGAACCGTCTCGAATGCCTTCATAACCTCTTCTACCTTTTCTAATTTTATTTGAGCATCAATAACTGATACGCTCCCCGCGTTTGCTTCAGCCACCAACTTCTCTAAACGGGTGAGGCTCCCTTTAACCGCACCGCGTTTTTTACATAAGTTCTCCATGCCTCGTGTATATAATATATAAGCCAGTATATGTGATATGTATATGAAAGAACGAGGTGAGTACTCACTGCGATATCCAAATGCCGGTACTCCAAACGAAATTCCTAATTCTGCTCAGTATAATTCGTCGCTGACCTCCCGATTCCACAAGCAATAAAAGCCACTTGATCCACTCCAATTGCAGCACCAAAGCAGCCTTAGCTCCAGCACACAGCTCCACCTTTCAGTTCCACCACCGAACTCGTACACCAGCTCCTGTCTCACAACCACCAGACCGACCAGTTGCTTGTGAGATTGTCCAAATTTTGCAGCGCACGTTTTATATACCATATATCCTTTCCTTTCCCGAACATATCCGGCTCGAAGGACCACTATGTTCGCTCTCATTCGAAACTTTTGTGGAATAAGAATTGCAACCCTTATTTTTCCCGATGCAGGGGGATTTTTAACCCACAGTAAATAAAACTCGTCCTATTACCTTGGCTGATCGAGATAGTTTAATTGGCGGAAGTACCTTCCATCTTAAGTTCTTTGACAGATCATTTTTTGTAAATGTACAGAAAATGGTTTATTTTAAGTTGAAAGCATATTAATAGTTTTAGGATTTACACATAGATGGCCGGAACAGGGACATTTACGAGTATTGAGATCGAGGCAGCAAAGATGGGTCTAGCGGTCAATGAAAGCAAAACAAAATATATGCTGTCTACAAAAAAGACACCCAACATCGGCGTCTTGGACAGAACGCCACAATTTTGTCTACCTAGGCACTATGGTGAACTCCGCAAATGACATCAGTAGGGAGATCACACGAAGAATTACTCTTGCCAATCGTTGTTTCTATGGTCTAAAACGGCAATTGAGTAGCAAAGCTTTATCTCGAACTTCTAAGGTAACTCTTTACAAGACACTAATCATCCCAGTCCTGCTGTATGGCGCAGAGGCATGGGCTTTGACAAAACCGGATAAGGATGCCCTTGGTTATTTCGAGAGAAAAGTTCTTCGAGTGATCTTTGGTCCCGTCTGCATAGACGGTGAGTGGGGGAGAAAGTACAATGCCGAACTATACGGCCTGTACAAGGACATCGACTTAGCCAGAAGAGTTCACATACAGCGACTAAGATGGCTGGGTCAATTAGAGCGGATGGACCCCAACGTTCCCGCTAAGAAAGTCTTCGAATCCACCCCGGATGGACGACGCAGTAGATGACGACCTCGCGGTAGGTGGCGCAAACAAGTGGAGGGGGACCTCAATCAACATGGCGTTCGCAACTGGAGGCAGCTGGCTCTTAGCCGCGCTGGCTGAAGAGGTTTGTTGGTTGAGGCCCAGGTCCACCCCGGACTGTAGCGCCATCTAAGTAAGTAAGCAAATGTTTCACAGCGAGCCAATGCTGGTGTCCTGGTTTAGAGTTGAATTGGCTTAAAGTGGTCGCGTACATTGGGACAAAGGCATCCGATTGCTTCCTGGTGCGGAACATTTTGAATCGCTTGGTCTTGGCTTGATAATCTTTGACTGCCATTCATTGGAGTCTTTACTGGCTTAGACTCTTGCATGCGAAATTTTTCTAAAATTGTTTCGATGTATTGTTTTTAGTCTAGTGCGATGAAATCTCGTTCCTTGTTGATACGCATACCAAGAATTTGTGTGGCTGTTCCAAATTCTTTCTTCTGGAACTTCTGGTGCAAGTTGTTCTTTAGCCAATTGCTCTCCTTTGAAAACAGTAAAATGTCGTCAACATATATGGTTAATATAAAGATTTTTTCGGATTCAATTTTATGGTATACACATGAATCATACCTCGATTGCTCTAATCCAAACTTTTTGAGAGTTCGGTCCAATTCCAGGTTTCAAATACGACTTGACTGTTTCAGTCCATATCCGTATAGCAATTTATTTAGATGGCTTACTTTGGTTGCGTTATACTTCTATACGAATAAAAGGGGTTGCTATCTATATAGGTAAGATGTCTTCAGATAGTTCACCTTGTGAAAATGCGGTGACGGCATCCATCTGTCCTATTTGCGGCGAGTGCAAAGAAATATCACAGGGAACTGTGACGTACAATGGGGGATTACGTTTCCTCATAATCCTTCCCTTTCCGCTATGAGTATCCTTTGATCACAAGTCTTGCTTTGTAAAGGCCGATCTGACCTGTGACGTCGCGATTGGTACGATATACCCATTTGCGATGGCTTTACGATGTTTCGGTATATCTACAAGAGACCAGGAGCCCTACTCTGTATTTCGTTTCAAAAGTGTAGTTTTCCGAAAACGAAGATTTTGTACTCTCTATTTCGAAAGCGAAATGAAATCCACTACTTTCGGATTTACAATTCCGATAGTGGAATTTTGGTACCTGGCAACAATTTAAGATTTTGGTAGAATTCATGTGTGCACATCCAGATTTGGCCAATAATAACTGCTGATTCGAAGCAAGCATCGAACAATTTGTGGAAAAGCTTGCGTCCGATTTAAATGAAGAAGGGCCACTAATGCGGAATCCAGTTGCTTGATTGGTTCCGTATAATTTTTCGCTCAGTCCGTTCTTCACTATTTTCTTCGTCCATCCAGAGTGGAACAGAAACCATTTTCTTTATTTATATTAAGTTCTTTCTTTAAAATTTTCGACTTTCACCTACCTATATTTGTATTTGTTTTGGTTTGGTTATTTAACAGATCTCAAAAGAGATAAATCGAGACTCGACAAAAAAAATCCTTAAGTGCAAAAAGCGTCTACCAATTCAAAAGCGAAACGAAAAGCAATTTTGAATAAGATTGACTTCCGGAACGAAATACCGAGTAGGGCCCCAGGTATTGTTTTGTATTAGGGAATGGGCGTGACAGTACTCCTTTTGCGTCACTGGATCATCGATGTTTTGCTATGAAAAGTGCTTAGCAGCATTTGGAGCTTCAACTGGAAATACTTTTGGATGCTTGTCCTGGAATACGCCCATCGCATCGTGAATGCTTAACACTTGCTGGTTTTCAACCAAAACAGGTCTATTTGGATACGATGAAGACGCACCAAGTCCAGTAAATCCGGAATTCACATTAGCTCCAGTTTCGGACGTAGAAGATTGACTTCTTTCCTGATTCTGCTCTGGTTTACAATCATCACTAGATAGAAACTGAGATCTACTATTATTCTCAATAATAAAATCATTGTACTTGCCAGGAGGGTGGCGCTCCCTTTTGCTGCGCCTCAACATCGGTGACTGCGATGCAATTGAGTTAGGTTGCTGAGGGAGAAAAATCGGCATCTAAAATCGTCGCATTTAGGTTACTTTCTTTGGATGAATCATTTACATTATCTTCGGATGAATTATTCTTCCAGGATTTTGATTTGAACTCAGCACAGTCCTCATCATCATCTTCAACACCTAATCCGAACCTTACATATTGTGGTCTATTTGGTGCACAACTTGACTTTCGTACGCTTTGCATGCAACAATTTGGTGAACTTTTGCCAGCACTGTAGTTTTCTCCGATGAATGACACATTACGGCTTTTGCAAACAAAATTGTTCACTGAATCAGAAAGATGGTAGCTTTCACAAAGTTCTGAGCACTTTGCTAATGTAACGCTTGCCCATGACGTTGGTCCACGGTCGACTTGACGAACAGATCTTTTAGCTGTCAGTAGTATTTATCTTTTGAACGGGGAATTTCTCCAATCTATCTTCAACCAAAGCCGAGTGGGGCCGTGGACCAAATGTCAGCAAGTAAGTAATAAAATGACATATACTTCAAACTGTAACGTATGCATTGTATTGTACTTTAGAAAATAAACTCTGAGATTCCAAATAATCAGGAGTGTTTGTTAGTGGCACTGCGTGCAGAAGGTTGACGAAAACTTTATTTTTTGGTGCCAAAACGATTGGTAACGTTCTCTGTTGCAAAAGCCAGCAACAGCTTATTCGTTAACTTCGCCTTTGCTCCATGCCAAATTCTCAACGTCTTCTGAGAGAAACACGGAATTCCGCCAAGAGAAGTGATTCTGTTTCGGAGGATGGAGACGAAACGATAGTGGAGACAACAGAGTGGATGGACACATCGCAAACTGATACAACTGCGTGCGCAGTTGGAAGCAGCCACAGCATCAGCCATACAGGAGAAACAGGAGCGCCAGCGTCTCCAAGTACTGCTCAGAGAACAACAATCGAAAACAGACTACGGCTACTATTGCTACGTCTGTAGCGTACATGTGTAGCGTACCTTGTAGCGCGCCTTACAGAAATGTAAGCGTGGCATTGGATCAGTATACCCATCAAGAGATGGTGCTTCTTAATACACCATTCATATATGATAGGTGCGATGGCATGTAGGCAACCAAAATTGTATTTCACATTCATTATACCAAGAGCAGCCGTGGCGACAAAGTGTTTGGTCGACCCAAAATAATAATTATTTATAGATTTAAGATTAGCAGTGAAATAAAGCAATACAAAGAAAATAGTATCCGCTGTTTTAAAATCAATTGTGAGCTAAGCGAAAATAAAAAATATTGCACCAACAACGGGGCACAGGGTGCAATAACTGGTGACCCCGAATGTTAGCAACACCACAATTAGTGCGTCACAAATTGGAGCACTACTCCACATCGCAACAGTAGGGGACGACGAAAGCTCTCCCCATCGAAGACAGTTTCTACGCAGGCACAGAAGTCCCCGCCTGAAGAGACAACACTGGTGGCAGTTGCAGACGCTATCAAAAACTACCGCTACTGACGCCACCATCCAGCGCCGTTACTGACGCCAACATCAACCACCACCGTCGGCGCCAACGATATAAACAACCACCATCGTCGGCGCCAGCGACAACCACCATCGCCAACTGCGTCATCATCAGTACAAACGATCAACGAAATTACAAACGTCGTCATCAACCACCGCTGCAAGTTTTGGCGTCATCAAAATAATCCCGCAAGTAACAAATTTATATATTCTCTCTTTGCATTTTGTATGTATATAACTATATGTTTTCTTATTAACCCATATTATCCCAACCAGTGATGCCGTTTGCCAATTTTTTAGTGAAGTGTTTTCAGGTAAAAATAGAAGTGTTTTGCTGAAAAGTGAAGTGTCACTATAAAAGTTGAGTTTCTTATATTAAACGACTATTTATTGGAAAAAAAACAAAATTTTCTTAAATTAGGGCGCTTTAATCTAAACTTTGTGGTATCTTAATACATCTTTTGGCGATACCCAGCTCTTGAAACCGTTTTTAGAAACAATTCCTTTCACAAGCATCAGTGAATTAACAGTGTTAACTTTTAAGTTGTCTCGGCCTAAACTCTTAATCATTTTAGTTTAGGAAAACACCCTAACAGTAGTTGCACTACTATGAGAAATACACAACAAGGCTCCTATAAACTCTTTTAAATGAAGGTACATAATCTGCCCCAAAGCATTTTTAAAGCAGAAGACAGAATGCCAAAAGACTTAAAGACATTCTTCTTTGGGTGGAATTGTAGACGTGTAATTATCGATGTCGTTATCGAATGTATGTGTTCGCGTATATGATTTTTGGCTACTTTATGGGAGAGCTCATTAATGAATATATAATGCAATATAAAGGGAAAATATAAAGTCTACAAAAAGTGAAATGTTTTTGCGAAAGAGGAAGTGTCGAAGTGTTGTCTATGAAAACGAAGTAAAATACTTCGATTGAAGTATAAACGGCAACGCTGATCCCAACCGCCTTTAATTTTGTTCGATTTGAGAAAAACTCTTACCAACTCATATTTATGAGACTATGAACATATTTATGTATAAAAAATACAAAATAATTTTTTGGATAACGATTTCTAGAACCGTTCCTTTAATGGAACAGTGGGACAATATGACACTGTATTTTCTTCATCGTTTTTTTAAGGGAAAGAAAAAAAAACTCAAATAATTTGACTATTTCAATACATTTTATTTAAAAAAAATAACAGATTTAAAATTATTATTTATATTATTAAATAATACTAGTAATACGATAAAATATTTCTTCCAAGTTTTTAAATTTCAGCTTGAATGAACATTTTTGAGCAGTTATTATGTAATGCAACGTTACAGGTTTCACATTTCATTTTCGTATTTTTGTGACAAAATCCACAGCGGCTTTGTTTTTGTTGGCTGACAATGTGATGGGTTCTTCTATCAAGCCGAATACTGTCGGGAACACGTTTTCTGACAGCTAGAAATGACCTAGGCAACCTTGACGTTGAGGCAATATTTTGGCCTGAAGGTGTATCTGATGTTAGAAGGTATGTTTTAACAATAAACCTGGTGAAAGATAGCAAGTCATAGTTGCTTTCCAAAGCCAAAGGAGATACTTTGTAAAGTTGTAAAGCATTGTTTACGCTTGCATTTATTGAAAATATAAATGGCTGCCAGTACCATTTTTTAAACGAATTGCAATTCGGTAACATCCATCATTTTGATCCAACTGATCAACTCCTCCCATACATCGGTTATAATTAACTATGCAACGAGGTTGATCAATGTCCTTCTTCTGCTTATCGCAAAATCTCTTCACCTTTCCCAGAGGGTTAACACCACATTGGGTAGATGCAACAGTAACAATGTTGTTGTCAATATACCGGACAAGAGTGATGTTAGAAATTGTATCTGTACATTGGTTAAATGAACCTCTTTTAGTTTTTTTTTTTTTCATTTCTTTGGGATCTTTTAATGGTGCTTTTTTCACACGGTTTGCCCTTATGATACCGGTTACATTATGGCTCATTTTTTTTAGTTAATCCAGAAGAAGCATGTTTTTGCAAATATTTGTTACACTGGCATATGATCCTACTGTTCCACTTGTGGAGCGGTGCAAACTATTTCAAAGAAAATATCCAAAACCAAAACATTTTTTTGTTTTGATATAAAAAGCACATTATTCACACATTTACAAGTAAACCAATGTAACATAGAAGATATTAGTCAAAATGGTTTATAAAAAAAACTTACACTTTGCGGCGAGACATTTTTTTGTCGATTTCTTAAAATTTAACACACAATAAATACACCGACATTTCTCGAAATCAAACCAATGGTAAATTATTTTGACAGCAAATATTATTAGTGATGTCAGAATGCAAAAATAAATAAAGGACGCGTTCAAGAAATATTTGTAGAAAATGAAACAGATACCGTTCCACTAGGATGATACGGGTTAAATTAACTAAGATAAAACCGCTTCCCGGTACACATTTCCAAATAAGTTTTATTCTCGCCTCACCAATTGTAAGTCATTACGTCTGCAGTGTGAAGGTATGCACGATACGATATCAAATCCGGAAGTCTGGCAGCGATTCGTCGCAGCTGAGGTTAGTAATAGTAGGTTGAAAAAGTGATTTTTTCCAAAGTCTAGATTTTTGTGATAACCACTTGAATTTAGTATCAAATGAAAGAATAGACTGCCCTGATCACAAAAGTGTGGGTACCAGACGTTTTACACGCAGCCAAACCCTTGCCAGACGCAATTTTAATATGTGAAAATAACCTTTTTTAAGCAATTCTCATAACAATCTTGCGATAGAACAAACACATCTGATAACAGCAATGACCAAAAATGTTGAAATAAAGTAGAAGCCTTTGATTTATCATGCAAAACGTATAACTGTCTTGTACAATTGCTTACGTATAACTGTTTTGTACAATTGCTTTAAACTATGGGTAGTGGCAAAACAAGCAAGTTTGCTTATAAAACTACAATTGTGTTGAGTAGTTGCATTTTTCTGCCCGTGAAGTGAAAATGTCGAAACAAGTTGAAAGTAAATGTGTTCTGCATTCAAGTGAAAGTCCCAAACAATGTGGCAAAATTATTTTGTTTAATGTTCAAACTTTAGAAAAGTGCACTAACATTTTAAAATGCCGAAAAATTAGAAATTTTAAATACTCGGATGTTGATCTACCAACGACAGTCGATAGTGTAAGTGGATATCATAGCCCGTGCTATCGGTTGTTTACTGCAGTTTCGAAACAGTTTTTATCTTCGATGCAAGGAAATGAACGTAAGTTATATTTAATTATTTAATAGTCTGTATAGTTTTCTAAACGCAAACATCTCTCACTTGCGTGTACACAGTGCCTGAAAGCAATAATAAGGAAATTACCTGTGTCAACATCACACCTGAAAGTACACAAATCCATACTGATGCAGTGTCAGTCGATACCACTTGTTTGTTTTGTGTTCATGTTACTAAATATTCGAAGGGAAGGAAAGAAAAGGTTATATCTGCACGGAGATCCACATTGGAACATGTTATTTGCAAAGCAATACTTCTTGGGAATGATGCGGTGTACCAAACCTTGACTAACAGCTCTGAAGACGATGAAATGAAATACCACAAGACATGTCTTGCTAAATTTCTGCAAGAGGCCAATAATTTGGAAAGAAAAGTAACGACGAAAAAATCTGTGTACAGACATGCCCAAAAATATGCACTATCATATATTTATGAATTTGTGGATGAACACATATTGAAATTGAAAGAAATGCATCCATTTGATGATATTGCTAATTTGTACCATCAAAAATTATGCGAGAAAGGCCAGTCAATAACTTATTCCAAAGTTTGTTTGAAAAGGAAACTACTGAATATATACAAAGGGAGAATTGTAATGAAAAAGATTCAAAATCTATTGTTCATTTTGGATGCCAGTATGAATGATTGCCAAGAAAGTTTCCTAAACGATACAATTACATCCGTTAATTTAAAATCTGCTATGAGATACTATCTATTACATATTATGTTATCTAAGCTATGAACACTTATTTATTTATAAATCTGTTAGGAATATTGCTTTTAAATTGAGAGAAGAAGTAACCAAACTTGATAGCTCCACTCTCCTAGACATTTTGACTATAAAATCTGTGGTAGAGAATGCGGTGAAAGTCCCGGAAATGCTAGAAGAAATTTTCCGATGTCTTCTTGTTGGCCCCGACGTCCGCTATGGAAAAACGGATGATTTAAACAGAAGAATAATGTCACTTTGCAACGACACAATATATTGCGTCACAAGGGGTCGAGTCAAGCCAGGAAAACACATCCAATTAGGTTTGAATTGCAGTTCCCTTGATTTTGAGTAACTGATAATGTACAAAAATTAGCGTGTTTTGTCATTGTTGAGCCTTAACTTAAAGTGTCTCTTACTAAAAACTAAAAGTAGAGATATTTATACGTATAGTTTCTCTTCTTCTCAGGCCTTGCAATGAAAAGTCTAACTAGCAGTAGAAGAGTTTTAGAGATTTTGATATGCATAGTGTAAATTACCATTATGTTGAGGAACTAGAAACTGAGCTGGCATTTTCCAGCGACAGTTTTCAATCATCAAATCTCCCTCAAGGAATGGTTAACGTTGAAAATGCTTGCACTGGCGTAGCATTCGACAACTACGACCGATTTGTTGAAACAAGCAGTGGTAAAAATACATTGCATGACACAGTGGGAATAGCTTATCAGATTAGGAATCCGCAACTAAGTAAAACCAAATGATGCTTTAAATAAAATATTATATTAAACATGCGTAATTTCGTCAACAGATACAATTGAAATGCTGTCAGGTTCATCATTTACGAGTGGGAGAAAAAGGCGCGCGTACGTGCCGACAAATGTAGAAATTGAACCATAATTCAAAAAACCGAAAATAGTTTCAAAGTTTTCTAATTCAATTATAAGTAGTTTAGACCTTTATGAGCCATCGATTCAAAAGCCAAGGGAGCTTGATTATATGTGGCTCATTTCCTTATTTTGTGACAGAGAAAATACCCCAATGTAGACTGGTTGGAATTCAATTCATGTTGAAGAAAATCTTCCACAGCAAAATGTATTTTACTTGCCATCAATCAATGCATCACCAACGTGCCATTCAGTTGTTTTGAAGACGCTCAAGAGGTCTATTCAAATAGCTGAAGAATGCGGCCAAAAAAATATATTTGTAACGTATGACCTAGCGATAGCTAAAATAGCCTTACAGATTCAGCACCAAGAATCACCTCGCTTTGATCGTGCCTTTATTTTGTTTGGAAACTTTCATATTGAGATGGCTTTCTATAAAGCAATAGGAAAGTTTCTTGATGGCTCAGGGGGCGAAATTGCATTGGTAAATGCTGAAGTCCTTGCTCAAGGGTCTGTAAATGCGTTTATTTCTGGTAAGGATCCCTTTGAAGGATTTTTAAAGTCTTGGTTTTTTTTTTCCTCTTATAAACAGAAACTCATTACAATAGGTGCAGACGTTTACACATCCTACTAAGTGCAGCCATTAAAATTCTCCATTTTGAAGAATTTATAAAAGAAGAAAATATAGATGTTGATAATATTGATTTCATCGAAATGAGTGGTACTGAGGCTCATTTACCAGCAAGTCTCCTTTCCATTGTCTCTTGTTATGCTTCGTATAAAGCGAAAACATTAGACGGTGGTCATGGTCCAACAGCAGCATATTGGATGAAATATGTGGAAATGATTGACTTAAGGAATGATTTGTCAAGAAGTGTGAGAGGTGGCAATTTTAACGTATACCTTCATTCCCTTAATCAATTGGCTGCATATTTTTTTGCACTAAATCATCCTAACTATGCAAGATGGGTTGTGAGACTTGCAGAAAACCTATGTAATATAGGTTACACACACCCAGATTTGTTGGATATTATAAAGAAATGTGGATTTGGTGTGAAAAGAACTAGTAAAAATTTCTCAATGTCACCTATAGATTTGACATTGGAACAAACAATAAATGCCGATGCTGCAAATAGGTTAACTGGTGTTTCTTCATTTACCAACTCTATATCAGCTAGACAGAAATGGACAAAAACACATACGGATAGGACAGAAAACATTTCATCGCTGTATAATATTCTGGGCTTATCACGCAAAGATGAAGTAACCAACGATTTAAAAACTGGAGAAATAAGACGATTTTCGAAAAATTTGAAAAACGTGATCAAAGAAATTGGAGATTTCAACAACCCTTTTGCTGATGGGTCGTCTTCCAACAGCAATTTATTAAATGTTTGCACCGGAAAGTGTGTTTCAAAGAAAACAGAAAAGTTCTTACTTAACTTAAAACAATTGGGTGTTGAGAAAAGGAATAGGTTTTTAAAAGATTGCCAAACCGATCCCAAAAGGTTTGAAAACACCATCCCTAAAACGGAAATCCTTAACTTCGCTTCCGAATATAGAGTTGGGAAAAAAATTGGTGTTGGAAAAGTTTGTGAGGTCAAAATGGAGAGAAATTTGATTGGACGAATACTGTTTATAGCTTCCGAGAATTCAGTGGATCTGAAAGAATTGTTTAAATACCCTCTAACTCCTGTACCCCAATCATTTGGTCACTTAGATGGATCTCTTATAAAAACAGATAAATCTGTATTTTTAAGTTGTTTGGAAAAAACCGTAGTAAGCACTTCTCCACTTAAAATCGATGCCATAGTTGTATATGGTTTTTTCCTTCTACATACTTTAGGCGACTTACCTTTAACTTTCGGCAATCTGGCTAGGCGCATAATAAACAAAATTTGTAGAATGGACGCAACACAAATCCACATTGTGTTTGATCGAATACAATATCCTTCTATAAAAGATATTGAACGCGAGAGAAGAAACTGTTCAGAGGAACAAATCCTGTACGGTGTTTTTTCAAAAAATCGAAGTAGATCAGCCAATTTCATAAAAAGTTTGAGGAGTAACTCCTTCAAACAAAGATTGAATGAATTTTTAGTAGAGGAATGGCGCGAAGATGAGTACTGCTATGTTATTAGGGAAAAAAATATTTTTGTAACATGCAACGAAAAATGTTTTAATTTCAAAGCAGCAAATGAGAAAGTTTTTCGACAAAATGTCAATGAGCTGATGAGCTTTCAGGAAGAGGCTGACACTCGCATGATGCTGCATTTATCTTTTTTGCCAAGAAACTGTTCTGTTGTCATAAAGTCCTCTGATACAGATGTACTTGTAATAGCTCTCTTCAATCTACCCCACCTTACAAATGACATTAAAGTCTGGATTGAAGTTGGAACTATGTCCAAGAACAATCTTAGACATATTGATGTAAACAAGATCTATCAGGAATTGGGCCCCACACTTTGTTCCTCGCTGCTTGGTTTTTACAGCTTCACTGGATGCGACTAAACGCCTTCCTTTTTCAAAAAAGGAAAAATTAAGCCATTCAAAATTTTAAAAAGCAGAACAGACTTTCAACACGCTTTTTCTCAATTTGGGAACATAAGAAATACAGCAGAGCATTTAGTCACTATTGAAGAATTTGTCTGTAGTATGTACCAAACGAGGGCTTCGAATGTAAACGAAGCAAGATATGAAATTTTCTATAAAACTTGCAAGCCCACATCAAACAAAATTTTTAAAAATATTAAAAGTAAGTAACATGTTTTAATAGTAAATACATAGTTGAATTAATTTGCTTGCCTTAGGTTTTGAAGGAAGTCTTTTGCCCCCGAATAAATCGGTATTACTACAGCAAGTAAATAGATATAACTATATATGTCACGTATGGAGAAATGCTGTTAAAAACGAGGCTATTCAGTTATCACCATCAGATAGTGGTTGGTTGTTAGAAGACAACAAGTACATCGTCAAATGGTTCGATGGAAATGTCGCTCCTAATAGATTAGAAGACATTTTACTTAATGAAAAGGATAAAGAAGATGTATCTGATGATGAAGATACTTATACTAGCGATTCATCGGATCAATCTGATGAGGAATAGTAGTTATGAATTAGTTTTGATTTATTTCAGTTTCAATTTCAAGTTTAAAACATTGAAATACTATTAGTTGTTACTTCTCAGATCTTAGTTAATAGTTCTTATATGATAATGTGAATGTATTTTTGTTCTATGTACAAACTAATTACACTTTTATAGCAATACGTGAAGTATATTAAAATTATTAATTTTGGTCATTGCTGTTATCAGATGTGTTTGTTCTATCGCAAGATTGTTATGAGAATTGCTTAAAAAAGTTTATTTTCACATATTAAAATTGAGTCTGGCAAGGGTTTGGCTGCACAGATTTGTAATCAGGACACTCACACAAATATTTTGGTGTACTTCATATTTGGTTATCACAATTATTTCAAAAAGTGATTTTTTGCATACTATTAGCACGTCTGGCAAGGGTTTGGCTGCGTGTAAAACGTCTGGTACCCACACTTTTGTGATCAGGGCAGTCTATTCTTTCATTTGATACTAAATTCAAGTGGTTATCACAAAAATCTAGACTTTGGAAAAAATCACTTTTTCAACCTGCTATTACTAACCTCAGCTGCGACGAATCGCTGCCAGACTTCCGGATTTGATATCGTATCGTGCATACCTTCACACTAATATACGCATATTTTGGTTATCATATCACACCCAAAATTTGCTGTGGGCTCTTGGTCTATATGGTATATACCTTTTTTTTCGGCCATCGGATTTCGCGTAGCTTTTTCGAGGTTAGGACGAGGGCCAACGCGCAATACGGTAGTCGGTTATTCTTCGTCTGTCTTGTCCGTCCCGCCCATCTCGCGTTTTTCTGCATTTCTTCTCGCTTAATAAAAAAAAAAAGGTAAACGAAAAAGACGTGCCAGTGGAGAGAGACAATGCGATTCACGCATTCTCGGTCAAGTTACCAGAGTTTTGGACCAGCATGCCGCATGGTTTGTCCAAATCGAATCACAGTTCGCGATTCGTGGCATAACAGTAGAGCAAAGCAAATTTCACTATGTCGTGCAGGCCTTACCACAGGACGTGGTCGCAAGCGTCTACGATACCCTTACCCAACAACCTCAACCCTCTAATCTGTACACAAATTTGAAAAAAATTCTTATAGATCGGAATTCAATGAGCGAGAGCAAACGTATAGAAGCTCTCCTGTCAGGGGAAGAAATGGGAGATAGGAAGCCATTGGATTTTTATCGGAGATTGAAGTCTATAGCAGGTCAATCAGTGATGGCCTCAGAAAGTTTAGTTATGGAACTGTGGAAGAGACGCCTTCCTACACTTGTACAAGTTTCTATTAAATCCAGTTCCAAAACAGAAACCGATGAGTTGCTAAGGATTGCTGACGATATCTATGAGGTATATCAACAGCACAGCGGTACATCCTTCTCCATTTCCTCCAACTCAAAGCCATCTGTTGAAGAGCTAACTACAATGAATAAATCACTTCAAAGTGAGATTCTTGAAATAAAATCTATGCTTTCTGGTCTGAGTCTCGATCGCTCCCGAAGTCATTCTATGTTGCGCCGAAATAGGAATAGGTCACGGTCAAAACAAAACGGCATCTGTTGGTTTCACGCTACATTTAAAAATAAAGCAAGGAAGTGCATCAACCCTAGCCACCCAAACTAAAAGGGACTGTCAGCGCAGCGGCGGGTGACAGCCCACAACAGAACATTCAATGCCGCCTTTTTATAAGAGACCCGATCTCATCCGTCAAATTTTTGATAGATTCTGGTTCTGACGTGTCAGCCATTCCCTCAACCATATTCAAAAAACAAAACAATGAAGCCGACCATAGTATATCAGCAGGCAACGGTTCAGCCATAGAGGTTTTCGGCACTACACTTATTCGAATGAGTCTGGGCTTCCGTCGAGTTTTCAGCCACACATTCCTCATAGCTTCAGTCACCAAACCGATAATCGGTGGAGACTTTCTAAGGAAAACCGGCCTAATAATAGACCTCAAAAATTCAAAACCGATCGATCCATTAACACGAATAAGCGTTCGTGGTACTCCCTGCTTACAAAAGGTATTAAGTACCAGATTTTTCTCGATAGAACAGAAATACGCACATACCATATACTCAATGATTTTCCAATTCTTATGGAAACAGCCAATTTTAGTTTCCCTGCAAATCATTCAGTCGAACACCATATCTTAACAAAGGGACCACTACCTAGTGCCCGACCTAGGCGCTTAAACCTCACTAAGTTAAAGGCAGCGAAAGAAGAATTCGAACACATGGTACAATTGGGAATTTGTCGCCCATCCTCCTCCGCATGTGCTTCACCCCTCCATATGGCCACTAAACGTGACTCTAATGATTGGAGACCATGCGGGGATTATAGGAGACTCAATTCCATAACTATACCCGACAGATATCCCTTACCACACATCCACGATTTCGTCATTAACCCCCATGACTGTTGCATTTTCACAAAAATAGATTTAGTTCGGGCCTACCACAACATTCCTGTCGCTCAGACATCCCAAAAACTGCCGTAACCACACCATTTGGACTTTTCGAATTCACGCGGATGCCATTCGGGTTACGAAATGCAGGCCAAACCTTCCAAAGATTTATGCATCAGGTTACACAAGAACTTAATTTCGTGTATGTTTATGTAGATGACATCTTGGTTGCCAGCAGGTCAGCCGAGGAACACGAAACTCATTTAGTTTTAGCTTTAGTTTTATTTCATCTACCGAGCTTAACTGTAACAGATTTTAGATAGATAATTCAATAATATAACAATAATAAGTAATATTCAGTAGCATAAAAATTCAAAATTACATTTATGTATTTTAAGAAATATCCAGATTCAATATTGATAATTTAAATTTCAATCTATCATCACACAAATCTATTTTGTTACAGACAGAGTTAAAAAGTTTTATACATTTAGTCATTGGTTCATTAAGACCATAATTGTAAAAATGTCTAGGGTTCAATAAAAAATTTCTTTTTCGAAGAATTCTTTCTGGTGCATATAAATAACATTTTTCAAGTATATCGGGACAAACTATACTATAAGAAAAGACATCATGAATAAACAGTATACAATAAACATTTCCTTTTTTCTAAGGTATCTAATCCAATTAAAGCGCATCTTGTTAGATAAGGGGGCATAATATCAACATTCCAATTCATTTGCTTTATAACAAATCTTGTAAAGGACTTTTGCACCCGTTCTAGTCGAATTATAGAATTCACATAGATTGGACAACAGACTATAGAGCAATACTCAAGGAAAGGACGCACTAGAGAC
The DNA here is from genome assembly GCA_945910035.1 of Brachypalpus laphriformis. NCBI lineage: Eukaryota > Metazoa > Arthropoda > Insecta > Diptera > Syrphidae > Brachypalpus > Brachypalpus laphriformis. Next base: position 134,300,621 of record OX246754.1, read on the forward strand.
ATATAAACGGACTTAAGCGTATATGGGTTCGAAAATTCAGCACATGTTCGCTTAAGAAATCCAAGCATCGAGTTTGCTTTAGCATCCACATATGTGGAACGAAAATGAGAGTTTCGTGTCAAAAATCACACCAAGATCTTTAATTTCAGTTTTACGAGAAAGACAGGTCCCAGAAATTGTATAGTCATTAATAGCAGGAACTAGTATATGGTACACAGAAAAAGAATGACATTTATTTATGTTCAATGTAAGTCGATTAAACTCACAGCAATCAACTATTGTGTTCAAATCTTTTGAAGACTTTCACAATCATAAATATTTTTAACACGCAAAAAGATCTTTAAATCATCGGCATACATCAAGCAGTTAGGATGATTAAGCAATGAAGGTATCTCATTAATAAAAATATTAAAGAGCAAAGGCCCTAAGTGGCTACCTTGAGGGACACCAGATAAGACATTAATGAGCCTAGATTGAGAACAACCAATTTTAACATACTGCTTTCTATTTAAAAGCTAAAATCCACTTAAGTAGCATCGAATGAATGCCAAAAGATCTTAGTTTGTTCATAAGAATACTATGAAATACTGAGTCAAACGCCTTTCCATTCATCCAAAAACGCACCGGAAGCTAAGGATAAATTAAAGATGAGTTTTAATGGCAAAGACAAGGATAAATTGCATTGTTTAAGAACATCAAAAGGAATACGGTCAGGACCAGCACTTTGGCAAGAGTTCAAATTTTGTATGCCTTGTAAAACATCATCAATTGAAAAATACAGCGATCCTTGACATGTACTACAATCATGTGTATTACTATCAAAAGACAAACTAAGATTCGAGTGATCAACATAAAATGATTCGAAAAACTTTGCAAAGAGCTCACAAGTTGAATCGATGCTACAAGTAACGACACCTTCAAATTCCATATTTTGCGGGATACCATTTACCTTTCTTTTCCTATTTAAAAATGCCCAGAAACCTTTAGGATTCTTTGAAATTTGAGACTCAGTGTTCATTACATATTGTTTATATAAACATTTATTTAGAAATTCGTATTTACGACGCAATTGACAAAAATGTATTTTGTCCAAATCAGATCGTGAATTCTTGAATAATTTAAACGCTTTGTTTTTAGCATTCTTCAAATTTATTAGCCTTTGATTATGCCACGGTAATTTGCAAGACTGTCTTTTCTTCATAAGAGGCACGAACTGAGTGAATCCATAATATAATATATTTAAAAATTTGTCATAGACTTCTTTAAGTTGTAGACCAGAAAGAATGGTCGACCAATCAACCGAGCCAAAATAATTGTTCAAAGCATTATAATTAGCTTTTGAAAAATTATAACTCATTTCATGATTATTTAAGTTAGATTCTATTACTAAAGGAGTACTGCACTGCAAATCAAGACATAGAGCAATGTGATGAATAGAATTTTTCATTATAGGACATAAAACTTCTCGGACAGAACAATTTAAGTTATTATTCACAAATACTAAATCAAGAATTCTATTTAATGAATTCTTCTTCTTCTTCCTTTTATCAGCGAGGCTATGATCCGAAAACAAGGGATCACAGCCCTCCCACTTCACTGCATTTCTACTGATCCGCCTGTGGGGTTCGCCTAATTCTATTTAATGAATTATGACAATAATTTTTTTGAGAAGTATTAAAAGCAAACATAGAATCAATAACCGTTAACTCACAATCAGTTTTCATATTGTATTATATGGAATTAAACATTTATCATCATTTGAATATAATCATTTGATATCACCTAAGTTAAAATCACCCAAAACAATAAGATGTTGATGTTTAATCAGCTGAGCGGCAATGAAATCGATGTTTTTAAGATGACATTCATACACACATAACGGGCTTTTTGGAGGTATGTAGCTCACAACAAAGAATACTTCCATTCGTCCAGTTGCCGCGCCGCCAAGATCCACAGAAACGCATAGCTGTTTACTCTTAAAATCATCTTGTGGGAGAATAACGACTTTAGTTGTAAGAGTTGATCGCACGGCAATGAATACTCCCCCGCCGCTCTGATGACCACTCCTTGGTGTTCTATCAAGACGATAAACAGTGCAGAAATCATCGAATATTTCAGCAGTTAAGAAGTTGTCATTCAGCCAGGTTTCTGTGAGGACAATAATGCCATACTCATGTAGAGAAACAGCAACAAAAACTTCATTCTTCTTCATTCTTCTCATTCCACCAGCATTTTGGTAATAGACTGTGATAACATTAGATAACGAAGAAAACAAAAAAGAGGAATTAGAAGAATTCTCGTCATTGTTTACATTTGCACATTGTCCGTGCTCTCGTTTTTTGGAACGAAGCGAAAATTTCTAACATGCACATTCAATGGGCAGCAATCAGCATTCAATGCATCATTGATAATACATGCAGGAACACCAAGGCGAAAATTAACAAATTTAAATGATGACAAGTCGGCATCTCTTTTGTAAAGGGGAAAACAAGAGAGAAGATTTACTGGAACACACAGTTTCTTCTATGCATATGCCAGTATTGATTCCGCTTTTGTGGTTGTGGAGAAGCGAGAGAGATGAAGCCATTTCTTTGCCGAAATTACCTCAACTTCTGTGTAAGCAGAGTCTTTACCGATGATTTTCGGCTGTTTTTTCATGTTCCGTTTCCTAGTATTCACTGTACTCCACTGCAGATTCACTGGTTCACTCAAATCGTTAGAATTGGCGTTGGATGAGAGGTCAGTGACATTTACAGAAATAACCGGAGGTTCTTCAGGAACAGTATTTGTGTGGGTTACTGCATTGTTTACATTTTGCACTTGTTTGATTATTGTTTTTGTATTATTGTTTCCGTGCATTTTTTTTTTTGTCTTTGTTAGTAATAGGTGATGGCTTAATTGTTTGAGGTGGACTGATATCTATGCTATTTTTTAGGGATTTAATTTCCTCAAGCAGAGTTTGAACAGTTTTGCCTAGTTCAGCAACTTTACACACTAAGCCTAGCACTGGGACACTAACACAAGCATTACCCTTCCATGAAAAGTTTATACTTGACTTTAAGAAGCTCAAGGCACCTTCCGATAAAGTTGCACATTTATCGTGGAATTTTAGATCGCAAATACTGCCGCATACAATAAAGTCTTTGGTAACGATTTTATAGCACTTAGCACACTTTTCGGACATTGCGTTTATTTAAAAAGAAGTTTACTTTAGATAGAACAATAAAACACGTCTGTACACTATGAGTGACACTCTGCGAGTGTTAAGAACCTTGTTTCAGCGCCTATCTGATTACGGCCTTCGAATCAAAGCATCGAAGTGCATATTTGACGTACCCAAGCTAACCTTTTTGGGATTCGAAGTTTCCAACGAAGGAGTCCAACCATCTCCAGAGCAGGTAAAAGCCATAACCGAAAACCCCGACCCCAAATGCATAAAATATCTTCAGCGGTTCGTAGGAATGTTGAACTATTTCCACCGTTTCATCCCTCATTTAGCGCGCATCCTAACACCCATACATAATCACATAACACAACTCAACAAGCTTTCCAAAAAAAAACAAATTCTCTTGGCCAGATGAGTGTCAAAAACCCTTCACCACGGCAAAACTAGCTCTTGCGAAAGCAACCCTCCTAAATCACCCACACGAAAATGCAAAATTAAGTATCACAACAGATGCTTCTAACACTGACGTAGGAGCGGTGATACAACAACAAAACAGAGAGAATTAGGTACCAATTGCATTCTTCAGCAAGAAGCTCACAGATACCCAAAAACGTTATTCTGCTTTCGACCGCGAACAATTGACAATCTTTTTGGCAATCAAGCACTTTCGAAATTTTGTTGAGGGTCAGGATTTTTGTGTGTTCACTGACCACAAGCCTTTAACTACAGCTCTATGGACTAAAACGGAGCGAAGTCCAAGGCAGGAACGTCAATTAGATTTCATATCGCAATTCACCAGCGATATCAGATACGTACGCGAAACTGTGATAACTACCGTTGATCAAGCTGATGTCACACACCATGAAGATCGTTGAGCGGGTATTAGGTAGCCGACTGCGAAAAATAATACGGCTATCTGATGATCAGTGCGGGTTTGTCTCGGGTAAATCAACCACAGATGCAATCCAAAGTATAAGGATCATAATGGAAAAACATCGTGATTCCTTAAGGGATTTGCATATTGTATTGGTTGACTTTGAAAAGGCATTCGACAGACAACCACGAGATCTGATATGGGTGGCGCTAAGACATCGAGGGGTTCCAGAAACCTATGTACAGATGATTATGGACATGTACGAAGGAGCAAAGACAAAAGTAAGATGCCCCGCTGGAGTAACCGAAGAGTTCCGAATCAAAGTCGGGGTGCACCAGGGAAGCGTTTTAAGTCCTTTGCTCTTTATTACAGTCCTTGATTATCTGCTTGAAGGTAAAGTGATGGACCCCAAGGTACATCAGTTATTCTTTGCTGACGATGGAGCCATCATAAGTGAGGATCCTACATCCCTGCAACGAGCACTTGATGTGTGGGTGGACGTTTTGGAGGGAAATGGGTATCGCATTAGTTCAAAAAAGACAGAGTACTTGTGCTGCCCGTTCTCTGATCCACTCAGGCCTATTCCAGACATTTATTTGAATGGAACAGTGCTTCCCAAGTGCGAAAAGTTCAAATATCTGGGATCTATGATCAATAGCAAAGCAACTTGTGATGACGACATCAATCATCGTGTAAGCGTAGGGTGGATGAAGTGGCGAGAAAATTCCGCTATCTTCTGTGACAGAAAAATGCCCCCTAAGTTGAAAGGAAGGCTCTACACCGCAGTTGTACGTCCAGCGCTCACATACGGTTCACAATGTTGGACGATGTACAAAAAGTATGAGAGTAAATTAACGGCAGCTGAGATGAAGATGCTTCGCATGACAGCAGGAGTGACCAAGCTTGATCGAATAAGAAGTTCGAAGATCCGTGGAAGCTTTCACATCAAGGAAACCATCGTACGAAAATTAGAGCGTGACCGGCTCAGCTGGTATTGCCACGTTCAAAGAAGAGATCATTTGAACCCTGTAAAAAAGGCAATATCTATGCACGTTCCAAAGACATCGCGATGTAGGAAAGGCAGGCCTATAAACGCCTGGATCAGACAAATGCGACGACATCGGCATTTCATTGGCCTCAGTAACCGAGTGATCCAAAATCGGCAGGCCTGCCGATATTTTCTGAGGTCAAATAGGCGAACCCCACAGGCGGATCAGTAGAAATGCGGTGAAGTGGGAGGGTTGTGATCCCTAGTTTTCGGATCATAACCTCGCTGATAAAAGGAAGAAGAAGAAGATCAGATACGTCAAGGGATCACTTAACGTCGTTGCAGATAGTCTCTCACGACCAAATGCCGACTCTATTGAACTTCTTTCATACAGTTTAAAAGAGTTAGCTAAAGAGCAAACCAATGATGAAGAGCTCATGTCATTTAAAAACAATATACCCAAAAACTCTTCAGTAATGTTAGAACCATCACCCATCCCGACATCCGACCTAACTCTATGGTGCGAAATTTCGACTCAAATTAAACGACCTTTTGTTCCGCGGAGTAAACGCCAAGAGGTATTCAAAGCTATGCATGCACTCTCACCTCCAGGTGTACGCACAACAAGGAAGAAAATAACGAAAATATATTTTTGGCCACACATGAACGGGGACATCAACATGTGGACAAGAAATTGCGTTGCGTGTCAAAAACAAAAAGTGCATAGGCACACGAAATCACCCTGCGAACAAATTCCAATTCCACCGGGTCGCTTTCAGCATATCCATATGGATATCGTAGGGCCCCTCCCTCCTTCAGATAATTTCAAGTATATCTTAAAGGTGGTCGATAGATTCTCCCGGTGGCCCGAAGCTTATCCCATCCATGATATTAGAGCTGAAACAATAGCAAAAACCTACGTGCATGAGCCTATTTCTCGTTTCGGAGTTCCCACCAAAATAACAACCGATCAAGGTTCGCCGTTCGAATCAAAACTTTTTAGCGAACTGACCAAATTCCTAGGCACCTCTTGCATCATAACTTCAGCTTACCACCCACAAGCGAACGGGATGGTAGAAAGATTTCACCGCCAGCGCAAAGCAGCCATTCGAGCTTCTGGAAATGCAGTCAACTGGACGCATGTTCTTCCACTAATAATGCTTGGGATTCGAACCAGTAATAAAGATGGCACAAATCACACGCCATCTGAATTGTTGTACGGTGAAAACATTCTACTTCCAGTCGATTTATCCAATCCAATTCCACCAGCCGAACAAATTGATCCTACAAATTTTGTCGAAAAATTAAAAACATTCTTCAAAAACATCCCGGCACAACAAACTAGGAAAACAGAAACACCTACCTACCTCCCCAACCATTTAGACACTTGTGATCAGGTTCTTGTGCGCAACGATAAAGTAAGAAACAGTTTTGAATCACCGTATGATAGACCATTTAATGTAATTAGAAGACGGCGAAAACAATTTATCGTGGAAAGGCGAGGAAAACCGAATGCCGTTTCGATTGATAGAATAAAACCTGTCATTAAAAGCAACGCAAATGTGATAAAGAAAAATGACACTTTTGCTGAAAGGGGGTGCTGTAGCGTACATGTGTAGCGTACCTTGTAGCGCGCCTTGCAGTATACCCATCAAGAGGTGGCGCTTCTTAATACACCATTCATATATGTTAGGCGTGATGGCACGTAGGCAACCAAAATTGTATTTCACATTCATTATACCAAGAGCAGCCGTGGCGACAAAGTGTTTGGTCGACCCAAAATAATAATTATTTGTAGATTTAAGATTAGCAGTGAAATAAAGCAATACATAGAAAATAGTAAAAATAAATAAATATTTGGCGCAACAGCTCATTAAGTGCCAGGGCCTAGCTTCTCGCAACCACTCATGTTGTGTGCGTTATATTTTTCGTACGAATGGAAGGGACCTACAGTTTAGTGCCGTATCCGAACGGCGATTTGAGAAGCTTTTTCGAGACAACAATGCTCTCGGATGTTTGTCAGACGCTCGCGAGAGGTGGGACCGTGAAAAAACTTTTTGGTGTTTTGTAGGATTCGAACTTGGAACCTCACGCGTAGTGATCCGACACACTAACCACTTACGCCACGGCGCCCACAGAAAATAGTATCCGCTGTTTTAAAATCAATTGTGAGCTAAGCGAAAATAATAAATATTGCACGAACAACGGGGCACTTCAGCCGCAATGATTTCAAGCGCAACTATGGCAGGTGTCGATACAGTTATTTCCGCTCCAAGGAATTCGATAGCGAGCGTTGTTGCGACGGAAGCCTTTGCCATGAACGTCCCTTCATCGGCATCGACTACAGACGGACAAACCGTTACATCGCTTGCAACAGCCGCGACGCACGTCGCCGCATCCGAAGCCAGCATGCCTATGTTGTTTCCAGCGCTTGTACTCAACGGACCCTCCGTTCCTTTCAGAGGCAGTCCAACGCAGGTTACGTCACGTATTGCTTACTCGCCGTACTCCTGGCCGCCACCAGCCCCACCATTACTACAACCCAGTCAATCAACAGTGAGTGCATGCGGATCCAAAACCAGTAGGATTCCCACGTTCCTGCCACCACCCAACGCTCTTCAAACATTCGGGCCACGGCATTTTGAGCCACATTCAGGATCTTTACCCGCCCAACGACCGACGTCATCGCCAGGTTCCTTTGGAAGTCATCATAAATTACATGACCTACCCGAATTTCATGGAAAGCCTGAGGAGTGGTCTATGTTCTGTACGGTCTTCGTCGAATCAACCAATATGTTCCAGTACAGTAAGGTAGAGAATATGTTTCGCGTCAGGGGACAGGCAAAGGATGTCGTCGAATCCTTGCTCATCCACCCGAATAATGTCGAGCTAGTTATATCAACGTTCGAGTTACGATTCGGACGCCCGGAATGCCTTGTTCAGAGCCAGTTGAGGAAAGTTCGGGGAACCGGACAGATCTCTGAGTCAAAGGTGGCTCAAATTGTGGAATTCGTCACAACAGTGCAGAGCCTTACTGCATTCCTTGAGGCAAGTGGTATGCATCAGTACCTTATGGATCGTCTGCTACTTGATGAGTTGATCGGGAAGCTTCCAATGAACAGGAGATTGGAGTGGGCGCAGAGCAGTATGCTCGTCGAGCCGTGTGCCGCCATCAAACATTTCAATGAATGGTTTAACCGACTATCGCGAATAATATGCCTTGCCACGACAACTTCCCTGTCTCCTTCGTCACAAGCCAGATCAGGAACAAAGGCGAGGACAGGAACAGTGTTGCACGCCGACAATGGTTCAACATCCAGTGATGCAGTGAACGATAGGTGCCGACAGTGTAAAGGAAAACGCCATCCTATAACCGAATGCAGCAGCTTTAAGAATTTGGATTCCCAAGCCAAATGGGAATTCGCCAAGACAAATAAGCTCTGCTTCGGATGCCTAAGACACGGACATGGAATGCTATCGTGCAGATTAAGGAGAGTTTTTTCGATCAACGCCTGTCCCAAGAAACATCAGCAACTGTTGCACGAAGAAGAGCCCAGAAGGAAGGAAGACCACGCCCGCAAGCAAGGTGAAGTTCAGAAGCCTGTGCTAAGTTGCAAACGAAGCGGTGATGCCAAGATCCTCTTTCGGGTAGTGCCAGTGAGGGTGTACAATGGTGACACAATAGAGCGAACGTATGCCCTGTTTGATGAAGGCTCTTCGGTGACCATGATAAGCTCCAACCTAGCCAAACGACTGAGATTAAGAGGAGCTTACAAAATGTTGAACTTAAGGTGGTTCGGATGCAAAACATTGTCCGAAAGCTCGTCTATCGTCGATGTCCAAATTAGTGCCGATCGCAACAAAGCTGATAAGTTCAACATATGTGGACTGCAAACGATTGAGAAGCTTAATCTACCAATTCAGACGTTTACTGCCTCCGAGCTCGATTTACAATATCTGAAGAATTCACCAGCTATAGCTGAATATTCCAACGCTAAACCGGAGATACTCATCGGACTTGACAGCTGTCAGCTAGGCGTGCCAATGAAAAGCATTAAGATGGGAAACGGAGTCATATCACGCGTCGCTCATGAAGCTTGGATGGGGTGGTGTACGGAAGTGCAGCTTCAATTGCCCACAGCCAGAATAAAATCGTCCTCTGTAGCAGCCAGCTTCGTGAACAAGACCTACATGCAGATAGTATTATTGAGGACTATTTCAAGATCGAGAATCGGCGCTACGAAATCAAAGGAGAACCTAGTCTCTGAAGACGACAAGCGTGCGTCAATGCTTCTTTCCACGACAACGGTGTGAAGCTGTGATCGTTACTCCACGGGTTTGCTGTGGAAGAAGGATGGTCTACAATTGCCGGATAGCAATCAGCAAGCCAAACGAAGACGAGTTGAAGATGCAGAAGGATCCTGCCTTCGCCGCCAAATACAAAGACATCGTGTCGAACTACGTCAATAAGCGATACGCCAGAAAACTAACACACGCTGAAGCAGAAGTGAAAGGTCCCAGGACGTGGTACCTCCCCCGCTTTGGAGTGAAGAATCCCAACAAGCCTTCAAAACTCCGACTAGTGTTCGACGCACCCGCAGAGGTGGGTGGTGTGTTTTTAAACTTCCTTTTATTGAAGGGTCCCGACGACTAAAGGCCAGTAGTCGCCGTCTTGTTCAACTTACGTAAGCACCCGATAGCAGTCACTGGCAAATAATTATCCGAAAAGAAGACCAGGACTCTCAACCCTTTCTGTGGAGGCATAATAGAGATATGGTATGGACGAGCCTATCCCAGGTGAAGCCTTTGCTCAGTGGACTGAGTGGAAAACGGAGCTGCCGGTCTTGATGCGTCTAACTGTTCCAAGATGTCACCACGTCCATCTCTCGAAAGCATATCGAGTGAGCCTCTACACATTGGTAGATGCCAGAGAGGAAGCATTCAGCGCAGAGACCTATTTCCGAATAGAGTTCAGCGGAGAAGTCCACAAATCGTTCGTGTATGGGAAGACGAGAGCCAGTCCAAAAAAAACTTATCTCCATACCACGCCTGAAATTGACCGCCGTCGTAGAACATTACGATTTTCCGATTACCGAGCGCATTTTCTGGAGCGACTCAAAAACAGTGCTGCACTGGCTTCGATCTAACCCTCGCCGCCTCAAGGAATTCGTAGCGTTTCGAATTGCCGAGGTGTTAGACAGCACTCAGATTAACCAATGGAGATGGGTTCCCTCCAAGACGAATCCAGCCGATGATGGTACGCGCGCACGTCATCCTCCGAAGTTCGAACTAAACAACGAGTGGATAAAGGGAGCTGCCTTTCTCCCGTTGCCAGAAATGGAATGGCCTCCACCGCCAGATGATCTTGCCGCCTACGAATGCCAGGATAAGCACATACTGAACGTGACCCTAACCGAGAATGTATGTTTCGACCAATCCAGATTTTCGACTACAGAGAACAATGGCATGGGTGCTCCGCTTCACAGCTGCATGCAGGGGTACGCGGATCAAGCTAGGAGAGTTGAGGGTATCGGAGCTTGCCAGCGCAGAGCATCTGATAGTGCGTCAGATTCAAAGGGAAGCCTACGGTCTTGATATAGACAAGCTGGGACGCAAATTACCCGTTGAAAAAAGCAGTAAGATCTACAAACTCATGCCATACCTCGACGAATATGGAATCCTTCGCATCATGGGCCGGGTTGATGCTGCAAAGACAGTACCGTTTTCCACGAGACGTCCCATCATACTGCCGAAATCCCACAGAGTGACCAAACTTCTGATAAATCAATTTCACAACCGCTTGGGCCATCAGGGTGATGATGCAGTGGTGAACGAGATCAGACAGAGCTTCTGGATATTCGGTCTGCGCGATGCTGTAAAGACGGTGAAAAGCGAATGTCAACGATGGCGTATCCGATGTGCCAGCCCGATGCCGCCGTTGATGGGAGGGCTTCCAAAGGATCGCCTTACGCCCCACGTCAGACCATTCACGTTTACTGGCCTGGACTATTTTGGTCCCATCGCCGTAGCCATCGGTCGCCGAAACTAGAAAAGGTGGATCGCCCTCTTTACGTACCTGACCGTACGAGCCGTACATCTGGAAGTCGCGGCGGACTTATCAACTGACGCGTGCATTTTATGCGTGCGTAACTTTGTCAATCGAAGCGGGGTACCAGTGTGCATACGGAGCGACAATGGAACCAATTTCGTAGGTGCCAAGAATGAGGTACACAACAACAGCATATTCGACAACGACATAATTAAAGCGGAACTCTCCGCCAAAGGCATCGAATGGGTGTTCAATTGCCCTGCAAACCCACAAGCCGGAGGGTGCTGGGAACGACTCGTGCAATCCGTTAAGCGGGTGCTGTCGCGAACTTTATCCGAAGTTGCACCGAGATTTGAGACTGTGCAGAGCGCACTAATAGAAGCGGAGAATATTGTTAATAGCCGGCCGTTGACGTACCTACCCGTGTCTATCGAGGACGAAGAACCGCTCACCCCAAATCATTTCATCCTCGGGTCTACCAGTTCAACTCAAACACCAGGTCTGATCAGTGACAGGGCCCTGTGTCTTCGGAAGCAGTGGAGCTTAAGGACCGATTTTGAGGAGATGGATGCGGGAGTACCTTCCTGTCCTCACCAAGAGATGCCGATGGTTCGAAAAGGTCCCGTCGCTGAAGATTGGTGATGTCGTTCCCGTATGCGATGTCGACGTGCCAAGGAGTCAATGGGCAAGAGGAAGAATCGTGAACGTGTTCCCGGAGCAGAAGGCCAAGTTCGTTCGGCAGAAGTTTTTTTTTTTTTTTGCCGAGAGCAGGTGAAAAATCTTCCAAAGACACCATAAGTCCCGACCGCGCGTGCTTATGGTAGTGTGAGATTTTAACTCACTAAAAAAAACACCTCTCTTCAAAATTAATACTACAACTAAGCCAGTGCTTATCCAGTAGTTTTATTTTCGCTTACGAGAATCGTTATTCTAGAAAAAGATGATCGTATGTGATTAAAAATAAATGTAACACTTTAGACAGGTTAAATTCCAATGAAAGTTCCTGCCTTTTTCAAGACCTTCATATGCTATGACGCGAGGTCAAAAGGTTTTGTCCTTTGAAGACGACGAATTGAATTGTTCGCGTCAAGTAGTTGAGTTATAGTACGGTTACAATGGCCGTGAACACGATCTTTGTGTTTACGCGCAAATTTTGTTATCTCTTCGACGACGCTGGGAATTCCCAGATCTCGATGAATATCTTCGTTACGTACATACCACGGTGCGTTAACGATCGTTCTAAGAACTTTATTTTCAAAAGTTTGTATGATGTTTCTATTGGTTTTCTTGGTACAACCCCATAGTTGTATACCATACGTCCACACTGGCTTTAGCACTTGCTTATAGATAAGGAGTTTGTTATGTAGGCTCAACTTCGAATGTTTTCCGAGTAGCCAGTACATTTGTCGGTATTTGTTTTGAAGTTCGTCGCGTTTCTTTTTCACGTGCGATTTCCATTTGAGCTTGACATCTAGAGTCATTCCTAGATATTTTGCTTCGTTTGCGTACGGTATTTGAGCCGAGTTTAGATATACAGGCAATCTATCCACTTTTTTGTACGTAAAGTTGACGTGAGTAGATTTGCTTTCGTTCAGCACAATACGCCAAGAATTCGTCCAAACGTGGACTTTATTAATAGCATGTTGAAGCTTTCCGGTTGCTGCTTCAATGGTATCTCCCGTTGTCAATATCGCCGTATCGTTCGCAAACGTGGCGACGACACAGTTTCTTTCTTGCGGGATGTCACGCGTGTAGAGTGCATATAGAAGTGGTCCAAGGACACTTCCTTGCGGGACTCCGGCTGCAATCTCCTTGAAGTCAGAGTAATCGTTTCCGTGCTTAACACGAAAGAGTCTCTCGGTGAGGTACGATCGTAAGATTAAAAAGAGTTGCCGTGGCAGTAGTCGTTGCAATTTATATTCCAAGCCTTCGTGCCAAACCTTATCGAAAGCTTGTGAGACGTCAAGAAATACACCACAACAAATCTTTTTTTCTTCCAGAGCTTTCTCAATCACGTCAGTTATTTTGTGGACTTGGTCAATTGTAGAATGTTTAATTCTAAATCCAAACTGATGGTCAGGAATGAGACGTCTTTCGTCGATTACGGGCTGTAGACGTTTGGAAAGAAGTTTTTCAAATATTTTTGAGATAACCGGCAATAGGGAAATAGGCCGATGTGATTTCTTCTCATTTAGCGGTTTGCCTGGTTTCGGGACCATTATAATCTCGGCGACTTTCCATTGCCTCGGAACATAGAGCAATCTGAACGAAGCGTTGATCAAATAGAGCAGTTTGATAATAGCTTTCTTCGGCAATTCCTTGACTACCTGCACCGTTATCAAGTCGTAACCCGGAGCTTTTTTCGTCTTTAAATTTTTAATCACTTCCCTCAGTTCAATCAATGCAACTTTAAAGTAAAAAGTTGTCAGATGTCGTGACTGGGGAGTCGGGCGTTAACGAAGGGCCGTCGAATGGCTTAAACGTTTCTTCTAAGTGCAAAGCAAAAAGTTCTGCCTTTTCTTGTCGCTCTTGGCCCAGTTTCCATCGTTTTTCCGAATTGGTGGTGCTTGCATTTGAGGATTCCGGATGCCTTTTAGCGCTTTCTTGGATGGCAAACGACTAACAAAGGCCTCGTAGGGGCAGTATCTCCCGATAGGTGTTGGTCCGCTAAGTAACGAGAAAGAGCCACTGCAGCCGAAAACCTAGCAGCTCTGTTAGTAAGCCCTACTCCCACCTCCTCGTGGTGCCATCTGGGGATTTCTTCGGAAATTGCTAACGGGAGAGGACGAATGGCGAGCTTCCTGCGCCAAAAAACAGGATAAGTATCGGTTGGTCTGTGGCCCAGCGAGCCGCAACCGTAAAAACTTTTACTGCTCCGAAACGAAAACCAGCGCCTCGGATACGGACGGATAATTTGATGACGACCTTTGGCTATCGGACACGGACAACGATCGGATTCTGGAACGTTAAGACCCTCCTGGACTCACTCAAGGAAGGGCCTTATAACGCCAGATTTCTCCAATTAGAACGCGAATTCGCAAGGTATAAAATAGACATCTTAGGGCTGAGCGAGATAAGATGGTTCGATGCTGGGGAATTCATCTCCCCAACCAAAAACACTGTCATGCTCTACTCTGGGAAACCAGCTGGAAGTGCACGGAGTTCCGGAGTAGGACTCATGCTAACTCCAGCAGCACGTAGTAGCCTCATATCCTGGAAACCCCATAATGACCGGATATTGACGGCTAGGTTCCAGAGTAGAGTTAGAAAAATTACCATCATACAGTGTTATGCTCCGACTCTAGGCGCGACTGAGGAAGAAAAGGATGATTTTTATAGCCACTTAGGCGCCGCCTACAACCAAACGCCTAATGGGGACATCGTGATGGTGATGGGAGATTTCAATGCCAAGGTGGGTAGCGACAACACCATGCTTAAGCACGTGATGGGAGTTCACGGCGTGGGAGACCGTAATGATAACGGTGAGCGGTTTGTGGACTTCTGCAATACCAACCGCCTAGTCATCGGAGGTACGCTGTTTAAGCATAACACCTGCCACAAAATCAGTTGGGTCTCTACTGATAGGCAACGAACATCCAACCAGATCGACCACATTGCGATCAGTCGCCGCTTTAGAAATTGTTTCCTGGACGTCCGAAATAGACGTGGAGCTGACGTCGGACTAGAACGAGATCACCATCTTATGGTAACTCATTTACGCCTTCGTACTGCATCCGTCAACAGCAACCGCTCAAACCTACTTAACATCACCAGGTTTAATATCGACAGGCTCAAGGTTCCCCAAGTGCGCCAACAGTTCAGGGACCATCTTGCCTTAGAAGCAGAAGCAATCAGCAGCATAGAGAACATGGATGACCACTGGAGTGCTGAGAAAAATGCTTTTGCGACTGGGGCACGCACGTATGTCGGTAAAAAGCAGAAACACCACCGCACATGGCTTTCTACAGACACCTGGAGACGGATCGATGAGCGTACAGCAATCAAGGCTCGGATTGCAGCGGCCTCAGCAGTAGAGAGAACCGAGCTTGAAGCCCAATACCGTGCGAAGAAGAAAGAAGTGCAGCGTAGTGTGAGACGTGACAAACGTCAATATATCAACTCACTGGCCTCAAGGGCTAAAGAAGCAGCGAGTAGGTGCGACAGTAGGACTGTGTATAGTATCACTAAGGAGCTCATCGGTGGTCGAAACTCCAAACAACATCCAGTGAAGAGTCTAGACGGTAACCTTCTGATTTCGGATGAGGATCAGCTCACTAGATGGAGAGAACATTTTGCTACAGTGCTAAATCACATAGACGATGGCGGTATGATCTCGAATTCGAATGAGCAGTTCGAAGCAACAAATTCCCGAATGCGCACCGCACCTCCCAGTAAAACCGAGATAATAACAGCAATCAAGTCCCTCAAGAAGAACAAGGCGGTGGGTATTGATGGCATCCCTGCCGAGCTATTTCAAGCGGCGCCAAATACATCAGCAGATTTGCTGCATCCCCTAATACGGAGAGCTTGGGATAGTGAACAATTTCCACAGGAGTGGAAAAGGGGGTGACCATTAAACTTCCAAAGAAGGGAAACTTGATGGATTGCGGTAACTGGAGAGGTATATGCGTTCTTCCAGCCGTGGCTAAAATAATAGCTAAAATAATTCTAGAACGAATTAAAGAACATTTAGATTCAACTCTCGATATCGAACAGGCAGGCTTTCGCGCTGGATCCTCCTGCATTGACCACATAAACACCTTACGGATCACTATCGAGCAATGCGTTGAGTATAGGTCTCCGCTACATTTAATGTTTATCGACTTCGAGAAAGCTTTCGACAGATTGAATCGAGATGCTATCTGGTTGGCCTTGCGCAGGAGAGGCATCCCAGAAAAACTTATAGCTATTATCAAGGCTACATACGAGGGCGGTAAGTGTCACGTCGTGCACAATGGTAAGGTGTCGGAGGATTTTGAAGTCCAAAGTGGAGTACGTCAAGGGTGCATACTGTCACCACTATTGTTTTTGGTGGTTATCAGCGATGTACTCCGTGCAGCATTGACGGAAGGCAACTATGGAATTCGTTGGACTATGACATCTTACCTTAAACACCTAGATTACGCTGACGATGTTTGTCTACTTTCACATCGGATAATGGATCTTCATCTGATGGCCCAAAATCTAGAAGCTGAGGCAAACAAAGTGGGGCTAAAAGTAAACACAGCCAAAACAAAAGCCCTGAGCACTTCTTCTAACAACCGCGCTCAACTTAACATTGCCGGACAGGAAGTCGAGAAAGTTGATAACTTTCTTTATTTAGGAAGTGTGGTCTCGGCTAATCGCGGTGGCACCGAACTGGATGTGTGCAGCAGAATCGGGAAGGCTAAAGCTGCGTTCGGAATGCTATCTAAAATCTGGAGAAGCAATGTTATCAGCTTAAGAACCAAGCTGCGACTGTTCCGGTCCAACGTAGAATCAGTGCTGCTTTATGGGTGCAGTACTTGGAAGGTGGACACCATTAACACACGGAAGATGCAAGTCTTCGTAAACAAATGCTTAAGAATCATCTTGAGGATTTTTTGGCCGAACCGCATCTCTAACGAACAAGGATCTAAGTAAGTAAGTTTTAGCGCTTTCCAAAGCGAATAATTTGATTCTCTTTCACCGGAAAGATTTTCAAGATAGGTAGCTATCTTTTTGCTTTTAAATTCGCGAATACTATCTCTAAGGCGATTGCATAGTCGGTAAAGGACCGTTTTATGCTGCGGTGCACGAGTGATTTGCCATTTCTTTCGCGCTTTTCTTTTCTCTCTCACCAGTTCAATGATTTCTCTGGGATACTTTTCGTTGCGGTTGATCTTATAGCTTCTAGAAGGAGTGTTTCTCCATGCCGCTCTTTGAATTGCTTCCACGAAACGATCAATTTCGTCCTCTAGTTCACAAGGTGTTCTAAGTGATACATTTAAGGCGATATTTGTTTCGCAATCGTTTCTAAAGCCCTCCCAGTTTGTTCTATTGCTAGTGAGTCTTGGAGGTCCTTTTTTCTTGATCAGCGCTTCTCCAAGTTATAAAATCACCGGCGAGTGGTCAAAAGAGAGGTCAAAACATTCTTTGACTGTAACAAACTTCTCGTGAATCCCTTTTGTAACAAAAAAATTGATAAGATCGGGAATTTTTTGTGAGTCAGTTGGCCAATAGGTCGGTTTTCCTGTCGAATAAAAACAACAACCGAATTCATTTGCCACTTCGTAGAGAATTTTTCCTTTAGAAGATGTACATCTTGAACCCCAGAAGGTGTGCTTCGCGTTGAAATCTCCACCAATAAGAAAATTTGAACCAAGTGCATGGAAGACACGAAAGTAGTCGTCTTTTTCTAGTGGGCATCGCGGCGGACAGTAAACAGACGCTATATTATAACTCAGGTGCTTATTTTTAACCCTTACTGCGCACAACTGAAGTTTTTCCAGCTCTATGCTTATGTCGACCGAATGTTCGATGTTAGTTTTAATGAATAAGGACGAACCGCCCCGCGCTCTATCAGAAGGATGGTAGGCATGATAACCAGCGTAGCCTCTTATCTTTATCTGCGATTCCCTTGTTAGATGGGTTTCGGAGATCAAACATATGTCGATATTTTCTCTTATTAGAAACATTTCTAATTCGTTAGATTTTTGTAGGAGTCCGTTTGCATTCCATATTACTATTTTAAGCAAAGAGTTCTTATTTACTTAGATTTAGATGTGCGGTTAGCCATACAAAAGCTTTCGACGTTACTGAGACGTTCGAGAATCCATTTGTTAGTTTCACATTGTTCCTCGAACTTAGCGTAGATGCAGAACTTAGCGTTCGGCAGAAGTGAAGACTGCAACACGAGTCATCCAGAGGCCTGCAGTGAAACTCGCTGTGTTAGATGTTAGTGAGGCTTCTCCTCAAGACTGGGGTGCCTCACGGCGGGTGGAGTGTCACAAAGTTATGAGCACTTTGCTAATGTAACGCTTGCCAAAGGCGTTGGTCCACGGCCTACTTGACGAACAGGTCTTTTAGCTGTCAGTAGTATTTATCTTTTAAACGGGGAATTTCCCCATTCTATCGTCAACCAAAGTCGAGTAAGGACGTGGACCAAGTATCAGCATAATAAAATGACATATACTTCAAATTGTAACATGCGTTGTACTGTACTTTACAAAATAAACTCTCAGATTCCAAATAATCGGGAGTGTTTATTAGTGGCACTGCGTGCAGAAGGTTGACAACAGTAGTCTTTAGTGTTTTCATCAAAACCGGTCATTTTGCATTCGTGTGCATTTGGATCCCATTTGTGCGACTTATCTTTGGAATGTATGTCATTGCTGTCGTTCCAAATACTTTTATATGTTTCAAATCGAGTTTATTCCCAGTCCAAGCTTCTTTAGGAGTCATGCCGTTACTTTTCGACGGTGAGCGGTTCAACATCTACACAGAATATGCAGTAGCTTCGGCCCAAAACACCTATGACATGTTGGCATCGGCAAGCAGGCACTTTGTCTTCTCTACAATTGATCGGTTGTTTCTTGCGGCGAGCCCATTCTGTTCTGGTGTGTGAACGTTCGTCGTCTGGTGGTGAATTCCTTTTTTTCTTGATAACTTGTTGAAACTTCCAGTTCAGGTATTCCTTTCCGTTGTCCGTGTGGAGCTTTTTTAATCTTCTATCGCTTTGCGTTTCTGCAAAGCTAATGAATTGGTCGAAACCATGTGATTCTTCGTATTGTGATTTCGTTTTAAGAAATAGACGAAGATTTTTCGTGAATCATCGTCGATGAATGCTAAAACACATCGACTGCCAAATATCTGAGTACACTCGTTCTAAAAATTCGCCAGCTCTCTTACCTTGTTTGCTAAACGGCAGTCTTATTTGTTTTTTTCGATTGGATAAATTTAGCAATATACTTTGCGTTGATTTGTAAAGCTGATTGCAGTTGCCATACCTTTCTTCAATTTGATGCGACTATTGTGGTTGAGGTGACCCATTCTTCTATGCCGAAGTTCACGATTGGCTGTTGCTTCACATGCGAATAATTTGTTTGGGGATGATAAATCTAGCTTAAATAAACCATTAGTATGCGATCTGCTTGCAATAACGATTTGGTTAGGACCAACAACTTTTACACTCCTATTATATACAAATACAACTGTGTGACCTCTTTTTACAATTCGGCTGACAGACAATAGATTTGTACACAGTTCGGGAATGTATTGTACGTTATTAATTTCGATCGGCCCATCGTTGCATTTCGCTTTTAACGTCACGATTCCGGTACCTTTGACTTGCATCGTACCTTTGTTTTCCGATAACCGTAACTGTAGCTCCTTGAACATTTCTTAGCGAATCTTGACTTAAAGAAAAGTTATGTGAGCTGTTGCGCCTAATTCGAAATAGCATCCACTTTTGTTTGCAGCACCAATTGTGGAAAGTACGGTGTGGAATGCATTGAATTTCCTTTCATTGCTGTTCGAACGAATATTTCTGATTTGACAGTTCTTTGCAATGTGCCCGAAATTTTTACATCTCCTGCACTTGTGGACCTTTTTGTTGCTTTGTAGATTTGTATGTTCGATGCTGCTGGTATTTGTTTGCGTAGAATGCTGAGTCATCTTCAATAGGTCGTACATCTTGTAGTAGCTTCGTTTTAATGACATTACCCGTAATTTTGGTTTCAGAATTTTCCAATGCCATAATCATTGGACGATACTCCTTGGAAAAACCAGTAAAGGAAGTGTTCCGATCGACTGGAAAGCCTACAATTTAACGATTGTGCAGTTGAAATAATTTGTTTTGCGTATTGATCCATAGATCCGCCATGCGATAGAGATGTAGTGATCAATTTGCGCAGTAGATCTACTCTACGTATCAGACCGTTGTCTTCGTAGGCATCTGCTAATTTTTGCCACAATACTTTGGCTGTGTTTGCGTTTTGAATGTGTACGTAGTACACGCCATCTATCGCGAGGGTCAACTTACTTCTTGCTTTTCGGGCCTTTTCAGGGTCGACTGGTGTTTTCGGTTGTTCACTTGCATCCGTCTCGTAGTCACAAATTGTCCAGATGCAGGTATGATTGCGCGGCAATTTTACAGTTGGAATAATTTTCACCTCCTAGCAGCTTTTCGACGTACTTGAAAGCGGATGAAGATGGTGCCTATCATGAATAAAATTTCCCCCGAACTTTTTCTTTCAACGGGATACCTGGTATTGTGAGCAATGTTCGAAAGGGAAAGGGAAAAGTTCTCCTGATTGTGAACAATTTTCGCATGGAAATTTTCACAGAATTTTGCTCGAAATTTTTCCCTGACATTTTTCTAGGGAAAATTAAATAAACAAAAACAAGTTCGCATATTTGCCACAAAATTTAAAAAAGTGTGATTAATGGTTTAAGGGGTAGTGGACTATAATTCTTTTAAATGGACGAAAATATAAGGAAACACAAATAAATTTTATTGTTGTGCCACACACTAGAACACGTCCACTCTTTATTTCGTAGTTACTTTTGAAGTCATCAAAATGGTTTTGAGTATTTGAGAGAGAGCGATCCCACATGCACATATGTACGTATACACAGGACCAAATCGATTATTCGGGTTTGCGAATCATGCATGTTATTAGCGCGGGCTAGTAGTATCTTTCGAAGATTACCACACCCCTTGGCGCAACCAAAAAAAAAGAACAGGACCAAGTAGTGGACACAGTCGCGTCGACCGCTCATGCGTGTAAATGTGTGCAGATCCTTTCTCTCTGTATTTACAGAATATCGAACAAAATGTATTTTTGTTTGAATTTTGGTGAAAATATTTATGAGAGTTTCTCCATAATTAGAACCATAACACCAGTTTTAAAAATAATCATTTTTATTTCTCTTTTTTCACAAATAAACAAACAAGTTTTTAATAAATGCCAGCAATGACTGCTGTTCAATTTTTCGAACATGATTTCGAATTCAGTCTGCGGAAAAAAATCTATGATAGGTGTGGATTTCTTTGGAGGTTCCGAGAGAAAAATTTCTTCGTAAAATATTCAGTACCGTTTGTGTTGACGGGTTTTGAAGCAGAAGATTCAATGACGAACTATACGAACTGCACAGCGACATCCACCTTGTAAAAAGAAACCCGTATTGGACATTTGAGATGGCTAGGACATGTAGAGCGGATGAGCACCAACGTTTCGGCCTGCAGAGGCTTCGAATCCAACCCGGAGAGACGACGCAGTAGAGGGCCTTAGGCGGCGTGCACAAATTCAAGGGGACTTCGACCAACCTGGAGCTAAAAGGCTTGTTGGTTGCGGCCCAGGTTCACCTTGAACTGTAGAGCCACCTAAGTAAGTAAGTTAGTAGCATGGCTCGGAGATTTTCCCCATTTGGATTAAAGAAGAGCTTTGTTGTGAAGCCCCTTAACAAATTTTTAGTTTGATTGTGTTGTTTTACAGTATTGCAGTGGATAGCTAAGACCTTTAATCCAAAAACTATTTCCTATGGCCGACTTTCATAGTTAAATGATGTCTTTTTGCTCGATTTTGAAGGTGCTGATAGGCGTTGTTGCTGCTGCTGATGCTGTTTCTGTCGCCGCTTTTGTTCCTGTTGGTTTTGCTGCTATTCTAGTTGCTGCGGCTGCTGCTACTGTTTTGGCTTAGGCTGCTGATGGGTCTTTGGCTCTAGCTGCTGTTGTTGTTTTGACATTTGCTGTTCCTGCTGTTGCCGCACTCCTGTCTGGCCATTGGCTTAACTTTGATGGCATTCATCCTTCCTAGGAACGGCCTCATGCTATTGTTCAAACCCTTAGCGTCCTCCCCCTCGTTGTCTGAGTCGGAAATGGCAAGATTAGAAATTCTCAATATTATTTCTTCCCGTGATGTGGCTTTTCCACCGTCAGAGACGTAGACATTTTTTTAAGCCAGTACTAGCTTCACTGTCAGTGTCATTTTCATTCAGTAGTCTTCAATGTTTTATCGTGATGACATACCCGCTTCAACAATATTACCAAATTTTAGGAATTTGGTTCCGAAATTAGGGTTCTATGGGCCTAACTTATTGAGCACTTGCACAATTTTACACCCGAAATAATCGACCATCTGAGACTGCTATTCACCGTATCGTTGATCGTTTTCGCACAACATTTTCTTTGCAAGATGCAGTGGCACCGAAAAGCATATGAAGGGTTCGTAATGAAGAGAATATTAGATCCGTTTAGGAGTGAGGCAAAAGATCTACATTGATCGATTTGACGTCGTTCACAGCAGCTTGGTCTTTGTCCTTTCACTTTATGGACAATGTTACGTAAAGATCTTGGTTTGACGGCTTACAAAATCCAGCTCGTGGAAGAATTAGGCTCGAATAAACATCGTTTACGTCAATATTTTGGCGGATGGGCCCAAAATCAAGAGGCATTGGATCCGCTGTTTTATCGAAAAATTGTGGTCAGCGATGAGGCTCATTTTTGGCTCAATGGGTATGAGAATAAGCAAAATTGTCGCCTTTGGATCGAAGATAGTCTACATGAGATTATCGGAACAACGTTACATCCCGAAAAATGCGCAGTTTGGTGCGGTTTGTGCGCTGGCGGATTCTACGGACTATCTGCATTGGAATACGGCCACAAATGCTTGAACGTGGTCGAAAACTTCGTCGCTTGGATGAAAAACATTAGATACAGCCGTGTGGTGAGCATATGGTCAAAGTTTTGTTTAAAAATTATTTGCGGAATATACTCTCTCTATTGAACATTAATACATATAAATGGCTACTTAGTGAAATTTCATGTGTATTGTTTAAAATCAAAGTTAGGACTGGCTTAAAAAAACACCCTTTACATTAAATTTGCACTTGGTGCACGTAATTTTCCTGCTACAGCTACAGTCTCGGTTGGCGCCCATCACCTCGTTCCTACTGACAACTTTTCAGTTGAAGCTGACAGAGGGACGTGCTGTACCACGTGCGGAGTCGACCGTAGCTTCCTCGTCCCCTTTGTTGTCACATCTGCAGCCACAGTTGCTGGCCGATCTCATTTTGCTGGCTACACATCGCCAGATGCAGTGTAGTCCTATGGTTCCGCTCCTAGGCGAGCAGACCGCTCACCGACACCATCACCTGATGCCGTTTACAGTATAAAATTTAATATCACTTCTGTTTATGATTGTCTATTTTTAGTTTAAAAAAAAAGAGTTTTCCCTGGCTTAACTGGCCACTAGTACTTCCACTGAGCTAACTTACCTCTCTTCTAAACACTCTGTCTGCTATTACACAGTGACTTTTGAGTCATCACTCCTTTCTACTTTAAACTTTCCTTCTGTGAGGCTCGTGCCCTATTACACGTTGACTCTTTTCCATGGCTCTAATTTGACAGCTCTCTTATATTTTTTTTTTCAGTTGTGAAGTGTTGATAGCACAGAATGTTATAAGGGGGTCAATATCCGATCTGTGAAGCTGTGATGTGATAAATATATTATCATTTCAATTTTCATGGCAATTTTTCATTTTATTACTTCACGAACACGCCTTATACGATTCTCGAACACATTTATGGTAAATTTCTTTCAGAGTGTTTACTAAATATAAATCCTGTCACTTATGTGTCATTTTAGCATTTTCTTTATTGAGAGATTAATTATTATTCACCGCTGGCGTTTTTCGCTTTTTGACGATTGTCGTTTTATTCTTTAGAAGTACCACTAATGCATTTTTATAACTCTTTCAATGAGAAAGAGTTGTAATGGTATTGTACACGACAAACAAATTCCTCAGTAAAGAAGTGCGCCCAGCTTCAAGCAGAGAGTACGGAGGGCCTGTGTCGGGAGCTGGAGAAAATATTTTCCCCCGTTGCTGATGCAAACCAGGCTATCCAGGAGCTGCGAAGACACAATATGAACAAGAGCGCCACTATCTTCAAAATAGCCGCCCAAAGAAGGAACAATGCTCAGGAGATTCGTTCGCCAAAGTTCATTAGCAATGCTCATGGCCAGCTTCTTGTGCATGACGACAAAATTCTGCAGAGGTGGCGACAGTATTGTGAAGAGCTTTTAAATGAACAGTTTCCCCGGCTATACTTTCCAAGAGCCACCCCTAACTGTGAAGAAATAGCCGACATTACAGTCGAAGAAGTTAGTGAGGCGGTCAAATACTCCAAAAAACGAAAAGCGGTTGGGCCAGACGAAATACCCTCTGAGTTCTGGAAAAAGATGGGAGACATCGGGTTCAGATGGCTCAGAATTCTTATCTCCAAATTCGTGAGAGGTGATCCAATGCCGAATCAATGGAGGGAAAGTTACCTTCTCCCTGTATACAAAGGGAAGGGTGATACGCGAAACTGTCATAACTACTGTTCGATCAAGCTGATGTCACACACCATGAATATCGTTGAGCGGGTATTAGGTGGCCGACTGCGAAAAATAAAACGGCTATCTGATGATCAGTGCGGGTTTGTCTCGGGTAAATCAACCACAGATGCAATCCAAAGTGTAAGGATCATAATGGAAAAACATCGTGATTCCTTAAGGGATTTGCATATTGTATTGGTTGACTTTGAAAAGGCATTCGACAGACAACCACGAGATCTAATATGGGTGGCGCTAAGACATCGAGGGGTTCCAGAAACCTATGTACAGATGATCATGGACATGTACGAAGGAGCAAAGACAAGAGTAAGATGCCCCGCTGGAGTAACCGAAGAGTTCCCAATCAAAGTCGGGGTACACCAGGGAAGCGTTTTAAGTCCTTTGCTCTTTATTACAGTCCGACTCACAGGGCACAATATTTTTCTTCTCAACTTTTCGAATTTTCTTTCTCTTTTGCACTTATGTTAGTCTAGCCTCAAGAGTCAAGAATTTTTTTTTTTTTTTTTCTCGCATTCGAATAATCGATGCCAGGAATGCCCCTACGTACTAATCCACCCCCTGCACACTTCTGCCACTTTTCCCGCGGGACTGCCGTTACGTATTATTCCGCGGGGCTTGTTAGCATGTCATGCTATTCATCACGCATGAGCCATTGCTGCTTCTTATGCTTCTGCTGCTTTACAGCAGCTCAATTTGAACATTCAAATTTCTATTACTGCGTGAATTCACTTCTCATTGTGTGTCTTCAACATGTCACTTGCGTTACATTGCTTATGTGGGCGTTTTTGTGTAACTTTGTCTACCTTCCAGTGTTTGTAGGATTCTCATTTCTCGCTGCTGCTCGTTCCTCCAGACATAGTTGTATATTTCTAACCCGCCATCTTCCGTTCCCAACCGCGTGAGGGGACACACTTACGCGCGCGTTAACAAGATATCGGTTCATACTTTTGGCAATATATGCCATTTAGCTTCTCGGTTATCATTTTATATGTATCATAATTCAATTGTGATCCAATGCCGAATCAATGGAGGGAAAGTTACCTTCTCCCTGTATACAAAGGGAAGGGTGATACGCGAAACTGTCATAACTACTGTTCGATCAAGCTGATGTCACACACCATGAATATCGTTGAGCGGGTATTAGGTGGCCGACTGCGAAAAATAAAACGGCTATCTGATGATCAGTGCGGGTTTGTCTCGGGTAAATCAACCACAGATGCAATCCAAAGTGTAAGGATCATAATGGAAAAACATCGTGATTCCTTAAGGGATTTGCATATTGTATTGGTTGACTTTGAAAAGGCATTCGACAGACAACCACGAGATCTAATATGGGTGGCGCTAAGACATCGAGGGGTTCCAGAAACCTATGTACAGATGATCATGGACATGTACGAAGGAGCAAAGACAAGAGTAAGATGCCCCGCTGGAGTAACCGAAGAGTTCCCAATCAAAGTCGGGGTACACCAGGGAAGCGTTTTAAGTCCTTTGCTCTTTATTACAGTCCTTGATTATCTGCTTGAAGGTAAAGTGATGGACCCCAAGGTACATCAGTTATTCTTTGCTCACGATGGAGCCATCATAAGTGAGGATCCTACATCCCTGCAACGTGCACTTGATGTGTGGGTGGACGTTTTGGAGGGAAATGGGTATCGCATTAGTTCAAAAAAGACAGAGTACTTGTGCTGCCCGTTCTCTGATCCACTCAGGCCTATTCCAGACATTTATTTGAATAGAACAGTGATTCCCAAGTGCGAAAAGTTCAAATATCTGGGATCTATGATCAATAGCAAAGCATCTTGTGATGACGACATCAATCAGCGCGTAGGCGTAGGGTGGATGATGTGGCGAGAATATTCCGCTATCTTCTGTGACAGAAATATGCCCCCTAAGTTGAAAGGAAGGCTCTACACCGCAGTTGTACGTCCAGCGCTCACATACGGTTCACAATGTTGGACGATGTACAAAAAGTATGAGAGTAAATTAACGGCAGCTGAGATGAAGATGCTTCGCATGACAGCAGGAGTGACAAAGCTTGATCGAATAAGAAGTTCGAAGATCCGTGGAAGCTTTCACATCAAGGAAACCATCGTACAAAAAATAGAGCGTGACCGGCTCAGCTGGTATTGCCACGTTCAAAGAAGAGATCATTTGATCCCTGTTAAAAAGGCAATATCTATGCACGTTCCCAAGACATCGCAATGTAGGAAAGGCAGGCCTATAAACGCCTGGATCAGACAAATGCGACGACATCGGCATTTCATTGGCCTCAGTAACCGAGTGATCCAAAATCGGCAGGCCTGCCGATATTTTCTGAGGTCAAATAGGCGAACCCCACAGGCGGATCAGTAGAAATGCAGTGAAGTGGGAGGGCTGTGATCCCTTGTTTTCGGATCATAGCCTCGCTGATAAAAGGAAGAAGAAGAAGAAACAAATTCCTCAGTAACGTTTAACCGACAGCAGGTCGTGGCTATGAATAAAATGACAGTCCCCGAAAAGCGAAAAACGTCAACGGTAATCGGGGTGATTATTTTAGATGTGTTCTTAAAATCTCGGAAATAATTATTCGTTTAGCTATTAGTCCTATTTTTGGAGAATGTGGAATCGGAAAATGGTTATGAAGTAGATTTAGATGACGATTATCTGCACTTTGCTTCAAATCCAACTTTTCAAGATAGCCGGCGTATTTGAAATAGTGAAATAGTTGGTAAGACATTTGAAAAAGTTGGTCAGACATTTGTTCGTAAGAAAATGGTGGACTATAGAAATAAAAAATGGTAAAAAGAAACAAATGTATTTTTTCCATTTATTGGACAGTGATTGAACCAACTCATCCAGTCGATCTCTCCTCTAAATATTCAAATAAATACCCTTATTGGGGCTCTGATGCCCTTTGTCTCTTTGTTTATTTTTGCTATGCATCCTTTTCCACAGTTCTTCACAGCGTGAGTTGGCTGTGATAAAAAACTTTTCATGTGAAGAAATTTTGACATTTGATTTTACTTTTTTACACATCGAGAATGGAATTTAGCGTGAATAGAAATGAAGTAACAAAGAAAAATAGCGAACAGGGAAAAGGAGAAACGTCAGAAACATTCACCGAAATTTTACCCACGAACCTCCGGGTTGCTGTTTTTCTATCTCGTCTTTTTTCCCTCTTGCACTTGTGTGATTTCAAAAGAGTCATGACTCAAGAGTCACCGTGTAATAGCGGACTAACTACACGAGTTCTATTTTTTACAAATTAAAATTAATAAATTTGTGCTTTTTCGGGTTTTTTCGCCATTTCATAGAAAAATTCTCCAAAAGGCAGAAAAATCTGCACATCTGGCATCGCTGGTATGAATGTAAAATAGAAAACTCGGATTAAATGTTGCTCGATTTGTGCAACGAAATCAGGCCTTTTAATTTTTTCATTGACTAAAATATACAGAAATTTTGTGCTGCGGTATTGGTTCACGTTTAGTGAACGTGTCTTTTGCAGAGTTTAATTTGAAGTGCTGGATAAACCCATTAAATTCACTAGTTAAACGAACTCAACCCGCCCAATTTTTAAAGTAGAATAACCATCGCTAGTATAATAGGATGCCTAATAATATAAAGTAAGAGTGGATGAATTTATAATTTACTGAATCTAGTATTATTGGCGATATTGTCAGGAAGTAAGCATGGTAAGTCCTAAATAGATGAGCATGTATGGATTTTAAAGTAACTGGATTCCAGGATGTCTTTCTTATGATTCGAAGACACAAGACAACTATATTTACTGATGCTAAAGAAAACACATCAGTAAACGAACTGAAGAGAATGATTGAAGGTATGTTAATTTTTTATAAATGTAGTGAATCGTGTACTAAACTATTCGTACATAGGCATTCTAAAAGTTAATCCAGTTGACCAAATGCTGTTTAATTACGATAATGACGCAATGGAGAATGACAAGGTATTGCAAGATTATGGAATCACCATGTCGACTGCAAAAGCTCAAGCTCCGGCACAACTTGGTCTAGTAATAAGGTAAGATGATTAAAAAGATAGCTCGAATGCATCCATACATACATACATATTTGGCACAACGGCAAAATTTTACTTTACCGGAAATGTCGAAAATTCAAAAAAGAATTTTTTTTTTCTTATTCCGATAGATTAGCTCACGCTGAGCACAAATCTGCAATATTTTGTTTGCGCTCTCTTACCGGAGAGGCGTCACCCGCCCCCAAAGTTTCAAAAATGATACTAAAATTTCGGGAATGGAGTATCCAAAGTCTCGCGTTTTTACACTTGGGACTTTTTTTCTTGAAAGAAAAACGTCAATATGAGTCGATGAAAACTTTACCCTCGACTCACAGGGCACAATATTTTTCTTCTCAACTTTTCGAATTTTCTTTCTCTTTTGCACTTATGTTAGTCTAGCCTCAAGAGTCAAGAATTTTTTTTTTTTTTTTTCTCGCATTCGAATAATCGATGCCAGGAATGCCCCTACGTACTAATCCACCCCCTGCACACTTCTGCCACTTTTCCCGCGGGACTGCCGTTACGTATTATTCCGCGGGGCTTGTTAGCATGTCATGCTATTCATCACGCATGAGCCATTGCTGCTTCTTATGCTTCTGCTGCTTTACAGCAGCTCAATTTGAACATTCAAATTTCTATTACTGCGTGAATTCACTTCTCATTGTGTGTCTTCAACATGTCACTTGCGTTACATTGCTTATGTGGGCGTTTTTGTGTAACTTTGTCTACCTTCCAGTGTTTGTAGGATTCTCATTTCTCGCTGCTGCTCGTTCCTCCAGACATAGTTGTATATTTCTAACCCGCCATCTTCCGTTCCCAACCGCGTGAGGGGACACACTTACGCGCGCGTTAACAAGATATCGGTTCATACTTTTGGCAATATATGCCATTTAGCTTCTCGGTTATCATTTTATATGTATCATAATTCAATTGTCCGATTTTAAAAATTTCACAATTTCTTCTTTAAATTTCTTCAAATTGTTTATGTTCTTTATTTCATTCGGGAGACGATTAAACAGTTTCAAACCTTTGAACATTAAAGTATTCTAAGGTTATAAGGCTGACTTTCACTTATGTACCTTAGATTGTTAAAAAGATAGTTGGGGAGCATTTGGTTTTTCATTTTAAAGACGAACACTAACACGTTTAGGTTGATTTGCTACCTTATACTTAGCCATTTAAGCCTTTCCAGCATATCCTTCATGTGGGTTAGTCTAGAATTATCCTCGTGGCTTTATTTTGAAGCCTTTGTAGCCTTGTTAAATCTCCTTCCGTTAATAGATAAAGTATTGTTGAACAATATTGGAAATGCGATCTTGTCATTGCATTATATATTCTTATCGCTGTAGCAGTAGATATTTTTTGCCGAATTCTGCTAAGGAAATATATTTTCTTGGATACTTTCTTACATGTATAATCAATATTGCCTCTCAAACTCATCTGATCATCAATTATTACACCAAGATATTTAAATTCATTCACAAGCTCTATGTCTTCCCTATCAATTTTAACACATCCACTCTAATCACTGTACTTTGTCTTTTTTATGTTTAACATCAGCTTATTCACTTTTAGCCACTTGCTCACTGATTTCAGGTCCTCGTTATTTTTGTGGATGCATTCCCCTGAATTACTTCCACTGACAAAAAGGGGCGCATCATCCGCGAACCTACACAATTTGCTATATTTCACTACTGCGTTTATGTCATTTATATATAGTAAGAATAGAAAAACAGCCAATACCGAGCCTTGGGGTACTCCTATTTTAATTTCAATTGGATCCGCGAAACTTTCTTATACTATTGTGCGTTGAGTGCGACCGTTTCAGTTCATTACCATTGACTCCATACCTAATCAGTTTTTTTTATTAGAATTTCCCGGTCCACCGTTTCGAAAGTTCTCTTGAAATCCAGGAACACTGTAACAATTACTTTCCGTTCATCCATTAGGCTTTTCCAGTTTTCTATCACCCAAGTTAAAGCCGTCTCACATGAGTATCCTTTTCTAAGTCCCGACTGATGTTGCATGATGTAATTAATTTCCTCTATATAGCTCCTAAACTGCTTCTCTACAAGTTTTTCGAATAGCTTTTCATATAAATGCAGCATATTCACCGGTCTGAATTCCTCACACAAGACAGTATTCTGTACTTTCTGAATAGGTCGAACAGTAGATTCCTTCCATCCATCAGGAAATATTCCTGTCATGGATTTGTTAAAAAGCTCCCGCAGAATGACATCCAGGAACATACTTCCGCTGATAAAGTTAAAGTCTTTTTTTTGCCCATATCTTTCAGCACTAACACTATATCCTTAATATTTATGTATTTAAACTTAAAAACGGTTGATACTTGGTTTATGGAATCTTGATAGGACAACCTGGGAATATCGTTAATTATGTTTTCTACACTCTTTACAAAGAATGTATTAAATTCACTCGAAATTTTTCCACTTTCATGAATAATAATTCCACCGAACGAAACATTACTAAAGTCACCTTGATCCTTCTTTATGTTTCGCCATATTGTTTGTTGGTCCCTCGCTGTATCGATCTTCTTTCGTATATTCTTGTCTCTGTGTATTTTGAGTTGCCTTTTATAGATGTTCCTCGCCTCCTTGTACGTATCCCACGCTGTACGATTGTTGTTGAATTTAGCCTTCTCATATTTTATAACCTTGCTCTTTTTTAGTCGAGCTAGTTTTTTATTGAACCATTCCCACTCATTAGCACATACAGTTTTTTCTACCAACATTTTATTCACTAATCTACTCATTTCACGCTTGAACAACTCAGCCAAATCATTCACGCTACTGTTCACAACATACAATCCAACCAAATCACTCAACAAAAACTTTGAATAAAAATTCGCTTTATTATAGTTTAAAACTTTATATATCTTCTTATTTAAATTGGGAATATTATGTCTTCTATACGCGTGGATGTACTACCCGTTATCCTCGTCGGTTGATCGTTGATCACGGATAAGTTATTTCCATAGCATATAGATTTTATCTGATTTTTTTAAGTGTTATCACTGAGCCTTGATCCTTCTTTAAAATAAACTTCTTTATGTTTCGCCATATTGTTTGTTGGTCCCTCGCTGTATCGATCTTCTTTTGTATATGCTTGTCTCTGTGTATTTTGAGTTGCCTTTTATAGATGTTCCTCGCTTCCTTGTACGTATCCCATGCTGTACGATTGTTGTTGAATTTAGCCTTCTCAAATTTTATAACTTTGCTCTTTTTCAGTCGAGCTAGTTTTTTATTGAACCATTCACACTCATTAGCACATACAGTCTTTTCTACCAACATTTCATTCACTAATCTACTCATTTCACGCTTAAACAACCAGCCAAATCATTCACGCTACTGTTCACAATATCCAATCCAATCAAATTACTCAACAAAAGCTTCGAATAAAAATTCGCTTTATTATAGTTTAAAACTTTATATTTCTTCTTATTTAAATTTATTTTTTTTTTTTTTTTTGTTGCGCCTGGAGGTGCAGGAATCTTCAAAAGATACCAATGGTCCGTACCATTGGTTATGCCCGATTCATATATCTGACAATGTCATCAGTGCTAGTCAGTATATGCCTACGGGCTAAACCTCACCCCCTCAGAGAGGCACTATGAGAACCGGCTGCGTGTACTCATAGTAGTAGGAAATTCGTTCCTCTCATTTTTTCATTTTTGTGATGACTACGACTAAGTTGCCTTAACGAGTAGTTTACGCTTCTGTAGTGTTAATCGCGTTAGGTAGGTAGCTTTCCAGTAAAGGCACCTACTAATACCGTCGTTACATGCGGTTTTTCCTTACGGCGCTAGGTCGAAAGGTCTTGTTCTTTGTAGTCGGCGCTCAAGGTTTGCCACGTCCATAGTACGGATTATTTCATTATTGCAATGAACATGAAGACGGGTACGAAGTTTGCGAGCAAAGTTTGTTACTTCGTCCCTCACGGTAGCAATTCCTAGATCTCTGTGAATATCACTATTCCTTATATACCAAGGAGCATTCACGATTGCTCTTAGCATTTTATTTTGAAATGCTTGCAGTAGAGCCATATTGCTTGGTTTGGTACAACCCCAAAGTTGTATACCATATGTCCAAGACGGTTTTAGCATTTGCTTATACAGAAGCAGTTTGTTGTATACGCTTAACTTCGAGTATCTTCCGAGTAGCCAATACATTTCTCTAAATCTGATTTCGAGCTCTTCGCGCTTCTTTTTAACGTGTGGTTTCCACTTAAGTTTTGCGTCTAGGGTCATTCCTAAATATTTTGCCTCGTTTGCGTAAGGTATTTGTACCGAGATAATGGATATAGGTAAGTTGTTTATCTTTCTTAGCGTAAAATTGACATGCGTTGATTTTGTCTCATTGAGGACTATTCGCCAGGTTTTTGTCCATTCACATACTTTGTTCAAAGCTCGTTGGAGTTTTCCCGTTGATGATTCGACTGATTCATCCGTTACGAGGATAGCCGTGTCGTCTGCGAACGTTACTACAACGGTCCCTTCATCTTGTGGTATATCTCTTGTGTAGAGCAGGAACAGGATTGGACCGAGAACACTTCCTTGTGGAACACCGGCGTAGATTTCTTTGAAATCCTCCCGTGTCTAACACGGAAAAGTCTGTTTTCAAGATAAGATTCCAATATTCTGTACAACTTTTCCGGTAAGATTACCCTTAGCTTATACCTTAGGCCTTCGTGCCATACCTTGTCGAAGGCTTGCGATACGTCGAGAAAAGCACTAGAGCATATTTTTTTCCCTTCTAGAGCTTTTTCAATCTCGTTCGCTATTCGATACACCTGATCGATTGTGGAATGTTTGACCCGAAACTCGAATTGATGATCCGGGATCAAGTGTCTTTCTTCAATTACTGGTTGCAATCGTTTCAGCAGAAGTTTCTCGAAGACCTTAGATATTATTGGCAGAAGTGAAATGGGTCTATATGATTTCTTGTCATTTGCACATTTCCCCGGTTTCGGAACCATAATAACTTCGGCGACTTTCCATTGCCTTGGAACATATAATAGTCTTAAGGAAGCATTTATAATGTAGAGCAACTTAACCAGCACTTTTTTCGGTAGCTCTTTCAAAATTTCGCCAGTGATTAAATCATATCCCGGAGCCTTGTTATTTTTCAATTTTTTTTTATTGTCATTCGAAGTTCGGACAAGGATACGGTTTTTACTCTAAAGTTGTCGGGTACCATATTCGGATCTTCGATCAACGGTTGTCCATCGAACGGCTTGAACGTTTCCTCTAAGTGATCGGCAAATAATTCTGCTTTCTCTTTGTCTTCTTTTGCCCATTCCCCGTTAGCTTTCCTAATTGGCGGCGAGTGCATTACAGGTTTCCTTACGGACTTCAAGGCTTTCCATAGAGAGTAGTTTGAATACTTATCAGCGGTCAGACCCTCGATTTTTTAGGTCCTGCAGCACTTTTTTAAACTTGTTACAAAGATGGTTCAGATAAGTTTTATCCGGTGGCGCGCGGGATTGTTGCCATCTCTTGCGCGCTCTCCTCTTTTCTCGTATGAGGTCTTCGATTTCAGGCTGGTATTTGACTTTATTGTTCCGCGCTTCTGTCTTTCGCAAAGGAGTGTTTTTCCACGCTGAGCTCTGAATGGCTTCGACGAGTTTGTCGATTTCTTCTTCTATTTCGAACGGTGTCTTTAGCGGTACATTTAAAGCAACATTTTCCTTGCAGTCTCTTCTGAAAGCGTCCCAGTTAGTTTTGTTACTAGTTAACCTAGGCTGTCCTTCTTTTTTTACTAGACTTCCACCTATTTTCAGAGTGACTGCCGAGTGATCTGAGCATAGATCATAGCATTCTTCGATTTCCGTCAAATTTTTAGTTAACCCTTTTGCGATAAAGAAGTCGACGAGGTCAGGGATTTTATTTTTGTCAGTTGGCCAATAAGTTGGCTTTCCTGTCGGAAAAAAGTTCACCCCACGTTTCATGCTGGCTTTGTACAATAATCTGCCTTTTGTCGAATTGCATCTTGATCCCCAGAAAGTGTGTTTCGCGTTAAAGTCACCACCTAAGACAAAATTAGGTCCGAGTGAGTCAAAGAGACGAACGAGGTCGTCTTCTACTAGCTTATATCCCGGAGGGAAGTAACTAGATCCGATGTTGTAGTCTAAGTGGTTTATTTTTACGGAGACTGAGCTTATTTGCATATAATTAAATTCTATTTCTATGTTTTCGGAGTGCTTAATACAGTCTTTGATGTAAAGAGAGGACCCGCCTCTCGCATTTTCCGAAGGATGATTCGCATGGTAATCGCTGTAGCCTTTTATTTTGGGTCTAAGTCCCTTTTTTAAGTGCGTTTCCGATACCAAACATATGTCAATGTTATTTTTCCGTAGAAACACTTCTAACTCGTCGATTTTTTTTCAGAAGGCCGTTCGCGTTCCACGTTAGTATCTTAAGTAGCTGTTTCATGTTCATGTTTTTTTGATTGTCTTGCGAGGTTTGAACTCGAGCTTGCTCAATTTGTCAAGTATAATTTCATGAACTTTGGTTTGCTCCTCAAATTTTTCCAATATAATGGTAAATATTTGGCTAACCG
The DNA here is from genome assembly GCA_945910035.1 of Brachypalpus laphriformis. Classification (NCBI taxonomy): domain Eukaryota; kingdom Metazoa; phylum Arthropoda; class Insecta; order Diptera; family Syrphidae; genus Brachypalpus; species Brachypalpus laphriformis. Next base: position 134,335,648 of record OX246754.1, read on the forward strand.
GATCTGTTGTAGCTGATCTTAATTTGTTTTCGTTTGACGCGACTTGCGCGTACGATCTCGCGTCAACCTGTGGCGGTTTTTCCGCTGCACTTGGACCAGCGACGTTCTCTTGCGCAATTTTTTTTATTTCCCTTTATCGGTCGCTTCGTTTTGACTGGCTTAGCGGTCTTAGGCTTATCGGTCTTACGATCTCTTAAGCTTGGGTTCGGGTGTATCGGTTTCTTGAGAGTATCGCGCCTTTTTTGAAGCTCCTTTGCTACTTCACAACCTCGATAGTTTGCTGGGTGCTTGCCTTTACAGTTTATGCAGGTCGCCGGAGCCTGCTTATTTAAGTCACACCTTTCTGATAAGTGGCTCCCGGCACATTTTACACATTTCGGTTCTTTTTGGCAATACGACTGGGTGTGATTGAAACCTTGACAGCGTTTGCACTGAGGTATCGATCGTGTATTCGTACGCATAGGCTCGATTTTAACTACGATATTCAAAATACTTTTTACGTTATAAATATCGTCTATATTTTCGCTTCTATCGAAGGTTAGCATAAAGAGCGGAAGTCCATGCTTGACCAAGATTTCATTGCCTTGTTCCGTTTTCTGCTTTATCTTCTTTAAGATATTAATTGCGTCGATAATTTTCAAGCCTTTTCCTTTAAGGTCATTTATAATGTCATCTTTAGTGCACGAGGGGTGGAGACCCCTTGCTATAACACGGAGTGGTCTTTCTGACGTTACTTTAAATTCCGATGTCACAGTTCCCTTGAGAAGGCAATGCAATTTATTGTAGTCCGTAAAGCCGACGACGTTTATTGCAGGCGGGGGACGTAATTTGTCGTGAGTTTGTTTCTGTTTCAAGTCTTTTCCTTTGTCTTGTTTTCGTGGCTCGACTTCAGGTGAAGAACCGGCTCTTCGTTTTTTGCTGGGTCTTTTCTTTGAGACCCCATTTGTTTCGCGTGCTAGCTCTTCTTCATCCGTGTGATATTTGGGACTAGCTGCACGGGGTGGGGTAATTTCCCGTTCTCTTTGCAAAAGTGAATTCTTTAACGCCTTGTTTTCCTCTTTTAGTGATTCTACCTCACTCTTAAGCTCTTGGTAGAGTAGATCCATTTTATTTATTGGGAATATTATTTCTTCTATAAGCGTGGATGTACTATCGGTTATCCTCGTCGGTTGATCGTTGATCACGGATAAGTTATTTCCATAGCATATAGATTTTATCTGATTTTTAGTGTTATCACTGAGCCAATTAATATTTAAATCTCACACTATTATTAACATTTTATCCACACACATATTCTCAAGCAAGTCCGCAAACACAGAACAAAGAAACGCCTTTGAAAAACTTGGAGATCTATAAACTACAAGAAATTTAACCATCATTTGTCCATCACCAACATTTATTTCTAAGCAATATATTCCATTATTATCTTTGACCTCATTATTAATTTGATAGCATAGTGGCTTTCGTATGTACAGCGAAACTCCGCCAGTGTGCTTCGATGTACTTAAAACTTGGATAAAATTATAGTCTTGCAACATAATTTCCGATTCACTTATTTCCTCAGTCATATGTGTTTCACTCAAACAAATTGCATGTGGTTTTTTACCGTTTGCTAACACTTCAATTTCGCTAAAATTATTAACGAGGCCTTGTACATTTAAATAATATTTTTTTTTTTTGCCGAGAGCAGGTGAAAAATCTTCCAAAGACACCATAAGGCCCGACCGCGCGTGCTTATGGCAGTGTGAGATTTTTACTCACTAAAAAAACACCTCTCCTCAAAATTAATACTAGAACTAAGCCAGTGCTTATCCAGTAGTTTTATTTTCGCTTACGAGAATCGTTATTCTAGAAAAAGATGATCGTATGTGATTAAAAATAAATGTAGCACTTTAGACAGGTTAAATTCCAATGAAAGTTCCTGCCTTTTTCACGACCTTCATATGCTATGACGCGAGGTCAAAAGGTTTTGTCCTTTGAAGACGACGAATTGAATTGTTCGCGTCAAGTAGTTGAGTGATAGTACGGTTACAATGGCCGTGAACACGATCTTTGTGTTTTCGCGCAAATTTTGTTATCTCTTTGACGACGCTGGGAATTCCCAGATCCCGATGAATATCTTCGTTACGTACATACCACGGTGCGTTAAGGATCGTTCTAAGAACTTTATTTTCAAAAGTTTGTATGATGTTTCTATTGGTTTTCTTGGTACAACCCCATAGTTGTATACCATACGTCCACACTGGCTTTAGCACTTGCTTATAGATAAGCAGTTTGTTATGTAGGCTCAACTTCGAATGTTTTCCGAGTAGCCAGTACATTTGTCGGTATTTGTTTTGAAGTTCGTCGCGTTTCTTTTTCACGTGCGATTTCCATTTGAGCTTGACATCTAGAGTCATTCCTAGATATTTTGCTTCGTTTGCGTACGGTATTTGAGCCGAGTTAAGATATACAGGCAATCTATCCACTTTTTTGTACGTAAAGTTGACGTGAGTAGATTTGCTTTCGTTCAGCACAATACGCCAAGAATTCGTCCAAACGTGGACTTTATTAATAGCATGTTGAAGCTTTCCGGTTGCTGCTTCAATGGTATCTCCCGTTGTCAATATCGCCGTATCGTCCGCAAACGTGGCGACGATACAGTTTCTTTCTTGCGGGATGTCACGCGTGTAGAGTACATATAGAAGTGGTCCAAGGACACTTCCTTGCGGGACTCCGGCTGCAATCTCCTTGAAGTCAGAGTAATCGTTTCCGTGCTTAACACGAAAGAGTCTCTCGGTGAGGTACGATCGTAAGATTAAAAAGAGTTGCCGTGGCAGTAGTCGTTGCAATTTATATTCCAAGCCTTCGTGCCAAACCTTATCGAAAGCTTGTGAGACGTCAAGAAATACACCACAACAAATCTTTTTTTCTTCCAGAGCTTTCTCAATCACGTCAGTTATTTTGTGGACTTGGTCAATTGTAGAATGTTTAATCCTAAATCCAAACTGATGGTCAGGAATGAGACCTCTTTCGTCGATTACGGGCTGTAGACGTTTGGAAAGAAGTTTTTCGAATATTTTTGAGATAACCGGCAATAGGGAAATAGGCCGATATGATTTCATCTCATTTAGCGGTTTGCCTGGTTTCGGGACCATTATAATCTCGGCGACTTTCCATTGCCTCGGAACATAAAGCAATCTGAACGAAGCGTTGATCAAATAGAGCAGTTTGATAATAGCTATATTCGGCAATTCCTTGACTACCTGCACCGTTATCAATTCGTAACCCGGAGCTTTTTTTGTCTTTAAATTTTTAATCACTTCCCTCAGTTCAATCAATGCAACTTTTTTTACTTTAAAGTTGTCAGATGTCGTGACTGGGGAGTCGGGCGTTAACGAAGGGCCGTCGAACGGCTTAAACGTTTCTTCTAAGTGCAAGGCAAAAAGTTCTGCCTTTTCTTTGTCGCTCTTGGCCCAGTTTCCATCGATTTTGCGAATTGGTGGTGCTTGCATTTGAGGTTTCCGGATGCCTTTTAGCACTTTCCAAAGCGAATAATTTGATTCTCTTTCACCGGAGAGATTTTCAAGATAGGTCGCTATCTTTTTGCTTTTAAATTCGCGAATACTATCTTTAAGGCGATTGCATAGTCGGTTGAGGACCGTTTTATGCTGCGGTGCACGAGTGCTTTGCCATTTCTTTCGTGCTTTTTGTTTCTCTCTCACCAGTTCAACGATTTCTCTGGGATACTTTTCGTTGCGGTTGATCTTATAGCTTCTAGAAGGAGTGTTTCTCCATGTCGCTCTTTGAATTGCTTCCACGAAACGATCAATTTCATCCTCTAGTTCACAAGGTGTTCTAAGTGATACATTTAAGGCGATATTTGTTTCGCAATCATTTCTAAAGCCCTCCCAATTTGTTCTATTGCTAGTGAGTCTTGGAGGTCCTTTTTTCTTGATCAGCGCTTCTCCAAGTAATAAAATTACCGGCGAGTGGTCAGAAGAGAGATCAAAATATTCTTTGACTGTAATAAACTTCTCGTAAATGCCTTTTGTAACAAAAAAATCGATAAGATCGGGAATTTTTTGTGAGTCAGTTGGCCAATAGGTCGGTTTTCCTGTCGAATAAAAACAACAACCGAATTTATATGCCACTTCGTAGAGAATTTTTCCTTTAGAAGATGTACATCTTGAACCCCAGAAGGTGTGCTTCGCGTTGAAATCTCCACCAATAAGAAAATTTGAACCAAGAGCATTGAAGAAACGAAAGTAGTCGTCTTTTTCTAGTTTGCATCGCGGCGGACAGTAAACAGACGCTATAGTGTAACTCAGGTGCTTATTTTTAACCCTTACTGCGCACAACTGAAGTTTTTCCAGCTCTATGCTTATGTCGACCGAATGTTCGATGTTAGTTTTAATGAATAAGGACGAACCGCCCCGCGCTCTATCAGAAGGATGGTAGGCGTGATAACCAGCGTAGCCTCTTATCTTTATCTGCGATTCCCTTGTTAGATGGGTTTCGGAGATCAAACATATGTCGATATTTTCTCTTATTAGAAACATTTCTAATTCGTTAGATTTTTGTAGGAGTCCGTTTGCATTCCATGTTACTATTTTAAGCAAAGAGTTCATATTTACTTAGATTTAGATTTATGGTTAGCCGTACAAAAGCTTTCGACGTTACTGAGACGTTCGAGAATCCGTTTGTTAATTTCACATTGTTCCTCGAACTTAGCGTAGATGCAGTTTAGAATTTCATTCAACGGATCAGAGAGTGATCCGACGTTTCGTTTGGTTGCTTTGACTGCAGCCTGAGAATACGTCAGGCGTACGGGGTTCGCTGGCTTGTCAGAGGTTATTTTTCGTTCAGCCTTTTTAGTGGACGACTTTGACGTACGTTTACCCGGCTTAGAAGGCTGATTGACTGTTTCAAGAGCCTGCACTGCTGATTCGAGCGTCCTTTCAGTCGGCTTAGGAATCTGTACAACTGGCTTACGAGACCGCTCAGTCTGCTTAGCAATACGTTCTTCCGACGTAGGAGCCCGATCGGCTGATTTCGTTCCCCGTACAATCGGCGTTGTCGATTTTTTCCGTCGCATCTCTAATTCCTTAGCGACCTCGCAACCGCGATAATTTGCTGGGTGCCTTCCTTTGCAGTTAACGCAAGTAGCTTTTTCATTTGTGCTCAAATTGCAATTTTCGGAAGAGTGTTTCCCAGCGCACTTAACGCAGCGCGGCTCTTTCCGACAGTACGCTTGTGTATGATTAAACTCTTGGCATCGCTTGCATTGAGGGATTGTCGTGTTGACACGTAGCGGCTCAATTTTAACGACCATACTCGTGATTGTACGAATATTGAATATCTTTTGCTGGCTTTCCGTTTTATGGAATGATAGCACAAAAAGCGGAAGCTTACGTTTCAATGTAGTTTCTTCACCACGGTCTGGTCGTTTTCTCTCTTTTTTTAAAAGGTTCACGGCGTCCAGAATGTTATAACCTCTAACGCGTAAATCATCTATAACGTCTTCTTTAGCGCATGATGGATGAAACCCTCTAGCTACGACCCTCTAGGGTCTCTCAGACTTGTCTTCGTAAGTATGCCATTGAATTTTTTCCTTATTTAGCCTTTGAGATACAGCCCGATAGCCCTCAGCGTCATTAACCTTGATTTTCCACGCATCGTTTCGCAAGGAAGTTACTTTAAATTCACTAGCGATCGTTGTTTTTAGAATTTTCCTCAGAGAATTATAGTCGGCAACGCCCGTGATATTTATTGGTGGAGGGGCGCGTTTGCTTTCAATTTCCTTTTCCGGTTTCGGCTGCGCTTTGCGATTAGGTTGCTGTTGTGGAACAACTTCAGGCGATGAACCGGCCTTATGTTTTTTAGATGGTCTTCGTTTGAGTGTCCAATCCGTTTCGCGCGTGAGTTCTTCTTCATCCGTGCTGTAGTGATGGCTACCCGGAGAAGGCTCACAGTGGATAACCGTCTGCGTTTTTGAAGACTCGTTTTGGGATTCAAGTTTATCAAGTTTGCTTTTGAGATCTCGACACAACATCTCCATTTCGTCGAGCCTCTTTCGGAGTATGGCGTTCTCCTTTTTCAGAGTACTCTCTTCGAAATCTTGCGTTTTCCGAATTAACATATCCGGATTTGCGAGACTTTTATTTTGCGCTTTAGGTGAAAACTCCTGAGGCGGAGATCTTTGTAGCCTCGAGCTTTTCCTAAATGGGTTGATTAAGTTCTGATGCAATAAATAGCTCTCCCCAGAATCCGTAGAGCATGCCTCTTGCGAGGGTGGATGTTCCAGTTGAACTGGGCTGCCACCTGGGGTATAAATACCATTAGTTTTGTTCATTGCATGATTGATATTACCGTAAGAAGGACGGCGGGTTGGCATTTTAGTCGCCTTTTACCACAGGCATGCCTACCGTGGGTATATTGTGTCCCCTATCCCACAGGGGGAGCTGCTAATAAGAAATTTTTTCCCTTTCCATCTTCAGTTTTCTTTGTAAAACTGAACAGATGGCATCCCTAAAGCCATGATTTTCGTCTATGTGCATGTTTAGCCGCTCTTTCATTTTTACATAATAATTGCACTTACTACATTCGCTCGTGCAGTCTTTTGCTGAATGATCATCTTTAACGCATTTAGCACATATATTTTGTTCACTCTTACACACACTTGCGACATGATAAAATCCGCAGCAGTTGAAGCATCTCTTTACATTTATGCTTTCATAACACACACACTCGTCCCACTCAATGCACAATGTTTTCACTCTCATTATCTCACGAAATGCATCACCGTCCACCTCTATAATCGCATTATAAAGTCTTTTATTTTTGCCTGATTGAAAGACTTTGATACACTTTAATTGATGAAAATTCATTTTTTTATTTTGTGCCTTAATAGCAACAGCGATTTATTCTTCACTATTCCATGTAATAAAATCTTTGGATTTCGTAAATCACTCATCTTTATGTCATAATCATTGCTTAGTTTATTCGAGATTTCCTTGCTTATAATTTCTCTTTCGATCTCACTCGCACATTGTATTGATACCGCTCCATCGTTCCTGTTTGATATTTTTATATTCTTCACTTTCACCGCCAATATTGATGGGTTTATTTTCTCTTTTATTTCTTTTACGGTTTTCTCACTCTTTTGTTTCGGTTTAACTATTATTGATGCTTTTAGCATATTTGCATACGTTGAGTCTTTCTCCGCTTCATTTCCGTTGATTTTAACACCGCTGATTGCTTCTTTAACGCACTCTCTTATATCCTTCATATTCTCTTTAAAAATATTTCCTAACAAATTTTGTGTTTCACTTATAGAATCAATCATTTTACTATAATTATCCTTTAAAACCCGCCCCGCACCATGCACCCAGTGCAGAAGAATTTAATATTCTTATTTTCAACCATTCGATCGGTATCGTATTTGGGGGGTGCCTCTGCACCGCCAATGGATCGACTTGCCACAGAAACCACCACACTTCAGAAGTGGATCATTACGCATGTTTTTCCCACATTCGTAGCACCCCGAATCCACCCTAAAAAAACTAATATAACGGGTGGGCCATCTAGTGATTTCTTTTTAAATCATAGGTTATTTTGACACTGACAGCTGTTTCCCGCTCGAAATCTTGACAGAAAGTCAGTATCATATCTCCGCGGAATGAAATGAGTCGCTTTACGCTTGAACAACATTGGGAAATATTGAAAACTTATTTCCAGAGTGAGTGCTGTGCAGCCCAAACAGTGCGTTTTTTGAAAATAATTTTTGGCCGAAATGAAACACCCACCGCGCCTGCTGTACGCAAGTTTGTGCAAAAAGTTCGTGAGACTGGTATGCTAGTGGACAACACTCATGGTCCCCGTCGTCGTACGGTGCGCACAGACGAGAATGTGGCTGCTGTAGCTGAGAGTGTGAAACTCAATTCACCAACATCAACTCGTCATCGATCTCAACAACTCAACATTTGACGCACTAGCCTGAGGAGAATTCTGCACAAAGATCTGGGATTATTCGCTTACAGGGTCCAATTGATTCAGCAATTGAAAGCGCACGACCATCCGCTTCGTTATCGCTTCGCAGTTTGGGCCTTAGAGCAGCTTGAATTGGACAACGATTTTGGGCGAGAATCATCTTTTCTCGCGGGGCACATTTTCATCTTGGCGGCTACGTTAACAAACAAAATTGCCGCATCTGGGGCTCGGAAAACCCTCACGTTATTGTCGAGAAGCCAATGCATCCACAGAGAGCGACAGTTTGGTGCGGATTGTGGAGTGGTGGCGTCATTGGACCATTTTTCTTCGAAAATGAGGCTGGGAACAACGTTTCGGTCAATGGTGGGCGTTACAGAGCCATGTTAAGGACTTTGTTTTTTTTTACTGAAATTGAAGACATGGATTTGGACGACCATGGTTCATGCAGGATGGCGCGCCATGCCACACAGCCCATGCCACAATCGGTCTTTTGCGCACCAAATTCCCAAATCGTGTTATCAGCCGTCTTGGCGATGTCAATTGGCCGCCTCGGAGCTGCGATTTGACCCCTTTGGACTTTTTTTTTGTGGGGAACCGTGAAGGACTGATGTTATGCCAACAATCCGGAAACGATTTAAGCACTTAAGGCCAATATCATCCAAGCAATCCGTGAGCCACAGCCCGAAACCATCAACAAGGTCTTGGAAAATTGGAGTGATAGAATGCGCTTCTGCGAGGCCAGCCGAGGCAGCCACTTGAACAACGTTGTGTTCCATAATTAATGGGAATGTTTGCCCTTACTAATAAAGCCGTAATACATGGAAAAAAATTCATTTTGTTCATTTTATTGCATTTTTAAAAAGAAACTTGTAGTTGGCCCACCCGTATATAAAACAAGCTTAACGTTTTGCTTTTAATTTAAATTTTTTAATCGGACACGATCTGAATACGACCAACTCTCTTCGTTGTTGCATCATGCTTGTGATGATCTCGTTCGTTGTGTTCCGGGCTTCATTCGTCGTCAGCATACATTTTTTAAGTCCCCTCGGAGTCGCTTGGCCGCCAATTTTTCTCTGTAGTATGTTTTTGGTCGTCGTATACATCCGACATTCCATTAACATATGTTCCGCGTTCTGGATTTTGCCTTCACAGTGCAGGCAGTATGGGCCATCTACGTGTTTGTGTTTGTAGAGATATTGCCGAAAGCATCCGTATCCTGATAGGAACTGTGTCATGTAGAAGTTTACTTCTCCATGTTTCCTGCTGATCCATTCCCCTGCGTTGGGGATCAGCATATGGGTCCATCTTTCTTTTGGTGCTTAAGAGTCTACGTGTAAAAGCAGACTTGGCAACAATTCATAAAATTATTTTATTTATTTATTATTTAATAACAGGTGCTTAAAAGTAGCCTGGTAAAAATAAAATTTAAGATTAGATAAGAATTTGTTTACTATTTCAATATTTGTAGAATTGGGGGTTCTAAGAGTTTCATATATGTTTGTGTCTTTTAAGTAATTGTTTGATATTGTGCAGTTGTTTAATAAGTGTTCTAGAGTTAGTGTTACATTGCAGGTGTTACATAAAGCAGGGTGTTGATTGGTGAGGAGTTGTTCGTGGGTGACTGCAGTATGTCCAAGCCTAAGGCGGACAAAGTTTGTTATTTTGGGTTTCGGAAGGTTGGGGTATCGAGGATGGGATTTCTCGTGATTAATTTCCTTGTAATGATGATGGTATTGGCTCCAATCGCTTAACTCTTTCTTTCTTAGGGAATTAATTATGGTGTTGATCAAGTCCTGTTTTGTGAAGATGTTAAAATAGTAAACAGGTGCATCCTTTGTTGAGCTAGCAGCTCGATCTGCTTCTTCGTTGCCGCGTATACCAAAATGACCGGGAACCCACATTAGCTTAATTTTGTTTGGAAACTTGAGAAGTTGGCTTGTTATTTCGCTAACTAAGTCGACATTGTTGTTTGGGTTGGCAGTAGCTTTCAACACAAATATACTATCGGAGCAGATTATGGTTTTTCCACGAACTTCTGATGCTGTTGTAATCGCTTGAAGAATTCCAAATGCTTCGGCCGTAAAGACAGATGCGATACTAGGTAGGATTCCTATTTTCACTATTAGGCCGTTTTCTTGTGTAACGGCAAACGATGTATTTTCTGGTGTCTTTGAACCGTCGGTATAGAAAAATGTCCATCCTTGATTGCGAAATTCTGATGCGATATTTGAGAAAAGAGCCTGATAGATAGAATTACTGGTGTTATTTTTTCTATATTGCGCGAGGTCCATAATTATAGATTCAGGTTTTGCAAGCCAAGGAGGAGATGATGTTTTGAAGTTATACCCTCGTCTTGTAGGAAGTTGGAATTGATTGGCTTTGACTAAAATTAGTTTTAGAGCTGACGGGATTCTTTTTTCCGATTTTTGGTTCATAGCGCGTGCGATGTCTTCATCAATCACCGAGTTTCTCGAAAAGACTAGCTTTGCAGTTAATTTTAGCGTTAGTTCTTCTATTCGCTGTTCGACAGATGGAAGTCCGGCTTCGGTTAACAAGTTTTTTATCGGTGTTGTTGGAAAAGCGTTAAGGCATTTTCTTACTGCTTGATGGTATGGTGGTTTAATAATATTGAGAGTTGATTTTGGGCACCTACCGTAGATATAAATTCCAAAGTCGATTTTACTTAATATTAATATTTTTGTTATATGTGACAGTGTATTTATGTGAACATTACTTTTGTTACTAATCAAATATTTAATTACGTTAGCTCTAGCAGCTAAGGCTTTTCTTAATACTAAACAATGATCTTTCCAATAATACTTATTACTAAAGATTAATCCTAGAATACTTAAGTTATTAACATTTGTAATAGGAATATTATTTACAAACAAATTTAAATTAGGACATTTAAGTTTTCGGCAAATATGAAGTAGTTTACATTTAGACAAAGATAATTTAGCTCCGGAATCGGAAGACCATGTTAAAATGTCCTTGACAGCATTTAAAAGAAGATCTTTGCATTTGGTTAAGTTTGACATTTTACTTAAAATCGTCAGCATAGAGACAGTGGTCTAAAAGATTATGACTATTAAGTATATAGCTAATGTCATCGAGTGCTATTGTGAAAAGCATTAGCGACTCGAGGACAATACCTCGACCAAGGATCGTCAACCTCAGCTTCACAGCTGCTACAACAACAACAACAACAACAACCCCTGTGGTATACCATTATCTATATTTTGGAAAAATGATTGTTTATTCTTGACGAGAATTTTCTATTTGATAGAAATGATTTGACATAATTGAAGATTTTTAAACCAATTTCCCATTTTTTCAGTTTGTTTAGAATAACGTGTTTTCCGATTCTTTCAAATGCTCGTTCGAAGTCCAATGCAAGTACGGATACCATGGTTTTTATATAAAATGGCTTTTGAAATGTAGTGATCTATATGAAGATGAGCGTCTATACAGCTTTTGTTTGACATAATTGAAGATTTTTAAACCAATTTCCCATTTTTTCAGTTTGTTTAGAATAACGTGTTTGCCGATTCTTTCAATGCTCGTTCGAAGTCCAATGCAAGTACGGATACCATGGTTTTTAGATGAAATGGCTTTTGAAATGTAGTGATCTATATGAAGATGAGCATCTATACAGCCTTTGTTTGGCTTAAAGGCTACCTGTTTAGGAGATAAACATTTTTTTTTTCAGCAAACCAAATAAGGAGCTTCGCGATTATTTTTTCTAAAATTTTCGATAAACATGAAATCAGCGATATTGGACGATAGCTTTCTATGAGAGCTATGTCCTTGTTTGGTTTGGGAATAGAAACCAAGATACCAGTTTTCCAGTTCTGAGGTATAATTGAGGTGTCAAGAATGTTATTGTAGAGCTGAATTAATCTTAATTTCGCTGCTAGCGGGATATTTTTAATCATGGGGTATGAAATTCTGTCTCTTCCTGGAGTTTTACCCTTACTTTACACAGAGATGATTCGAATTCAAGAAGTGTAATTTGTTTTTCAATTGAATTGACGAAGTGATTGTTAATATTTTGTACTGGAGTGTAATTGGTAATTTGGTTTTTTTTTTTTTTTGACCTGAAGTTTGAGTCAAAATTAGTGTCATTTGAGTATGTAGACCATATTTGTGCAAAGTAATCTGCCATTAGTACTGAGTCCGTGATTATTTCATCTTGCGATTGAATGCTTATTTCGGAGGGAACCAGGGTTTATTTGTGCGGTGAACTCGCCGAAGCTTTTAACTTAGCTTTCTTTTAGAGCCTTTCTGAATTTAGCGTTGGATTTTTTATAAAGAATTAAATTTCTTTGTGTGGGTCTTTTCTGGAATGCTTTCAGAGATGACATTTTTACTTTTCGAAGTTCTGTGAGCTCTGAATTCCACCAAGGCACGACTCTCTTCATTTTTGGGCTGTGTGAGGGGTTGGTTTGGGGGATAGAGGCGTTGGCAGCTGCCCGTAAAGCTTTTTGGAGTATAGCGGCTTCTTTGTTGTTGTTGAGACTTGGTTGTTTTTCTGATAGATAGTTATGGATTTTGATTTGGTATTTTGTCCAATCTGCTAGATCGGTTTTGAATTTAAGGTTTGGGGGTATTTTTCGGAAGAATTGCCAATAGTAACGGAAGTTATAATGGGGTAGTGGTCACTGTTGTAGAGATCAGCTATAGTTTTCCACGAAGTCGCCGGGAATAGCTCTGGGGAACAAAATGTTATATCTATATGTGTGAAGGTGTTATGTGTTGAAAGGTGTGTGGGTGAACCATCGTTTAAAATTATAAAATTGGAATTCATTAGGAAGGCTTCAATTTTCCTACCTCTTTTTATTAGTAATAGGAGAACCCCAAAGGGTACTCCATGCATTAACGTCGCCACCAATTATAATTGGGGAGTCAACCTGGGAGATAATCACCCTGATTGTCGTCGGCGTTTGTCGCTTTTCGTCGATCGTCGTTTTGTTCATAGCTACGACCTGCTGACCGTTAAACATTACTTAGCGATTTGTTTGTCGTTTAGAATACTATTACAACTCGTTCACAGTCAAAAAGTTATAAAAATGGATTCGTGCTACATCTGAAGAATAAAACGACAATCGTCGAAAAGCGACAAACGCCGACGACAATCAGGGTGAATATTCACCCTGATTGTCGTCGGCGTTTGTCGCTTTTCGTCGATCGTCGTTTTGTTCATAGCTACGACCTGCTGACCGTTAAACATTACTTAGCGATTTGTTTGTCGTTTAGAATACTATTACAACTCGTTCACAGTCAAAAAGTTATAAAAATGGATTCGTGCTACATCTGAAGAATAAAACGACAATCGTCGAAAAGCGACAAACGCCGACGACAATCAGGGTGAATATTGTGTAGATCATTTGTTTGAATAATTTGTTGGGGGGGGAATGTATATATTTATGTAGGTAAATTTAGTTTGAAGCTGAAGTTCGAGGCCGATGATTTGTAAGTTTGAATTAATTGATCGAATCTTATGAGGAATATTCTTTTTGATGAGTAAACCTATTCCTTGCTTACAAGTCGCATTACTCTCTACATTTGTAAAATAGGCTTTATAGCTTTTTGGGACGATTGGTGATGCGCCGAATGGTATGTGTGTTTCTTGGAGTGATACTAGATTTGGGTTGTGTTCTCTTAATAAAACATTTAACTCATCAAGGTTATTAAAATAACCTTTCATATTCCATTGCAGAATATTGAGAGTCATGTTATTGACTTGGCAGTGTTTGCACTGATTATTTTTGCTCGAGACAAAGAAATTGTGTTTACTTGTGCCTGGGTTTGAAGTTGTAGAATTGTTTTTTGTTTGTGAGGAACGTTTTTCAGGTGCTGTTTTATTATGTTGATCGGGTGAAGGCCACGATCCGCTACGATCGCCAGTAGCGCTTGTCAATCTGTTATCAGATAAACAAGCACGTCCGACGATCGAAGAAGATCGTGGCCCGAAGGTTGGGTTCTTTATAATAGAGTTATGCTTGTTCATCATCGGATATATTCATAAAATAGGAATTGTTTTGAATTAAATTGTTTGTAAGCGAGGAGAGAGGTGAATTTTGAGGAATTTGATTTAATAGAATGCTGTTGTTAGGTTTTGAACTATTGTTCGCTAGGGATGTTTTTGGAGATGTTTGTTTATCACTGATCGTAATTAGGTTTTTTTTTTCTAGAGTTGTGGAACTGGAGGGAGTAGAAGTGAGTTGCTTTTGAGTGCCGATGGCTTGTGAGATGGTGTTGTTTGGTTTAGGATTGTTGTTGGCTAGTAATGATTTTGAAGATTCGGGTGGAGGTGTTTGTTTTTCAATTATCGGAGTTGGGTTTTGTTCTGGAATTGAAAAACTAGAGGAGAAAGATACGGGTTGCTTTTGAGTGCCGATTGGTTCGGCTGGTTTTATTGTTTGAGTTGAGGGGTTTAAGCTTTTGATGGAGTTGGTTTGCCGAACTCTTTGGGAGTAGGAATTTTCGTTGGGTTGCGAATTTGATACGTTTAGCTGATAATAAGTGCGCTTGGCCTCCGCCATCGTGCACTTGTTTCTTGTTTTAATCGTCAGTCACCCCAATTCTTCAAGTCGAATGCCCAGTCGTATTTTCTTTCGTATTTAAAGTCGTATCAAAATTAAATTCCTATTCCTCGATTCGTATGCGATGCATACGACAACTCAAAAAAACCAACGCGTATCATCGCAGTTATGCAAATGTCAAACCGTCAGAGAGAATGAAAGGAAAATATAAACATATAAGTTTGGCGGTGTATTTGAAAGCAAAGTAAAGTTTTTGGTGAACAAAATAAATCAAAAATATCAATTTGATAACCTCTTTTTCGATTAAGAAGAGGATGAAGTGGTGCCGGTTGAGAATTTGACAGAAATTCGGAGAAATTTGTTGTGTATTATAATTACGCCAACGACCATAACATGCTGAGCATCAGTTCTCCTCCGATCATCGATATCAAGCAGCGACGGGTGCGGTTAGTACTTAGATGGGGGACCGCTTGGGAACACCCCGTGTTGTTGGCATAGCAGAAACCATCCTTACAAATTGGCTAAGATTTGTGACTTTCCTACAATAAAAGCACACCAAACAACAAATTCAGATATTTTGAGTAAAAATACATGTACTTACATTTTTTTTTCTATTTTGCTTCACGTTAAAGGCGAGTCGTAGCGAATTTTGAGTGCGAGTAAAATACCACACAAATACGACCATCAAACGACCAGTTGAATTCTCCGTAATAGCGAAAAAATACGACACTCGTATGCGTTGCGATGCATGCGACTCCTGTCAAAAGTTTCGTACGAGTGTGTTCGTAAAGTACGGACTTTGTAATAACAAAATGCGACCATGGTCGTGTTCGACTGTCGTATACGAGTTGAAGAATTGGGGTGAGTATTTCCTTATTTTGTTTATATTTTGGACAGTTTAGGGAGGAGGAGGGGTGTGGTTCTTGACAATTAGCGCACATGGCTCGTGTGCAGATTTCCGACATGTGTGATGGAAGGTTACATGCTCCACAAATTTGTTGTTTATCACAGCGTTTCTTTGTGTGGACAAGCAACTGGCAGTTCCGACATTGGGTTATATATATATATATACAATATATTCGTTGACTTTGGCCTTGTACCATCCTATTTCTACAGTGGTTGGTGGTTGGTAGAGGTCGAAGGGATAAATTTGTCTTCGACTTTTTTTTGTTAAATTTATAAACCTCAGTAACTTTTGTAAGCGCATTTCGGCAACTATTTCTGTTTCTGGGATGTTTTTCAGGCAAGGAGCATACACTACACCTTTTGAAGCATTGAGGCGATCGTGATATTTAACCTGCACTGCGCACATGTTTGCGATATTTGTTACTTTTAAAAACTCGGCAATTTTAATATTTTTTGCTAAGATAAGGATACTGCCGTCGCGTAGTTGGGTCACGTTTTCGTATTCGGTACTTACTGCGTCGATGGCTTTTTTTAAGATCATTTCTCTCGATATTCACAGAATATCGAACAAAATGTATTTTTTTTTGAATTTTTGTGAAAATATTTATGAGTGTTTCTCCATAATTAAAAAAATAGAAATAAATTACCAAATAAAAATAGTTTCATAAAATTCGGCCCATAAAAACCAAAGTTACAGTAAAAATAAATATACCAACGGTCGATCGCATTCTCATCATGCGACTTCACAAACTACGTAATTCTTCTTTTTCTTTTCTCTTGCGCTCGTTTTTCTATCGGATTTGCTTGTGTGGGAATAACCATTTATGTTGGTGGCTGCTCGTTCACTCAATGTATTTATTTTTGCTACAATTTCGGTTGTTATGGACCGATTTTGATGAAACTTTCTTCTTTATCTTTGCAGCAAAATCTTAATTTATCCCTCAAATTGTTTGTACCATTATGAAAAAATTCAGTTTTCGACATTTCCGGTAAAGTAAAATTTTACCCCAACTTCTCGCGAGTCGTGCGTTATATTTTTCGCACGAATGGAAGGGACCTAAAGTTTTGTGCCGTATCCGAAGGACAATTTTTATTTTCTTTTTGAGAAAATTTCTCGGATGTTTGCCAAACGTTCGCGAGACGTGGGACCGTGAAAATACTTTTGGGTACGCTGGCGAAATGTCAAACAGTGAAATGGTGTGTGCTAAAGTAGTGGCGAAAATTTTCAAGAAAATGTGGTAAAAACAATCTATAAACAAATAAGTGTTAACAGCATTCTCCAAGTGTGTGGGAACAAGGGCAAATGGAAATATCAGTGAAAGAATAAAGAATTCCTCTCAAAATCTAATAAGAAAATCTGGTGAATCACTCGAAATGTTTTGGGCGGGAAATAAACTGCAATAAAAAAAAAAAACGATTGAGATGGAAAAGTCACACCAACGAAATCTTGACACCACGAAGACCGGAAACGTCAAATGATCTTAAAGGAATAACCTTCTGGATGTCTATCAAGGTATATGAAAAGAAAATTGACGTAATAATTGGCAACTGATGTACAATCCATGGCGTGCAATCCTTCAATGCAAAGGACAAGTGTAATGCTACGACATACACATACACTCTGCCTTCGGTGGAATTTGAGGATCATTGCAAGGAGCTGAACATGGAGAACTATCGTATACCCGCCGATATACTGGAGAAGGTCAACTCGTCTTTGAAACTCTACGAGGGCACAAAAAACTATTACAACTTCACGAGCAAGAAGGAATTAGCAGCAACTTCTGGTAAACTTAACTCCCTCTCCATTACAGAAACTTCTTGGATCCCTCGGCGAAGCGCTTCATATTGTCCTTCACAAGCTTCATTCCTCAGCCCGCAGGGCATTGAATTTCTAACGCTCAAGGTGAAAGGCCAGAGTTTCATGCTCCCTCAGATTAGAAAAATGGTCGATGTAGCCATTGCCGTGGTCAGGGGTAACACAGAGGAGGCGACAATTCCTCGAGCGTTTACAGAGGAACAGTTGTATCTGCCGATGGCGCCCGGATTGGGTTTGGTACTCGATCAGGTGCGCTATTCGTTATGGTGAGGATGGTATCCACAAACCACTCACTTGGGAAGAATTGGAACCGAAGATTGAGGAATTCGTCGAGAAGTACATCTATTCCAACATCTATGTGACGGAACAGAAGGACAAGTCGATGTTGGAGTGGTTAGACACTCTCAAGAAGCATTCGTACGATGCAAGAGAAAACAAGGATGTGACAACTCAAACGTCACCGGTTATTATTAAGCAGATCGCCCAATAAAAGTAGATTTATCTAAGAATACAGATCCACTTGCATTTTTTTTTTTTCACACAAACAACCAAAGAGGAGGAGACTATCCAAACGGTTGGTAACAATAAAACTCAGACTTTCTAAGAATGCAAGTCAACTTTAATGTTGCTTTTTGTATAAAAGATGATTTAGTGTCTTCCCTTCTTCTTTTTGATGTGTTCGCCTTAACGGTGCTGCTGACGGGGTCCAGGTGTAACCTCTTGGTACACCGGAGTATCCGGAGAGTTCTTACTCAGATTCTGAGCCTTCGACATGTCACTGAAAGGAGAAATAAGTTAACGAATCTGAACGATGGGTTTATGAGAAAACAAACTAACTATTGATCTGCTGCTTCAGTGGACATTTTCTGTGAACCCTTGATGATATCCTTCGCCCTGCGATCCTTCTTCTTTCTGAAACCAGTTCTCTCATACTTGGGAAGCCAGCGTTCTGGATCTGGTGGCACTTCAGCGTTGTAATTCTTCGGCAACTTACTCTTCTTACTCTTTTTTTTTTGTCGGGATAGGAAACACTCCACTGGAGCACTCAAACACAACTGGTCCATTGTACTGCCAGAGAGCAAACCTTGATTTACCCATTTTATTGGAATTTCCTTGACTTTCGCAGAAAGCCAAGCAAGCACTTCAGTGATGAGGAGCTTACAGTACCAGCACTCACCACATCCGCACCGAAGATCTGCCACCTGATACGAGCAAAGGCCGGACACTCACAGAGATAATGTTCCGCAGTGTCGTCGCTTTCTCCACAAGCGTCGCAGGTTGTGGTGTCACTTAAGCCTAACACGTTAAGGTGTTTGGCAAAAGCGAAGTGGCCTGTCAAGACGCCGATAAGTTGTCTACAGTCTTTTCTGCTGAGAGACAGCAAGAATGCCGCTGATTTCTTACAGACGTCCGGGAGCATGCGTTTAGTCAACCTGCAACCTGGAGAGTCATGCCACACACAATTGTGCTCGTGAGAGACCCAATCGTCAATGGAAGCCCTAACCGAAGACGCTGGAAGACCCAACGCGGGTTCGGGACCTGAGAAAGTCTCATCTGAGCCTTGTCTAGCAATCTCATCGGAGATCTCGTTCCCCAAAATCCCAGTGTGACCTGGGACCCAGATAAGAGACAGAGAATTCAGCCTTGCGACCGAGTTCAAAGAGTTTTTGGTTTCACGAACTATTTTGAAAGTGGTTAAAGGGTTAAGCAAGGCCTTAAGCGCAGCCTTGACTGTCACTACAGACACAAATGCTACGTCCCTTCCACCTGTTCTTCACAACATAGTTCATGGCCATTAGGATTGCATAAGTTTCCGCTTGGAAAACAGACGCATATTTCCCTAACGCGAAGTGAAGTCTAATGTTGTCGACTTCCACGAAGACCCCAGCGCCAGAAAAATACGACTACATTCCATTCCCGGCTCAGACTCTGACCGAAGCCAGTCCTGGACACAAGGAAAGTCGACTCTGAATTTGCGCATCAGCTGGAGTTCTGGTGTCATTGCATCAGACGGCATATCTATAAGATAGGAGTCGTAAGATAAGTGTCGTGCAAGTTCATCAAAGTTCCGGTGTGGAGTATACCAAAAACCGCCTCGCCTAAGACGATGGATGGCTTTGATAGTGCAACCCATGATATACATAAGTATCAAGGGGAGGTAAGTTCAGCAAAGCGTCTAGAGCAGAGCCAGGCGTACTCGGGAAAGCTCCCGAGCAGCCGAGACAAGCCGTTCTTTGGAGTTTCGAGCAAAACTTGGTTGCGAATGAGTTTTCCTCATTCTCAGCTGCATACTTGTTCAACAGTTCCAGCGCATCCTTGTACTTCTTATCCTTGGCCAGTTGACTGCATTTCATGAGTATAGCTTGGAATTCAGCTTCGGCATAGGCCTGGACCAATTTGTTGCACAGAGTCTGGCAGTCGTTGCCGTTGGTGTAGAGTGCCAAGAGGCAGGAGTTCAAAGCAATCGCCTTATTAGGAACCCAATCTCGATTCAGTTTGTCCTTAGGACGTGCAGGACGTCCTGTAAAAAGATTACCATTTTATTTGACAAACCTCTGATAAAATGTTTACAGCAAATACGGGTATACTTCAAAGAGGACTCCTTCAGATCCACCCTTTTAATAGCATTTATACAGGCAACTTGCCTTGTATTGGTGATCTCCGCAAGTTCCTTAGACCTCCGGTCACTTGGGAATCTAAAGAACCGTTCTCTGTTTCCATCCCTATCATGCCGATTGCTACAGCTCACAACACAACACTTTGCCGGCATTTTACACTTAAGATATACTATTAATATTTACACGCAAATGCAATAATATTCTTGAAATCTCATGTTTTGGAAGAGTTTTCTCACTTTTAACTTATTTCGCGCGCTAAACAACACGAAAAAAGAACCAACTGGCCAACAGAAGTGACATTTCACTTGAACGTCATAATTTTGACAAGCAGGCGAAAAGGTCTATATGGAGTGCTAGTGAAATGTCACTTTCATACCATGTCTGCAAAAAAATATGCTCCAACATCTCCAGCTCCTTTTGTTTCAAAGCGGTATAAAACAGAAACAAAATATTCGCCATCATAGATATCCGCCATAGAAACTTACGTCATCTGTGTTTGTTCAAGTGTACTGGCTGTAAAACACGGTTAACATTTAAATACTTTCAATATTCGTTGCCGTAGATGTCACTGCAAATATGTTCTTGTTTTCTAGAGTTACAATATTACGAATTTGAATTTCATTGCAACAGAATCTGTATTGTGAATCACAGCCAACCACATAGCACTTAGATTTATCTCAATCCTCTTTTTTCTTAGTTTGAGTTATTATTTTTTCCACAATGAAATATTGCCAGCTTATTTTTCCACAATCAAAAACACAAATCAAAACATACCTTTTTTTTCCATTGGCTCGCAAACTGTCAAACAAAGTGCCTGTTTCCAATTTTCCCCGCTGTGAAACAAGGGCGCTTGAGATGTTGGAACATATGTGAAGTTGGGCACTAGCAGTCGATATATTAATACGTCAATGGAAAAGAATGTAATCAGGTACCCCGTTTATATGCAGAGTCGAGTAGTCGAGTCAGGTTCGAGTCCAGATTTCGATCTGAGTATTTCTACACACCGAGTCGAATGGTCCAAAAGTCCAAATGTGGTCGATCTGACAGATGAGTATAGCAGACACACTGGTTTTGATTGTGTTATTGTTCTGTTTAGTTCTATTTTTTGGATTTAATAAATATGAAATAACTGAACAGACAACCTTACTCGCAGCTAACCATGAACTCAATCAAAACAAAGCGATTTCCCATCCCGAACAAAAAAACAAGAAAGAGATCTCACACACACAGATACAACATGTCAGTTCAACCACTCGACCCAGGTATACATGCATTTTTCGGACTCGACCCAGCTCTGTTAACTGAGTCGAGTCCAGTCGAACCCATTTGGACTCGAAAGGCGTTTATATGCATTTGGAACCAGTTTGGAACCAGTTCAGACTCTGCATATAAACGGGGTGAGGGTTATCGCTAATAAATTTTCCCTCGGAATTTTTCCCCCGAACAAAAATTAGCTATGTATCTTCAAAAACAGGGAAAAAAATCATCGGGGAAAAATGAAGTATCGCGATTGTGTTGAAAATGCTCCTGAATTGCAATTCATTTCCTCTATTTTTAAGGTATGTACCTAATTTTTGTTCGGGGGAAAAATTCTGAGGGAAAATTTGTTCGCGATAACCGTTAATATATTCCGCGCAAGATTTTTAGTCACGTTCTGCGCATCTGTCATTTTTTCGCAATATGGCCGACAGCTGGACCCATAAAGAGAGGGAAAAAGAAATATTTTGCTTAAAAATTTTATTTATTTCGTTAAAAGTATAAGCTGTGCAATTAAAGTGTTAAAAATACGTTGTGCTATTTTTTGTTGTTCTGTGAACAATACGTACGAGTATAATAGGTAGATTTCCTTTCATTCGTTCCCAAAACAACAAAAAAATGTGCAAGCAGTGAATTTTTTTGTGCCGCCGAAAACACAAAATAAACTCCAAACTGCGCGAATTTGCTGTTAACACTTTGAAGAAAGTGATTTTGTTCCAGTTAATCCTTTTTATGAACAATATTGATTAAACATCTTAATGATATCATAGAAGAAAATTTAACAAAAAGGAGAAGAAAAATGTATAAAACTGTTTTATAAAACCGTATAATTAATTTATTTAATGTATCAACATTTAAAACCTAAATCTTATTATTAATTGTTGATTTGAATTTAATCTCAAGTAAATGTACGTCGAAAGATATAGTTTAAGTTTTGAAGTTCAGCCACCTTTAAGCGTTTTTGTTAGCATGTAAGAATTCTGTATTACAAAAAATTTCATTAAGAATTTTTTTTTTTTTTTTTTAACCGCACAAACATCTGCTACGAGGTCGATCTGCAAATCTCGATGCAAGTCACTATTTCGAATGTACCATGGGTCATTCACTATTCCCCGAAGGACCTTATTTTGAAATGTTTGCAACATTTGAACATTTGTTTTCTTTGTGCAACGCCATAATTGGATACCATATGTCCAAACGGGTTTTAATATCTGATTGTATAGTAGGATTTTATTCTCAATGGACAGTTCTGAGTTATATCCTAACAACCAATAAAGTTTTCTATACCTAATATTTAGATCTTCTACTTTCTTTTTCACATGTTCCTTCCATTTCAGTTTAGCATCCAGATTCATACCGAGATACTTAGCTGTCTTAGAGTAAGGAACTACTTGATTATTAATAACCACGGGAAGATTCGTTATTTTTTTATTTGTAAAATTTATATGGATGGACTTTGACTCATTAAGTTTAATTCGCCATCGCTGCGTCCAATCACATATCTCGTTAATTGAATTTTGTAGTGTTTCTGTAGCTTTAGCCACACATCCATCTGTTGATAGAAGAGCAATGTCGTCTGCAAATGTGGCTATCATGGTATCACTCGCATGCGGTATATCACTCGTATATAATATAATACAGGGTGGGTCCTAGAGCACTTCCCTGTGGAACACCTGCTTGTATTTCTTTAAGTTCAGAATACGCTGAGCCATAACGAACTCTAAAGAATCTATTACCTATATAAGATTTAAGGATCTCATAGTACTGTCTAGGTGGATCCCTATGAAGTTTATACTCTAAACCCTTATGTCAAACTTTATCAAAAGCCTGTGCAGAACAAATTTGTTTTTCTTCTAGTGCCTTTTCTATAACATTAATTATACGATGCACCTGGTCTATCGTCGAGTGTTTATTCTTAAACCCGAATTGATGGGTAGGGATAAGCTTTCTTTGCTCTATAATTGGGTCTAACCTTTTAAGAAGGAGTTTCTCGAAAAGTTTTGAAAATAACGGTAAAAGTGAGATTGGCCTATATGAGGTAACCTCTGATAAAGGCTTACCTTGTTTAGGAATAACAATAATTTCTGCTATCTTCAAGTGATGTGGGACATACCTTTATTTAAAGCAATGCAGTTGAAGGAAGTTCCTTCAAGATTTGAGCAGTTATAAGATCATAACCTGGTGATTTTCTATTATTTAGTTTATGAATACATGTCTCGATCTCTCTTAACGAAACAAGGAATTTCCTTTTCGTCTACTCTGTTATAGAAATCAACATCTTGCTACCCTAGGTGGAAACGGTTTAAAAACATTTGAAAGGTGCTGACAAAAGAGTTTAACCATTTCCTTTGGATCGCCGATCCATTTCCCATCAGTTGTTTTCAACGGGGGATCTTGCGCTTGAGGTCTCTTTAAACGTTTAGCAGCCTTCCAAAGGGAGTAGTCTGTGACTTTATCAGCCGTGAGATTACAAAGGTATTTAGCTAGAGAATCATTTTTGAATTCAGTAATAGTTTTTTTAAGCCTATTATTGAGTCTATTAAAATGGTTTTATCGCCAGGATATCTTGTCGCTTGCCATTTTCTACGAGCTCTTCTCTTTTCAAGTATAAGTTGCTTGATTTCTGTGGGGTATTTCACCGAAGCCTGTTTTTTTGTTGATAAGTCGGTGTACAATCTTCTGCTGCCTGTTGCACATCGGGAATGAATTGTTCTGTTTCAATGTCAATATGTTTTGTTGTGACTAGTGGGGACCTAAGGTTAATGAAACCTTCGAGAAGTTCTCTGAATTTACACCAGTTCGTTCTTTTGTTTGTCAGTCGTGGGTTTTTTATCTGTTCTATCGATAAACCATTGACTGTTAGAATTATAGGTGTATGATCCGATGACAGATCATCACTGCTTTTAACTTTAACTTATTTTCTATTAATACCTTTCGTTATGAAGAAGTCGATAACATCTTGTATTTTCGTTGGGTCAGACGGCCAAATTTACACTTAAGATTTCGCCCTGATTTGTAGAGCTTCCTGCCTTTTGTTGTTATTAGTCTTGACCCCCAATATGTATGTTCATTCATTCATTCATTCATTCATTTTCAATGGCCCGCTAATCCTTCATGAGGGTCGCGGGGGTAGGATGCCCAGGTGGACTCTCCATCCTTCTCGATCCTCCGCCATTGACTCCAATTCATCAGGGGCAATCCCTAAGCGGCTCCAGGAGAGATGTCGGACTTGATCCAACCATCTATTTCTAGGCCTTCCGCGAAGTCGCCTACCTGATGGCACGGCAACCATGGCGCGTCTTGGAAGCCGGTTTGGGGGCATACGCACTACGTGACCAAACCATCGAAGCATAGATCATTCCGTTCGGAGAAGTAGCTGCTCAACGTTGAGCGCCTCGCGTACTCTGGTGTTGCGCACTCGATCTCTACGAGTTATTCCAACAACACCGCGAAGGAACCTCATTTCGGCAGCTTGTATCCGCGATCTTATTCTTTCGGTCACTACCCAAATTTCATGACCATAGGTGAGAGTTGGAACATACACCGAGTTAAAAACCGATAGCTTAGCTTGAACACTAAGTTCGGCCTTCCTTATAACAGCTTGACCAAGCTCTCTCAAAATTGATCCAGCCTGACCAATTCTACAGGACAACTTGGCATTGCTCCTCCCATCACTCGTGAATAAAACCCCGAGGTACTTAAACCTCTCCACCTGCTTCAGTGGGACTCCACTAACATGCAGAGTGCACTGAATGGGTTTTTTGGAAACGACCATTACTTCTGACTTGTTCACGTTGATCTTCACTCCAGCATCATCACAAACGGCTACAAACCTTTCGAGTGCGCGCTGAAGTTCGGTTTGAGAGGACCCAAGGATGACCAAATCATCCGCAAAGAGCAGATGACTAATCCTTAGGTCTCCCACTTTGAAACATTCCCCGCCACGGCTGCGCTGTAACATCCAATCCATATATACAATGAAGAGGAGAGGTGACAAAACGCACCCCTGGCGGAGTCCAACGCCCACAGTGAAAGGTATTGATTTAACACCGTTTATCCGAACACAGCTTCTACAGTATATAAAGACTGAATCGCCCTTAACAGGGAACCAGCAATCCCATACTCCTGCAGAACACTCCAGAGTTTGCCTCGAGGAACCCTATCATATGCTTTTTCCAAATCCACAAAACAAGTGTAGACAGGTTTGGCATATTCCCAGGCCTTCTCAAGGACCATTCTGAGAGTGAACAACTGGTCGGTTGTGCTTCTACCGGGACGAAAACCGCACTGCTCATCCCCCAAACCGTCCTCAACCACAGCTCTGGAACGCTTTTCTAGCACCTTAGCGAAGACTTTTCCAGGGAGACTTAAAAGAGATATACCCCTATAGTTGGCGCAATCTCTTCTGTCCCCTTTTTTAAAAAGAGGAACTATCACCCCCATTTGCCAATCACCAGGTGTTTCACCGCATTCCCAGGCCACTTTAATGACACGCGAGAGCCATTGCACTCCCTCTTTACCTAAAGCCTTGAGCATTTCTGGCCGAATTTCATCCACACCAGCAGATTTGCCAACTTTTAGCGATTTTATCGCCAAAGTTACTTCCTCTACCGTAGGACTACTTTCCGCCCAACTCTCGACCATATGTAGGTCTGTCATCTTCGGTGCCCTGTTCGGGATTGAGCAATTCTGAAAAGTGCTCGCTCCATCTGCGTAAGATGTCCTCCTCATTGGAAAGAAGTCTACCGTCTTTGGATTTGACTCCTTCAACGATATTCAACTTTTTTCCTCTGAGTCGGCGGACGTGCAAGTTCTTCGCGCCGCAGTGTACCGATTTCGAGAATCGGAGTTCCCCAAGTGAATACACACCTTAAAGGCTCTCTTCTTCTCTCTGATGGCTTCTTGAACTCCGGGCGTTTTAAACCAAGCAGTTCTTTTCTCACCACCAGCCGCCACACCAAGCCGCTTCACTCCACAAACATCTCCCGCAGTGGCAATAACCGCTGTTGAAAACAGTTGCCATTCTTCCTCTACATTTGATGGAACAGTTGGAATTCGTTCAAACCTCTCAGATATTTGCCGCGCAAATGTCTCCCGTATCTCATCGTCCTGTAACCTCTCCCATCGTATGTGTGTAACCATCCTTGGTTTACGCTTTGGTAGGGGAGGCACTCTCTCGCTAAGATACAATTTGCACAGCACTAAGTGATGATCAGTTGACAGTTCGGCCCCTCTCAATACGCGAACATCACAAACCATTCTCTTCAGACACGATGGTACCACAAAGAAATCGATCAGCGACTTCTGCTGAAGACTCTGACGGTACCACGTGTATTTGTGAATGTCTTTATGCGGAAAGATAGTGTTCATGATGGATAAGGCATTTTCACAACAAAAATCCAACAAGCTCTCTCCGTTCGCGTTTTGATCAGGATCACCGTTCCTCCCAATCACACTCCCCCATGTCGTAACATCTACACCCACATGAGCATTGAAGTCACCCATCAGGACAAAAGAATCCATATCTGCAACCTTTTCAAGGGCAACATCAACTTCATCTAAGAAAGCTGCGTACTCTGACTGAAGGTTCGGTGCATACACCTGCACCAATGCCAGAGTTGATCTTTCAAGCTTGAGCTTTAAGATCGCAACTCTCCCTCCTAATGGTATCCACTCCAATACTCTGTCTGCCAATCTGGGACTTGTGAGTATCCCCACTCCCGCCCGAGCAGACATTGAGGGTGCGACTCCCGACAGGAAGAGCTTCCACCCACCCGAAAGGTCCACAGTTTTAGAACCTCTCTGCTTTGTTGAAGAGACGCCAACTATATCTAGTCGACTTTTAACAGCCTCCCCAACAAGCTCAAGATCCTTCCCTGTGAGCGATGAGACGTTCCATGTGCCTATCCTAAGTCGATGCCGTTGTCGAATTTCAGGGAGTCCATCTGTGCCCCTATCAGTGCACATATGTATGTTTTGCATTAAAATCACCACCGACGATGAAGTTGTTTCCTAACAGTTGGAAGAGATCAATTCGGTCTTCCTCTGTAGGCAAGTGCTTGGGTGGGCAGTATATCGCAGCTTTTTCAAACTCCTTGCCTTTAGTTTCTATGTTTATTGTCGCTACTTGCATTGTTTGTTTTGCTATTTTTGGCAATTCGTAATGATCCAAGGTACTTTTCACAATCACAGCACTCCCTCCCCTGGCACTGTCAGCTGGATGAGGAGAGTGAAAACAAAGATACACAGGAATTCTAATCTTAGTTCCCTGTTTGAAATGAGTTTCAGAAATCAGGCAAACATCAATATCTTCGTTACATAGAAAAACCTGAAATTCAGAGATGTGTTGGAGTAAACCATTTGCATTCCACGTTGCGACATTTAGATTGTTTTTAATCATTAATATTTTGTTGTGTTTTTCCTGCTTCTTTGCTCAGCATTTTAATAATTTGATCCTGATTATCCAATTTTTGGATAATAGTAATAAGCATTTCCTTTACCGATATTTCCTCTTCCTTTCGTGTATTTTTCACAATTTGGGAATACGATTTACTTTCTACAGTTGGTATGTTCGTTTTAGCAGCAATTGGCACTTTGTCTAGTTTCTTGTTTTCAGCGTTTACTTGTTGCTTGCTTTTATTATTGGATGCATTTCGTTGGTTGATTTTAGTAGCTTTATTTATCCTTTCTTGATATTCTTTTGCCATCAACAACAACCTCTATAATTTGCTGGGTGATCACCATGACAGTTGATGCATTTTGCTTTCTCGTCCTTCTTTAGAGGACAATTATTTGTGGGATGTTTTCCTTCGCATTTAACGCAAGCAAAATCTCTTACAATAACTTTGCGTATGCCCGAAAGCTTGGCATTGTTTGCATTGGGATATTGAGTTTGAATTCTTTCGAAGTGTCTCGATCTTAACAACAATACCCATTATTGATTTTATGTTATATATCTTTTCGACTTCTTCTTGATTATGAAAAGAGAGCATAAAAAGAGATAATTTTCTGTTTCTTGTCATTGGTTGCCCATCACTACCTTGTGTGGTTTCTCTTTTAATTAGGTTTTTGGCTTCCAAAATCCTAAATTTTTTATTACTCAAGTCTTCGACGATATCGTGTTCATCACACGAGAAGTGAAGACCTCTGGCTACTACTCTAATTGGTCTAGTAGCTTTATTTTCATATGAGTGCCACTGGAACTTTGTTTTTGTCAATTCTTCAGTGATTTCTCTATATGTGTCACTGTCATCGACATTTATTTTCCATTTATTGTTATTATAGGATGTGAATTTACAAGCCTTTTTCGTTGTTTGTTTTATTACTTTTTTTAACTCACCAAATCTGTCCACTCCCGAGATCATTATTGGTGGTGGTAATGGCTGTTTTTTCAAACCAGAGATTATCTTTCCAAGCCTTTTATCACTTGTCTTACCTTGTAAATTTGCTTGTTTAGCATCCAGTCTTCTTGCAGATAATTCAGGACTGTCTTCTGCCTTGCGCTTTTTCGTAGGCCTTTTGTTTTTCTTTAGATGGCTGTCTGTTTCCAGTGCGAGCTCCTCTTCATCTGTGAGGTATTCCTTTTCTGTATTTTGCTGGGCAGGTTGGGCCGGACAATTGTTAGAGCAGTCCAGAATGGCGACCCTTTTTTCCAGCTCTCTTATTTGGTTTTGCAAACTTGCAACCATTATTTCAAGATTTTTCCTTGCTTCAAGTTCAGCTTGCCATTCATTGTAATAGTTGTTTGTTTTTGTTTTCGCTTGTGAATCTGTTTTAGGTTCACTTTCAATTATACTGGTTTCAGTTCCAGATTTCTGTTTTTTTATTTTCGGAATACTTACAATTATAGCGCTATCTTCGGCTCTAAGGCTTTTTGGCGCTATCATTTTCGGTGGAGTTCTCGGCGTGACTGAATTCCTTCTTGGGTTTTGTTTATGGAGCACTGTATCGTGGATGGCTATATCCACGTTCTAAACAAAATTCCAATAAATAAAAAAATAACGTATTCAAAGATTTATTGAAATTTAAGGCGAACCCCATAGGCGGATCAGTAGAAATGCGGTGAAGTGGGAGGGTTGTGATCCCTTGTTTTCGGATCATAACCTAGCTGATAAAAAGAAAGAAGAATATTGAAATTTAAGAGCAAGAGTAAAATTTATAACACGTAGTAGCTGGCCTTCTTGTCACGAACAGAGTGGTGTAATTCGAAGTAGGATTTGTGTCGCCTGTCTGTTCGTGGTGAAAGTAATTCTCTCAAGTGGTTGAGAGTGACATCTTTGTACAAGCCCTTCGGGTAGGGGTCAGAATATACCCAAGGTAGGCATGCCTGTCGTAAGTGGCGACTAAAATCCATCCTCCGTATACCGAGTATGGCGTATACAAAAACATGCAATGAACAAAACTAAAGATTTTAATACCCCAGGTGGCAGTCCAGGTACACTGGAAAATCCACCCTCTTCGGAGGTCGGCTCTACGGATTCTGGGGAGATCCATTTATTGCACCTAATAAATCCCTTCTCAAAAAGTGCAGGGGTATCTCGATCTCCAGCAACAAGATCGAACGTCTCCGGTAAAAGAAGTCCGTCGGAAGAGCAAGCGCGTGAATAACGGGACTCAGCAAAATCGAAAAGCATTGAGGAGGAAAACGACGTACTCCGTGCCAAGCTTACCGTGAGCTTAAGAAAGAGGTAGATTTGCTCAGGCAAGAAAATAATGCCTTAAAAACTCGTATCCACAAAAAGAAAATACAGTTAGCCCACATCGCTCACCTCACGAAGAAGAGCTAACACGTGAAACGAATTGGATCGAAAAGAAACGACCTAGCAAAAAACGCAAAGCTGGTTCCTCACCAGAAGTCGAGCCACAAAAGATGCAAAGCACAAGGAGTTGCAAGAAAAACCACAACAAATAAAATTACGTCCTCCGCCACCGATAAACGTCGTCGGAATTACGGACTATAATAAGTTGCATTGCCTTCTTAAAGGTGACACCTCTCCGAGACAATACGTGGAAAATCAATGTCGATGATGCCGACGGTTACCGAGCAGTCTTCCAAAAATTGAATGCCGAGAAGATTCAGTGGTATACTTATGAAAATAAGTTAGAAAGACCACTGCGTGTTGTAGCAAGGGTTCTCCACCCCTCGTGCACTAAAGAAGATGTAATGAACGACCTTCAAGGCAAAGGCTTTAAAATTCTTGATGCTGTCAATTTATCAAGAAGGAGAAGCAACCGTCGGAGGGTGATCAGGAAAAATGGTAAAGCGTGGACTTCCACTTTTCATGCTGATTTGCTGAATAA
Organism: Brachypalpus laphriformis; assembly: GCA_945910035.1. Lineage (NCBI taxonomy): Eukaryota > Metazoa > Arthropoda > Insecta > Diptera > Syrphidae > Brachypalpus > Brachypalpus laphriformis. The sequence continues at coordinate 134,366,061 of OX246754.1, forward strand.
AGATATAATATATGGCATTAAGACTATTCTAAACATCGTTGTCAAAATCGAACCTATGCGTAAGAGCTCCAGATCGATCCCGCAGTGTAAGCGCTGCCAAGGCTTCAATCATACGCAGACTTACTGCCAGAAAGAACCGCGATGTATGAAATGCGAAGGTAAACATCTCAGATGAGTGTTACCTAAATAAACAAACCCCAGCCACTTGCATAAACTGTAAAGGAAAACACCCTGCGAACTATCGAGGTTGCGAAGTGGCAAAAGAGCTCCAAAAAAGGCGCGATACGCTCAAAAAATCCATGGGCACGAATCCAAAACCAATTAAGATTAGACCCAAAATAGCTACGAAAAAGGCAGCGAAAGATGAAAAATCCGTCAATATTCTATTAAGATCGGGTAATGAAGAAAAACCCAATCGTAGTAGAGAAAAGGTAACAGGAGCTAGATCTTCGAATTTTGGCGTGCAGTCTTATGCTCAAGCGGTGATGACAGTTAATGGCAAGTACAAGGCTGACAGCTTACTGGAGATCAAAGCAATCCTGCTCAAGCTGCGACATTGGAAAACGTTGTTAGAGGTAGCTCACAAGATCATAATTCTTGCGAAACTTGAAGAGCAATGCAGAACAAACAAACTTATTTTCGAGAGACTAGTTGCACTAAAAAACAATATTTTTAAAACGCGCACTTCAACCAGAATATGAATACGACTCGACAAGTTAGAAGTATTTATACGAGAAAAAGACATTAATGTATGCTTGGTCTGTGAAACTCATCTGACAAAGCAATCGAATGCTAAGATAAGGGGATATAGCGTGTATCACGCCTTCCACCCATCGGAAAGAGCCAGAGGCTCTTGTTTATAAAAGAATGTATCGAACACTCAGCGGAAGTAAAGATTGAATTAGATGCAATGAAAGTAAGCATGGTACGCGTTAGAAATAGACATTTTGCTTTCAACATTTCGTCTATTTATTGTCCACTACGATGTTAACTTGAAAAAATTGATTTAACAAACATCTTCAACTTCCTTAAACCAAATTTTATTATTGGTGGCGACTTCAACGCGAAACACCCCTTCTGGGGTTCAAGGTACGCCTCTCAGAAAGGTATAAAGCTTTATAATGCGGGTATGCAATACAGTTGTGATTTTCACTCGACGGGTAAACCAACATACTGGCCGACTGATAGAAATAAGATACCAGATCTGATCGATTTCTTTATTGTTAAAGGAATATCTGGCAACTGTATAAAAGTTGAAGTTGATCTCTCCTCTGATCATTCTCCACTCATTATGACGATAAGCGATGCTCTGATTAAAAAAGTAGGACCGGTCAGACTAACCAGCGCGAAGACTAATTGGGATGGCTTCAAAAAAGAAATTGAACTGAGCGTATCACTTAAAACGCGCTATGAACTTGAAGTTGAAGTTAATCGCTTCGTCGAAATCCTACAGAATGCCGCGTGGAAGAATACTCCCAAACCTAAGAAAACGCCGGCCAGCTACATTCAAACTTATCCGCAGGTAATAAAAGAGATGATTAAGGAGAAGAGAAAAGCGCGAACAAAATGGCAACAAACTCGCGCAACATAAAGCACATCTAAACCGTTTGTGCAACTCACTAAAAAGATCTATTAAAGACCTTAAGAATAATGAAATGCAAACTTACCTAGAAAGCTTAACGGCAGAAGAAGATTCTAATTATTCGTTTCGGAGGGCTATAAAAGGTATTAAAAAACCTCAAATTCAAGCCGCCCAATTAGAAAAAATCAAGACGAATGGGCCAGGAAAGTTTATGCCGCCAACCTGGAAGAAACTTTCAAACCGCTTGATGGACAAGCTCATATTCAAAATACAAATACGTCGTATATTGACAATAGTGTAATAAGAAATGCAACAATAACCGAACTTAAGGAAGAAATAAAGAAACTTAAACCTACGAAGGCCCCTAGATACGACCTAATTACGGGAGAGGTTCTTTAAGCACTACCAAGAAAAGCTCTAATTAAGCTTCTGTTCATTATAAACGCCGCGCTTAGACTAGAATATGTTCCCAGTCAATGGAAAGTGGCCGAAGTCATAATGGTCATTAAGCCCAGAAAACCGCCGAATGAAAAAACGTCTTATAGACCGATTTCGATTCAGATGTAAGCATTCTACATTCAGTTGAACAAGTGCATAGGATAACACATGTAATCGAAAAATCTCTTGAAGAAAAAAGGATTTGTTCAAGCGTATTCTCTCAAGCATTTGACAAGGTCTGGCACTAAGGCTTAAAGTTTAAATTACAACAAGTTCTGCCAGAGCACCTATACAATATTTTGAAGAAATACCTGACGAATAGACTATTCCGCGTCAAATGTGGAAACGAATATTCAGATTTTAAGGAAATAATGGCTGAAGTGCCGCAAGGGAAGCGTACTTGGTCCAGTTTTATACCTATTATACACCCGTGATATACCGCAAGTAGAAGCTACTGAGCTAGCTACATTTGCCGACGACACTGCTATCTTGGCAGTAGGTAAAACGGTCGACGATACTACAGAAAAACTGCAAGAAGCGTTGGAAAGAGTAAATGAATGGACAAAGATTTGGCGAATCGCACTCAACGAGACCAAATCTGTTCTTGTAAATTTTACTTATAAGAAAATAAATAATTTGCCGATCTTTTCAAACTCGGTTCAAATCCCGTTTGCAAACGAGGCTAAGTATCTTGGAATGACACTCGATACAAAGCTGAAATGGAAAACGCACGTAAAGAAAAAAACGCAAAGAACTAGATAATAAATATAGAGAAATGTATTGGTTACTTGGAAAATATTCCAAGCTTAATATATATAACAAACTGCTTTTATATAAGCAAGTTCTAAAGCCAGTATGGACATATGGTATTCAAATTTTACAAACTTTTGAAAATAAAGTTCTAAGAGGTGCTTTGAATGTGCCATGGTATATTAGAAATAGCGATATCCATAGAAATCTTGGCATTAAAACTATAGAAGACGCAATCAAAAACTACGCGAGAAAGCATAAAAGTCGACTAGAAAGTCACGTAAATATTACAGTCCTCCAAGTTTTGGAAGAAAGAAATTTACTACGCCGTCTACAAAGAACCAAACATTTAGACTTAGCGCGATAAGTAACCGCGTCTAATCTGTGGAGCTGGCAGGAACTACCACTATGAGCACGCGCTGTCGTTCCTCATTGTGTCTTGTTGAAGATTTTCACCTACCCTCGAAAAAAAAAAAAAAAAATCTGTACAAGCGGCGGAAAAATTCAGTTTTTTTTATTATTGTTATTTCGAGGGTAGGTGAAATCTTCAACAAGTCACCAAGAATTATTATCACTAGCAAATTCAGTTTTTTTTATTATTGTTATTTCGAGGGTAAGTGAAAATCTTCAACAAGTCACCAAGAATTATTATCACTAGCATGTCGTTTTCCATTGGGCCAAAAGTAGTACTCTTTTTGTGTACCGCACAGAAAAAGCACTCCCAATCATGTTCCATTGGCTGTTCGGAGTGCTGTTCCAAGAGTGTTTTTTTTGTTCCGGATTTCATTTGGGAGTGCTCTCAAAATGCACTCACACATATAAACCCTTACATCGGACCACTTGTCAAAGTCATATGGTACAAGACGCATTCTTTTGATTATTTTTATTTTCTCCATTTTTTGCTTTGTTTTTCTGTGAACACACGGAGAAGTAAGCAGAAGACCATTTCACATGTTCCAAGAATCAAAAAGGAGTGAAATCGGGAGTGAAACCAATGGAAAACGACAATAGAATACATGATTAGGCATTGCGCATATCCGCCATCTTAATTTTGTTTTCTGACAGCTGTGTTACGTCACGGGTGACTATAACTGGCTGAACACAATGCATGCCGCGGCCGCGCCGCGGTAGCGTAGTACGTAGAGCTGTCAAATGGTGTGGCGCTGCACTCACAAAATTCGCCCACAATGGTGTAGCGCGTAGTAATGTCAAATAATGCCAGCTGATTAAAATTGTGTTTTTCTTTTTGAGTGTTATTGAGATTTGATTATTTTTGTGAGATTATTGTGCTATAATAATACAATAAAAATAATAAGAAATGAATAAATTTATTTTCCTTTCACTAGCAAAATAATTTTTTCCACGGCGTGCTCTTCCATTTTGACTGTAACGAATATTTCAAATTTATTGCGCCACTGCTGAACTCAGTTCAAGAATCCACCACGAAAACATCGTATAGAAAACCAAAACAGTCTTCAACAGTCGCCAATTTCTCTATCTGTCACTTGTGGCGCTGCACAAGTTAAAAGTAAACCAACTTCGTACTACACCACTGCTACCGCCACGCCGCAGCTACCTCATTGTGGGCGCTCTAGTGAGTTCCCATATATTTTAACTCTGTGACAGGTCGTACTACGCTACCGCGGCGCGGCCGCGGCCGCGGCATGCATTGTGTTCAGCCAGTAAACAACTTTTATTTGTCGGATTTTTCCGTGATTCTTGTTGGGAAATTTTTGTGTGGAATATTGGTGAAAAATAAAAACATTTGAAATGAGGTGTGTGTTTATTTTATTTCATTTACATCTAGCAGAAAAAAAAACAAACAAACATTATTTGACTGGCTAAGTATTGAAAGAAGGTATTCTTTAAATTATGTCGAGCAGCTATGGAATATATCTAAAGAGAATAACATTAGTTAATTTCATTGATACAACGAGCAAATGGTTCATAGAGGGTAAAGCAGGACACTGAATGTGGTTATGAATTAAATCTTTTATAAGCATAACATATTTAGCCATTCAAGAAAACTAATATTTATTAAAGAGCACCTGGTTTTATAAGAAGGCGTATCGATTTGCCAACTCAAGCTAAAAAAAAAAACATGAACCTAGTGAAACTTCTTTGATCCTATAAGAGTGTCATAGGAAAGTTTCCAAATAGTACAGCAATATTCTAAATGTGGTCCAACAAGTGAAGTAAACAGAGTTTTCAAGGTGTAGGGATCCGAAAGGTCTTTTGAATAGTTTTCGATGAAACCTAGGTTTTACAAACAATGTAGTCAAAATGCCCATTGTCATTGCTACCCTGTCGTACACCTGACGATACTTTTATCGACTTAGTAAGAGAATCATTGATTTTTACAAAAGAATCCGATTTGCTATACACATGACTCTAACCAATTGAGTAGATTCCAGTGAAATCTCAGACAAGATAACTCACGGATTAGGTCTCTTTTCAAACTTCCTTATAATGAAATTGCAAAAGATTGATAGGTTGGTAGAAGAGATTTGCCTTGCATAAAGCCATGTTGTTGAACTGACAAAACATTTTGAACGAAAACGAAAGCTTGTTATAAACTTTTTTTTTTTTTTTTTTCAAAATCTTTGAAGTTAGGGCGGTAATTGGAAACATTTTGTTAGTAGTAGTAGTAGCACAGATAATAAGCATACAGATGTCGCATGCCCATACAAAAATGCGAGCTAATTTTCTATACTAACCGACAAAAAGCTTTTGCTTAAAGCGCTATCAGATAAGCTTTTTTTCATGCTTGTTTATTCACTTCATTTTCCTTTAACTTTCATTCTCACCCCACCAAAGGAATAACGAAATGATCGGAAATTTATATTTTCTTGGTGAGATAAAGTCAGTAGTAGGGAAATTGAATGGTAAGGAAAAAAACGTAATGGTTATTTGCTTTCGCAAATGATCGCACTGACTTTATATATTTCATGAGAAATAAATAAAAGCTTGCTGACATCAGGATTTGAACCATGAACCATTAGCGTGGCAATTGACGACGTTACCACTGCCACCCCCATTGTGTTTTAAACACATGTATCACCGATGATCACTATATGAAAATATGTTGAAATATGTCTTGACATACCCATTATTGCTTGTCCAAAAGATCTCAGCCCCCAACTCATCCTAACATATATATTTCTGCTTCGAAACTAGGGAAAGATTTTTGTTGTGATCACCGGTGATACACGTCGCAGCCAACGTGTTAAGGTGGTCTTCATCCCGAAATGCGGTAAGACCTCACACTACACCCCGAAAGATTTCAGACCAATTAGCCTCCTCTTTCTTCCTTAAAACTTTCTTATTCCTTATTCGTTCAAATCTCAAGGTACAAACATTATCTAACTCCCAGCATGCTTACCGGCTTTTCAGTGGAAACAGCTCTACACTCGTTAGTAGGCACCATTGAAAAATCTCTCGCCGTTAAAGAATATACTATGGTGTCTTTCCTTGACATAAAAGGCGCCTTCAATAACGTCAATACAGAATCCATCATAAGAGCGCTCGTTGACCTGGAGGTTGATTGCTGCCTACGCATCTGGATAGAACGAATGCTGAACAGCAGACAAATTCTGCCCGAGCTCGGGTACTGCTCAACCAAAAGGTTAGCGCATAGAGGCACACCCCAGGGGGTGTTGTCTCTCCGCTACTTTGGATATTAGTAGTGAATAAACTACTCACTTCACTTGAAAATAAAGGCTACAAGGTCGTAGCATATACTGACGACATCGCGATAGCCATTTCAGGTAAATTGCCCCAAACCCTAAGAGATCTAATGAATTCGGCGCTAAATTTAGTAGCGAAATGGACGAACAGCGTTGGGCTTAACGTAAATCCGTCCAAAACTGAACTAGTACTATTCACTAGGAAATACAAAATCCCGATCACAGTTCCATCCAAACTTAGAAACACGGAACTTACCTTTACAAACAAAGCAAAATACTTAGGGCTAACCCTTGATAGTAAACTTAACTGGAAACAGAACATTCACGACCGAACTAAGAAAGCAGAAATCGCCATCTACACCTGTAAAAATGCTATAGGTCCTAAATGGGGGCTTCAACCAAAAATAGTCCATTGGTTGTACCTGGCGGTGGTAAGACCAATCCTGCTTTATGGGGTTCTCGTCTGGTGGCCTGCACTTGAAACAAGGTGCAACACAAACTCTATCGAAAGAATACAGCGATTAGTATGTACATAGGTGCATCACAGGGGCTCTCAGGTCCACTCCCACAGCCACCTTAGAAACTCTACTTAACATTTTTCCCATTGATATCTTTGTGAAAATGGTAGCATCTAAAGCAGCCCTAAGACTTAGGGAATCTCTCTAGTGGTCAAGCTCACAAATCGGCCACATGAAAATTTTACAAAATTTCAATCTCAGAAACAGATTACATATCCCCATTTATCGATTTGATTTCAATATCAAATACAACACCATCTGATATGATATCTCACACCTCATAGGTTGACCGCATTCGTTAATTGTGGCATCGATACAAGTGTAAAACCCCCTAAAGCGAGGTAAACAACAAAAGTTAAGTAGCAACCAATGCTTACAAAACCAACCAAAACAACACCACCACACCTGACAGATCCGCATGGGATGACGGTATCATTCTAAATGACGTTCGATTGAATCAGTCAGTCTACTATGCTTATGCATCTACACCTGCACGGTTTACTTAAGCCCATACCTGCCTATAACTTACACACCAGTACAGGGGTTCGATTGAATCAATCACCCCAATGCTTGTGTTACACTATACCTTCCCGGTACACATTGACTTTAGGGTTGATTGAGTCAGTCACCCTTTCTAGCAACTTCAGACACAGCTATTCTCAGCCAGTACCTTCCGGAGAAAGGTTAATGTTCCCCGGAAACCGCTGATTCCTCCGGTCCTAACTTTGCGTGGTATCACAATGGACCCAAGTGGTCTAAATGTGTCCTGACCTTGTCAGGGTAAAGAAAAATACATATTTTGTTTGCCTCCTTACAAATAAGTTAAAGCTTTAAAAAAAGCGTTTTTTTTTAATGGATTCGGTTCCATATATCACTTTTTCCCATATGCATGCGACATCTGTATGCTTATTATCTGTGGTAGTAGTAAATTGTTTGTTTATTTTCAAAAAAATATTACAAAACATTGATACTTGACAAATAGTCGTCTGTATGAGAGATATACTTCTAATAACAAATAAGTTCAACACTAGTGTGCATACATTTATGAATTGTATTCATCGACTAGACTTTTTCGGTAGTAGCATCCTTAATATACTTATGTAACGTTCCCCAGCACCTTTCTGTTAATCCGTTGAGTAGGTTGATGATTTCATCCTCAAGCAGTTCCCGCTTTCCAAAAAACTTAAGCCGCAACCAATTCAAAATTGTACATTTTCCTACGAAATGAATAACGTCTTCTTCATCTTTCAGGTTGCAGAGAGTACAGATTCTGCTATCACCTTCCCGAAACTTGCTCACATTTAGTCCTATGTCGCCAGCCCGCGCTTCAAAAGTCCACACTATCAGCTGTCTGTGGGCGCCGAGGCGTAAGTGGTTAGGTTAGGTTAAAGGGGTTAGCTGCAACGAATGAGCGCAGCCTGCACTCGGATCTCAAACGAATCCATTGTGCTCCCCTGACGTGAAGTTTCCTGGATGAAGAACTGTAAAGAGAGGAAAAAACAAAATAGCTAGAGTTCTGTACTAGTGGAACGGCCTCCTCTGAACCACCCTGAAGAAGTTATAAATTCCATGATGGTGGTTGGTGGCTTTTCAGACATGTCGCCCAGATGGTTGAAGAAATACTCTCCAAGGGCCGTCTTCCTGGTACTGCAGAGACTAGGGCATTTGCAGAGGAAGTGTTCCGTGTGTCCTCATTTCATTTCGTTTTTAATGCCTTTTATTAGTTCAATTCATTATATCTTACGTGCTAACAAAAACGCTTAAAACTAGCTTAATTAACTTAACTATCTTATTCTGACTTACTGGCCCCATGCGGGCGCTCTAAGCTAAACTTAACTCTTAACCTATGTCTTTCGACTTAACCTAACTAAATTTATTTATTGTAACTTAACCAATTAACAAAGTAAGAACTAAGAAAAATGTTTATTGTATAAAAAACTTAGTAAATGGACTGCTATGTTTCGTGTCCTGCTCTACGTCTGTATTGCCGCATCCTCTGCAGAATTCATCTGTACTTAGCCGCATTTTCTTCCGGTGGGCCGCCAATAAGTTGTGGTCGGTAATGATACTTACGAGAAGCGCCAAGTTTTGTCTACTTTGAGTAAGGATGCGCTTGGTTTTCATCTTGTCATGATTTGTCCAGATGCTTCTGGAGATACGGCATGAAGGGAGCGCTCTCCATCTTTCTTCTGCTTGTCATTTGAAGTCAAGTGCTATATTTGATTTAACAAGTATTAGGGGAGCTAGGACTGAGCTTTGGAACATTGACTGGTGTTGTTCTGATCCCTTTCTTGCCAATTCATCCGCCATCTCGTTCCCTGGCATTCCTTTGTGTCCTGGGACCCACCAGAGTGTTACATGGTGGCTTTGGGTAAGCATGTTAAGCTCCTCGCGGCATCGTTTTATTAGCTTTGAGTTTATAACCGCGGATGAGATGGCCTTTATAGCAGCTTGACTATCTGTGTAGATATCAATCTCATTCCTAGTAACAAGTTTCGTGGACAGGTCTCGTGCCGCCTCTGCTTTCGCTAGGACTTCTGCCTGGAACACACTACTGTGGTTTGGAAGCTTTAGTGATATTGCAATATCAGGTTCCGCTGAGTAGATACCCGAACCCACTCCTTCGTTTGTTTTGGACCCGTCAGTTAAGACTGAAATACTATGCGGGTTAATGGCCCCACCGTCTTCCCAGTATTCCCTTGATGGGATGACCGTTTTGACGTGTAGGCTGAAGTCGGGGGATGGCGGAAGATGTTGTTGTTGTTGTTGTAGCAGCTGTGTAGCTGAGGTTGGCGATCCTTGGTCGAGGTATTGTCCTCGAGTCGCTCCGGGACGTACGTACGTACGTAGAACCGATCGTCGTGAGAGCTCGTTGGTGCAGTGGTTGGAAAAACTTCGATGGTATTTTTTTCCATTTTATACTCGGGTGGCTGGTGATTGCTGTTCCCCGCTGGGGCTTGAACTTGCACTCATCGGCTAACAAGCAAACACTCTATCCACTGCACCATTGCCACCCGGAAGATAGTCTGTGGTGGTGTCTAGGTGAGCCCATCTTGAGATGCTACGGTGGCCCGTGTGGCCCTTTCTCCATAGGTTGGATTCTTTTAGGCGTATGGCATTCATCGCGGCTGATTTCTTGACAAATAAGTCTAGTGGAATCAGTGCGAGCATTTTTTCAACTGCTGCGGTCGAGGTAGTTCCAATGGGGCCTGTGGTTGCTATGCAAGCAAGTCTGAATTTTAGTGAAATCTTTGATATGCGTGTTTTTCTCTGCTATTAGCCACCAGACAATGGACCCATATGTAAGATCTGAATATGGCTGTGTACATCCAATGGATGATGGCAGGTTTGGCTCCCCATTTTTTACCAAAAATTCTGTTGCAAGCATGTGTGTTATCTCTTCAGCTCAGTTTGCGGTCAAGTATGCACCCAAGATACCGTGCTTTGTCCGAGACTTGGAGTGGAGTGTCACCGAGTCGTAGGGATCCGAAAGCTGGGATTGTTCTTTTGTTGGTGAAGAGGACCACTTCTGTTTTCGCTGGATTAACGTTCAGTCTACAACTTCTCGCCCAGTTATGGAGGGTATTCAGGGCGGATTGCAGAAGTTCGGTGATAGTGTCGAGAAATTTGCCGGACATAAGTAGGACGATGCCGTCTACATAAGCAACAACTTTTACTCCGCTGCGTCCTAATTTTAAAAGGATCTCATTTGCGACTAGAGTCCATAGTAGAGGAGATAGGACTCCTCCTTGCGGGGTTCCTCTAGAGGACAGTGCATTTACTTGGCTGTCACTCAGCTCCGAGTTCATGTGTCTTGTCTTGAGCATACATTCAATCCAGTCGGAGAGTGTGGAATCTACTCTGAGTCGGTCCAGTGATAATCTTATTGATTCGGTTGTCACATTGTTAAAGGCTCTCTCCACGTCTAAAAAGGCCGCTTAATTGAATTTTTTGTGGTAGAGTGATTGCTCGATTTTTACTACCACTTCGTGCAGGGCTGCTTTGACTGATCGGCCCATTGTATAGGCATGTTGTGCTGGGGACATGTCCCTAGGGCTTAATTTGAAGCGAATGTGTAGATCAATTGGTCTTTCAAAAGTCTTCAACACGAATGAGGACAGGCTGATCGGCCTGAGGTCTTTTGGGTTCGTATGGGTCGGTTTACCAGCTTTAGGTATGAAGATGACTTGAACTTTCCTCCAGGCTTCAGGTACATAATTACAGTTTAGGCACCCGCGAAAAATGGTCGCTAGCCGCGAAATGACGTATTCCTTACTGCTTTGTAGCATCATAGGGAAGATACCATACGGTCCGGGCGTCTTGTAAGGAGAAAAGGAGTCAATTGCCCATTTCAGTTTAAATTCATCCACAATTTCGGCGAATAGAGAGTAATTAGCGCTAACACATAAATCATGTGACGTTGTTGTCTCCGTATCAGGATTTAGGATGCTACACCCTGGGAAGTGAGTTCCAAAGAGGAGTTCCAGGGTCTCGGCAGATGATTCTGTCCACGTACCATCCGGTTTCTTGACGAATCCTGGGACCGAGTGATCCTTTGACAGGACTTCGCGGAGTCTCGCTGCGTCTTTCGTTGATTCAATTTCGCTGCAAAATTTACTCCATGAGGCTCTTTTAGCGTAAACCGGCTTTTTCTTGAAGGCACCCTTGCTTTCTTTGTAGCGGTCCCAGTCTGCAGGATTTCTGGTGCGCTTTACCATATTGTAAAGTTTCCTGGCATAAGTGTGTAAGGCTGAGAGCTCACTTGACCACCATGCGGGGTTAAGCTTCCGTTGACCTTTACTTAGAGGGCAGGACCTTTCGAAGGCTACTTTGATGGTTGAAGTCAGGGTCATGACCTCATGGTCAATCATATTTTTGTTTATCAGGGGCAAAGATCGGGGATGCTCCGAGTTACCTAGGAGGGTTCTAAAATTGTCCCAATTAGTTCTCTTGGGATTGCGATATGGTTTTAAAGATTTTGTGTTTTCGTTAACAGATAAGCAGATCATTCTATGATCCGAGAAAGTAACGGTATCGGACACCTTCCAGTCACTGACTACCAGAGACCTAGAATTAAGGGTCAAGGTTACATCTAGGACTTCCTGTCTGTTTTTTTTTTATCACAAAAGTGCGTTCTAACCCAATATTTTCTACACACAGAATTCTACTAATAATAATTTCAAGTAAAGACTCACCCCTTTCGTTGATGTCACTACTTCCTCATTTTATATGGTGTGAATTGACATCGCAGCCGATTAGGAGATCCCATCCTACCTTTGTAGCGTTATCCACTAGGTCGGTGAGCATCTCAGTGGGTGGGAGCCGCGGGTCATCGTAGGGCAGCTAGACCGATGTGAGGACCAGGGTTTTGTTGCCTGCCCGTTCAAGTCGGGTTGATGTTAGGTCTGCGTTGCTAAAGTGAAGTAGAACAAAGAGGTTAATTGGTCTTTTTGCTAGGATGCAAGTGCGGAACTTACTGCTCTGTTGGCCCTTTCTAAAAAGGAAGGAGTAGTCCTTGCTGTTAGTCTGCAGATTTTTTGACCACTGTCCAAGGGTTCCTGATCTAGGGCAATGTCTACATTGGGCTTTGTGATATAGGTTAGTAGGTTGGCGCTGGCCAGCTTGCTAAGGTGAAGGTTGATCTGTACAACCTTCATCATGCAGCATGTTTGGTCGACGTTGCCGTCGCTTTCCTCCCTTCCGTCAGCGGTCTAATTTAGACCCGATTCTGTGGGCGCCCCCATCTCCATCACCTTCCAATTCTCACTAGGAAGTTCCGGATTTAAGGACCGTAGAAGCTGCTCCAAGTTCTCCTTCGATATAGTTGGCCCACGAATGCAGATCTTTATTTTGGGTCTGGTCGGTAGGTCGCTTTTCGGGACGACCATCAATTTCATACCCTTATCAGGTGCCGGCATCGTGCTCACTATTTCCTTGAGCCGTTTGAGCGTGGCTTCGTTCAAACAGTCCAATATCCGGAAACCTTTGACTGTGGACAATAGTGGTCCACAGTGGTGACTGTGGCGTAAGTGGTTAGTGTGTCGGATTACTACGCGTGAGGTTCCGAGTTCGAATCCCAGAAAACACCAAAAATTCTTTTCACGGTCCCACCTCTCGCGAGCGTCTGACAAACATCCGAGAGTATTGTTGTCGCGAAAAAGCTTCTTAAATTGCCCTTCGTACACGGCACTAAACTGTAGGTCCGTTCAACAACATGAGTGGCTGCGAGAAGCTAGGCCCTGGCACTTATAGAGCTGTTGCGCCAAATATTTATTTTTTGTCAGCTGTCTGTCATATACGTCATCAATATACGAGTGACCTATTGCCGGACTTAGTTTTTTGTATATTCCATGTAAGCTCGTTTGCGCATGCTGCAGATTTGATTGGATTTGTCTACTTCTCAGGCTCTCCAATGTCTTATTTATATTGCTTTTCCAAACATCTTCAGTTAGGTGTGCATCCATCCATCTTATTCCTGCCTCTTCTGCTATGTTACACCAGTCTTCCTTCTAGTATATTTGTTTCTCCATAATTTGTTTTGAGAGTATATGTGGTAAGCGAGTTATCTCGTATTTAAATATAATTTTGTGAATGTAGTCGATGTGAAGCCTTAGCGTGTACAGATGCAAATCAGGTACTCCTGCTTCTAGGCTTAGAATGTAATTTGGTGTAAAGTCTGGCAGGCCAAACATTTTTTTAATGAAGTACCGTTGTATTTTGTCAGCCGCGGTGAAATTTGAAAACCCCCAAACTTGAGAGGCATAGCTATACATAGCTCTCGTTCCAGCGTTAAATAGCTTAAATTTGACTGAGAACTTTACGTCCTTTTCCCCAATGAAATTCTTCCAGGTGCTATTCAAGCACGTTTTAGCCATTGCTTCTTGTTATTTAAGTTGTTCCATCATTGAGAGTCCCGGTGTCATTATTAGGCCTAAATATTTTTATTTCTTAACTATTTCCACCTCCGCGCCCTTAAAATACCATTTCTCGTCCTTTACCCTCTTGCTTCCATTGCTGAATATTATAATTTTTGACTTATCTAGATTGACTTCAAAATTCCAAGTCTTGCAGTACTCCTCCAACTTTATGATCATGCTACAAATGTATCTTCTACCAGTATTATTATATCATCGGCATACATCAGGACTCTAACAACGATGCCATGCCCGATGCGATGCCCCAAAAAAGTCATTCAGATCGTTCAACAGCAGAGCAAATAGTAAAGGACTAAGTAAATATCCTTGTTTTATAGTCTGAGGCTTTTTCCCAATCCCATACTGCAGAAACTATGTTCGGCTTTTTAGTAGGGCTAGGAACTTTGTTGATATTCCCATATTGCTAAGTTTGTAGAAGAGAGCTTTCGATCAATGCCATCAAACGCCGCTTTAAAATCAACAAAGAATCCATAAACTTTCTTTTTTTCGCTATTTTTGATTTTGATAATACTGAACAAATTGTATATGTTATCTACGGTGCAATAATTTTCACGGAATCCTGCTTGGTATTCGTTTAAAATTTTATGTTTTTTAACCCATTGTGCTAGCCTACTATGCATAGTTGCCACTAGTATCTTGGTCACACAATTCATGAAGGATATTCCTCTATAGTTCCCTACCTCATTTGCTTTTCCTTTCTTGAAGATAGGGAAAATGGTTTTAAGAAAACTTTCCTCAACTTTTCCTTTGTCAAGCATACTCGTGAGTCCTTGCTAGCAGGTCTATAAAATTGTTTGGTGCATTTATGAACACTTCATATGGTAGCCTGTCTTTTCCCGGCGCCTTGTTTTCCTTAACCTTTTTAAGCATTCTATGGATTCCTTCTGATGTTATCGCGCTGTCCAAATCATCATCTCGCCTAAATGGTTCTGCCCAATGCATAGGTTCAGCTGGTAGCTTTTATAAAGTAAGCTTTGAACTCTTCTGTTTGTATTTGGGATCCAATTCGGTAATTTTTTTGACGCAATTCATTTGCGAAACTCCACCAGCTTCTTGAGTCCTTTATACGCACCACACCACCTCTTCATCGATTTCAAAGTTGCCTATGATAGCGTGTATAAAGACGAGGTATTCAGAGCCATGTCTAATCTTGGCATCCCTGCCAAGCTCGTCTGTTTGTGTAGAATGACGATGGAGAACTCTCGCTGCTCCATCAAAGTCGGTAAGAACATCGCCGAACCATTCGATGTCAGGAAAGGTCTTAGACAAGGTGACGCGCTATCGTGCGATCTCTTTAACATAGTACTTGAAAGAATTGTACGAAACTCACAAGCCAACACCGGAGGTACAATCTTTTACAAGTCTGTACAACTACTCGCTTATGCCGATGACATTCACATAATCGGAAGAACTCAGCGGGCCGTCAATGGGGCATTTACAAGTATTGAGATCAAGGCAGCAAAGATGGGTCTAGCGGTCAATGAAAGCAAAACGAAATATATGCTGTCTCCAAAAAAGAACACCCAACATCGGCCGGCGTCTTGGACAGAACGCCACAATAGACAGATATAATTTTGAGGTAGTAAAGGATTTTGTTTACCTGCGCAAATAGCATCAGTAGGAAGATCACACGAAGAATTACTCTTGCCAATCGTTGTTGTAGCTAGTACGCGGTTCCCACGTCTCGACATTCACAAAGGAACATGGCTCTCGTTTGATCGAAAAACTGTGAACCAAATCGATCACATTGCGATCGACGCAAGGCACTCTTCCAGTATTCTGGGTGTCCGGACTTTCCGAGAAGCCAACGTGGACTCGGATCACTACCTAGTTGTAGCCAAGGTACGGATGCGGATATCCAGAACGGAGCGAAATCAACGAAATACTGTGAGGAAATTTGACGTCGGGCGGCTACAATTGCAAGAAACCGCCAGAGCCTTTGCCGATCGAGTTTCTCTTAATCTTAATATAAGTCCTATGCCGCCAGCAGCAAATGCGGAAGACCAGTGGCAGCGTTGCCAACAAGCCATCAGAGATGCCGCCTCTGATGTACTGGATTTCTTTCGGCCACCACAACGAAACCCTGGTTTGATCAGGAATGCCGCCAAGCACATGCAGCTAAACAAGAGGCGTACAAAGCGGCACTGCATAGAAGGACTAGAGCTGCTTACGAGTTCTACGTGCGCAGGAGAAAAGAGGAATATCGACTTCTCAGAAAGAAGAAAAAGGAGCATGAGAAGCGCTCGATCGAGGAGACTGGGGCTTTCTTGCAGGAATGATATTCGAAAATTTTACTAAAAGGTAAAAAGAACATGCCAGGGTTTCAAAGCCAGAACAGAAGCCTGCAGGGACGAAAATGGCAACATAGTAGTGGAATCGCAGTCGGTGCTGAGGATATGGAAGGAACACTTTTGTAGACTGTTAAACGGCGATGATGACCAATATTCCGCTGTCAGGCAGAATGGGCCATTCAACAGTGACGATGACAGTTAAGATTCCCGTCAACCCGATCAGAATGAAGTGAGGATAGCGATATTTAAACTCAAATCCAACAAAGCTGCTGGAGCCGAAGGCCTTGCCGCTGAACTTTTCAAGGCAGGAGGAGATGAGTTGGTAAGGAGCATGCACCAGCTCATCTGTAAAATCTGGTCGGAAGAAAGTATGCCCGATGAATGGAACATCAGCATCGTTTGCCCGATCCTGAAGAAAGGAGACCCTCTGAACTGCGCCGATTACAGAGGTATAAGTCTTCTCAACATCGCATATAAGATCCTGTCTGCCGTATTATGTGAACGCCTAAAACCGATCGTCAAGAACCTGATAGGTCCTTATCAGTGCGGTTTCAGGCCGGTAAAGTCCACCATTGACCAAATATTCACACTACGGCAGATCTTGGAAAAAACCCATGAATATAAAATCGATACGCACCACGCACCACCACTTCATCGATTTCAAAGTTGCCTATGATAGCGTGTATAGAGACTAGGTATACAGAGCCATGTCTAGTCTTGGCATCCCTGCCAAGCTCGTCCGTTTGTGAAGAATGACGATGGAGAACTCTCGCTGCTCCATCAAAGTCGGTAAGAACATCGCCGAACCATTCGATGTCAGGAAAGGTCTTAGACAATTAGACAAGGTAACGCGCTATCGTGCGATCTCTTTAACATAGTACTTGAAAGAATTGTACGAAACTCACAAGCCAACACCGGAGGTACAATCTTTTACAAGTCTGTACAACTACTCGCTTATGCCGATGACATTCACATAATCGGAAGAACTCAGCGGGCCGTCAATGGGGCATTTACAAGTATTGAGATCAAGGCAGCAAAGATGGGTCTAGCGGTCAATGAAAGCAAAACGAAATATATGCTGTCTCCAAAAAAGAACACCCAACATCGGCCGGCGTCTTGGACAGAACGCCACAATAGACAGATATAATTTTGAGGTAGTAAAGGATTTTGTTTACCTTGGCTCTATGGTGAACTGCGCAAATAGCATCAGTAGGGAGATCACACGAAGAATTACTCTTGCCAATCGTTGTTTCTATGGGCTAAAACGGCAATTAAGTAGTAAAACCCTATATCGAACTACTAAGGTAACTCTTTATAAGACACTAATCATCCCAGTCCTGCTGTATGGCGCAGAGGCATGGGCCTTGACAAAACCGGATGAGGATGCCCTTGGTTATTTCAAGAGAAAAGTTCTTCGAGCGATCTTTGGTCTCGTCTGCATAGACGGTGAGTGGAGGAGAAAGTACAATGCCGAACTATACGGCCTGTACATGGACATCGACTTAGCCAGAAGAGTTCACATACAGCGACTAAGATGGCTGGGTCATTTAGAGCGGATGGAGCCTAACGTTCCCGCTAAGAAAGTCTTCGAATCCACTTCGGATGGACGACGCAGTAGAGGACGACCTCGCGGTAGGTGGCGCAAACAAGTGGAGGGGGACCTCAACCAACTTGGCGTGCGCAACTGGAGGCAGCTGGCTCGTAACCGCGCTGGCTGGAGAGGTTTGTTGGTTGACGGACTGTAGCGCCATCTAAGTAAGTAAGTAAGTATTGAAGTTTTTTCTTTCCATATCTAATGGATTAACACTAAGCTTTTGTCTAATCGGCATGTGATCGGAGTAAATTTGGTCATCTGATAGCATATGGCTTACAATTCAATATATATGTAGGTACATTTCAGATTTTTTATGTATTCTATGTTTTTTTTTTTTTTTTTTGTAATTCAATAAATGAAAGAAAAGAAATTGTATATAACTACAATATTGTTCAAAAACGAAAAAAGTCTATCAAATGCATAATTATTACAATTTGTTATTTTTATTTTTTTTATGTTCTAAACCTAACTCTTGGTTTTGTTTTTGATCGTGTCATAATTTTAGGACAAAAGCAAGTTTTAATCTGTGTATGCTTATCGTTTCGCGTTTATCGTCTTTTTGTACTGTAAAATGTTTTTCAGATTTGGTTATTACCTTAAAAGGTCGTTGATATGGAGGATTCAAACTGCTTTTTTTATTTTCTTCTCTTACGAAAACGAATCTGCACTCTTGCAGGCCCTTAGGCACGAAAAAATGTTTTTGTGTTCTATGTCGCGTCTGGTCGGCTTTTAGATATGGCATTTCTTATATTTTGTGCAATGGAGGAATTTATTACAAGCTCGTTGCTTGTGCTGCAGGTGATAACTTCGCCAGGCAACCGTAGTGCTTGACCAAAAAGTAAGTCTGCGAGCGTCATCAATGATAGTTGATCTTATTCCCACAAGGATCCATGGCAAGTTGTGATACCAATTGTTTTTGTCTTCGTTGCCAGCGCAAGGATTCCTTCAACTGCCTATGAAAACGCTCGACTAAGCCGTTCGATTGGGAATGGTATGTGGTTGTTCGAATTGTTTGCAACTTCTTTAAAAAGAGACGATTGAAATTGAGAGCCCTGATCCGTTGTGATTCAGGACCTCCAAATCGTGAAACTCAATTTTGTATAAATGTTGTGGTTTCAATATTTTTTAAAGAAAGGCTTCGATCCAAGAAGAAAATCTGTCTTTTTATTGTTAAAAGATACGTATGTCCGTTAGATGGGGGAAGTGGACCAACTAAGTCCATATGGATGTGACAAAATCGACCTTTTGGTATTGGGATTTTTCTATGTTTGGCTTTAGTATATATGGCTTTCGCGTGTCATTAAAGTGGCCTGGGAATGCGGTGAAACACCTGGTGATTGGCAAATGGGGGTGATAGTTCCTCTTTTAAAAAAAAAAGGGGACAAAAGAGATTGCGCCAACTATAGGGGTATATCTCTTTTAAGTCTCCCTGGAAAAGTCTTCGCTAAGGTGCTAGAAATGCGTTCCAGAGCTGTGGTTGAAGACAGTTTGGGGGATGAGCAGTGCGGTTTTCGTCCCGGTAAAAGCACAACCGACCAGTTATTCACTCTCAGAATGGTTCTTGAGAAGGCCTGGGAATATGCCAAACCTGTCTACACTTGTTTTGTGGATTTGGAAAAAGCATATGATAGGGTTCCTCGAGACAAACTCTAGAGTGTTCTGCAGGAGTATGGGATTGCTGGTTCCCTGTTAAGGGCGATTCAGTCTTTATATACGAACTGTAGAAGCTGTGTTCGGATAAACGGTGTTAAATCAATACCTTTCACTGTGGGCGTTGGACTCCGCCAGGGGTGCGTTTTGTCACCTCTCCTCTTCATTGTATATATGGATTGGATGTTACAGCGCAGCCGTGGCGGGGAATATTTCAAAGTGGGAGACCTAAGGATTAGTCATCTGCTCTTTGCGGATGATTTGGTCATCCTTGGGTCCTCTCAAACCGAACTTCAGCGCGCACTCGAAAGGTTTGTAGCCGTTTGTGATGATGCTGGAATGAAGATCAACGTGAACAAATCGGAAGTAATGGTCGTTTCCAAAAAAACCCATTCAGTGCACTCTGCATGTTAGTGGAGTCCCACTGAAGCAGGTGGAGAGGTTTAAGTACCTCGGGGTATTATTCACGAGTGATGGGAGGAGCAATGCCAAGTTATCCTGTAGAATTGGTCAGGCTGGATCAATTTTGAGAGATCTTGGCCAATCTGTTATAAGGAAGGCCGAACTTAGTGTTCAAGCTAAGCTATCGGTTTTTAACTCTGTGTATGTTCCAACTCTCACCTATGGTCATGACATTTGGGTAGTGACCGAAAGAATAAGATCGCGGATACAAGCTGCCGAAATGAGGTTCCTTCGCGGTGTTGTTGGAATAACTCGTAGGGATCGAGTGCGCAACACCAGAGTACGCGAGGCGCTCAACGTTGAGCAGCTACTTCTCCGAACGGAACGATCTATGCTTCGATGGTTTGGTCACGTAGTGCGTATGACCCCAGATCGGCTTCCAAGACGCGCCATGGTTGCCGTGCCATCAGGTAGGCGACTTCGCGGAAGGCCTAGAAATAGATGGTTGGATCAAGTCCGACATCTCTCCTGGAGCCGCTTAGGGATTCCCCCTGATGAATTGGAGTCAATGGCGGAGGATGGAGAAGGATAGAGAGTCCACCTGAGCATCCTACCCCTGCGACCCTCATGAAGGATTAGCGGGCCATTGAAAATGAATGGCTGTAGTATGTCTTACGTTTTTACATTTTTGACACGAAATGTAGCTTTTTGCCCATTTGTTAATATCGTGAAACATCTTTGGCCAAAAATATTTTGAAGTTATGATTTTTCTTGTTGCTCTTATGCTTGGATGCGATAGGCTGTGGTGGTTATTTAAAATGGTTCGTCGAAAAAGATGAAGAATGTGTGGGCGATTTACTGCGGTAGTAATTTCACACCATATTTCAACATCATCTATGGGCATCAAAATCTTTTTAAGGACAGCCGGGGAGTCTTTGTTTTCGAGAAAATTTTTTTAACTCATCGTCCTTTTTTTTTTGTTCGTCAGAGAGAATTTTTGTTTTTATTTGTTGAAAATTGATGAGCTCGATGTGCTCTTGAAAGTGTATCTGTATCAAAGGTGGAATATTTCTTTTTGGCTGGACTTAAGCGTTTTGAAAAAAAACCTAGCGGTTCCCATTTGCCTGATCTGTATTGCTGAAGAACTGCGCCAATTGCGTCGTTAGAGGCATCAGACATGATACCAATATTAGCTTTTCGGTCGGATAAGAGAGTAAAGTTTGTTGTGCTAGGGAATCTTTTAGCGTATTAAATGCAATTTCGCATTAATCGGTCCATTCGAAATTTGGTTTCTTTTCCTGTTTGGGAATGGGCGCCGTTGCGTAAGTGGTTAGTGTGTCAGATCACTACGCATGAGGTTCCAAGTTCGACCAGAAAACACCAAAAACGTTTTTTCACGGTCCCACCTCTCGCGAGCGTCTGACAAACATGCGAGAGTATTGTTGTCACGAAAAAAGCTTCTCAAATCGCTGTTCGGATACGGCACCAAACTGTAGGTCCCTTCCATTCGTGTGAAAAATATAACGCACACAATATGAGTGATTGCGAGAAGCTAGGCCCTGGCACTTAAAGATCTGTTGCGCCAAAATTTTTTTTTTTTTGGGTCGAAGCGTTTTAGTGAGCTCGTATAATGGTTTTGCTGTTAGCGAAATTTTAGGTATAAAACGATTATAAAAGTTTACCATGTCAAGAAAACGTGGCACCTGTTTCAAGGAACCGGGTTTAGAAAAATCACTAATTGCTTTAACCCGTTCCGAAGTAGCTTTAATTCCATCTTTTAAGAAAGTATATCCCAAGAAATCAATTTGCGGAACTCCTAATACGCATTTCGAAACATTTACTTTTAGACCGTATTCGTTCAATCGTTTAAAAAGAATGCTGCTGAAAAGAAAATGCTGTTGACGAAGCTTTGAAAAGTTTGCGCTCCATTCCGGACACTGATATGTATTAGGTACATTCATTCCACACTCTCTTTCGCTCTCTCACTCTCTTAATCTAAACTAACGCCTTAGTTATATGCAGGAGAATGTATAATTTATATGTAATCAATATAATGAATAAAGACAGTCTTAAGCGGAATCTTGACTCGAATACTACTGGCGTAATATAAATAGATATATTAGTTGGCGACGAGGAAAATTGATGGCAGAAAGCGATACAAAACTGGAAGTAAAAGAAGAGATTGAACTAGTGGGTGTTTTAAATAAAAAAGTGGAAATATCACACGAAAAGACCAATAGTGACACAAATATGACAAATTTTATTGTAAGAATAGAATACTTCAGTATGGGAGATGATTTCCAGTCATATATTGAACGTATGCAACATTTGCTGAAATTAAATAAAATCGAAGACAGTGCAAGCAAAATTTTTTTCATGATTGGGGTGGGTGGCGCAGATCTTTACAAAGTGGCAAAGACATTGGTGGCGCCAAAGAAGCCAGAAGACCTCACCTTCGATGACCTGGTCAAATTGCTTACGGTTCACTTTCTCCCGAAAAAGAATATTACCGCTGAGAGATTCAAATTTCTGAATCGAAATCAGGATAATGACGAAACCCTGACCGATTACATAGTAGTGCTGAAGTCGTTAGCTGATTCTTGTGCATATGGAATTTTTTTAGACGATGCGCTAAAAGACCGTTTCCTTATGGGAATTCACAACAAAAAAATACAGTCAAAATTGAGTTGTGAAACGGCACTTAACATGGAGATGATTCAGCAATAGGTAAATGTCATGGGAGGGACGACAACCGCTAGTCAAATGGTAAATAGTACGTTCCACACACGGAGAGCTTACATGGGCCGCAAGGGGGAGACTTCTCAGAGAAGCAGAGCAGAGCATCAGCAGCAGCAGAGTAGCAGAACAGAGCGCCAGCAGCAGCAGCAGCCACAACGTAACAACAATCAACACAGTAATTATAGCAATTATGGTAGAAATAAAAATTGTCAAAAATTTTGACATTTTGCCAGAGATTGTTTTATTCGAAAAGATTTTTTAAAAAAGAAAACTTCAAAATTTGTGCAAAGTAATAGACCTACTCACACGAATATATGTCACTTAGACGGAAATTATGATTCAGAAAGTGAGGATAACACCGAGGAAGTTAATTATATAAATAATCTTAAACTTGGAAATGATAATAAAAATTATGAAATGTATATGAATGAGATTAGTTCTTTCAAGTTGGGGAATATTCCTTTGCATATAGATTTATTTTGTGACGGAAAACTGCTGAGTTTTGAGGTTGATACGGGAGTATGTACGTCAGTGATCCACAAAGATACATATAACAAGTTTTTCAAGGGTCACGAGATACTAAAACTAGAACAGACATTACATTTGATTTCCGGGGGCCGGGTAGATGTTATTGGGTACATCTCGAGTTTAGTGAGTACCGCGAAGAATGATACTGATGTTAAGTTAAATTTGACTGTTATAAAAAGCAAGAAATATTTTACTCCTCTTTTGGGGCGCTCGTGGCTAGACAATCTTTTTGTTGGGTGGAGAAATCATTTTGTAAATAGTGTGGAAGAAAGCTTGGAGAAAGAAAACCCTTGTAAACCATTACTAGAGAAATATAAGGCCGTGTTTAACAAAAAAACAACACCGATTAAAAAGTTTAAGGCTCGTATTGTCTGTGAGGAAAATAGTACTCCTATTTTTTGTAAGCCATATGGTATGCCCTTTGGTATGACAGATGTTGTAGAAAAGGAATTAGATAGGTTGGTTGCGGAAGGAATCATTTATCCCGTACGTCACAGCAAGTGGGCCTCCCCGATTGTGGTAGTTAGGAAACCAGACGGTGGTATTCGAATCTGTGCCGACTGTAAGGTATCGATCAACAGGTATGTGAAAGACGATCACTATCCATTGAACAAACCTGAGGATATTTTTGCGGATCTATCTGGTTGCGGATGTTTTTGCGTGCTTGATTTACAGGGGGCTTTTCAGCAGTTAGAAGTAGAAAAAGAGTGCCAAGAACTGTTGACTATAAATACTCACAAGGGGTTATTTAGGCACCGGAAACTAATTTTCGGCGTAAAGTCTGCTCCAGCCATTTTTCAAGCCACTATGGACGACATTTTAAGAGGGATTCGGAAAACCAAAGTATTTATTGATGATATTCTGATAGGTGGTAAGGATTCAAAGGAGTGTCTAGAAATCTTAGAAATGGTTTTGGAACGACTAGCTAAATATAACGTTACAGTCAACCTTAAAAAATGTCAGTTCCTTAAAGAGGAAATCCAGTATTTGGGTCACGTAATTTGCAAAGATGGTATTAAGCCCAATCCCGGAAAGGTAGACGCTATCAAGAACGCTCCTACTCCCTTAGATTTGGAGCAATTAAGATCATACTTGGGGCTTATTAATTACTATTCCAAATTCATTCCTAATTTATCGTCGGAACTTAAGGTATTATATGACCTTACGAAGAAAAATGTCAGATTTGTTTGGTCAAATACGTGTGATATTGCTTTTAAGCGCAGTAAGGAACTTTTATTAGGAAATAATTTACTTGTTCACTACGATCCAAATAAAGAGATTGTCCTTCACTGTGATGCAAGCCCATATGGGGTGGGGGGTATACTATCGCATGTGATAGATGGGGTTGACCGTCCGGTCATGTTTGTATCGAGCACCCTAAGTTCCGTAGAGCAAAATTATTCACAGCTTCAAAGAGAAGCTTTAGCGATTGTGTTCAGTGTCAAAAAGTTTCACAAGTACATATATGGTAAAAAGTTTACGATTTATTCGGAAGCACAGTCATTGAAGGAAATGTTTAGTCCTACGAAGTCTTCACCCCCAGTTGCAGCGGCTAGAATACAAAGAAGGGCTATATTCCTAAGTATGTATCAGTATACTTTAAAATACCGTAAGGGGATGTTGATGACAAATGCGGACGCTATGTCCAGATTGCCTCTTCCTAATGCTACGGGGTTAGAAAAAACAATAGTCAATAGTTTGCAGCCCTTTGTGAGGGATCACATAAACATTGAAATTGTTGAGCAGGAATCAGTAAAGAACCCCACGCTCCAGGAAGTTAAACAATTAAGTAATACTGGCTGGCCAAGAAATGCTCCTATGCATTTAAAGTCCTATTTCCGTAGGCGTAATGATATACATTTTGAGAACGGATGTCTATATTATGTAAATAGACTCATTATTCCTTCCGTTTTAGTTTTTAGGGCTTTAGAACTTTTACATGACTCTCACATTGGCATCGCTCGTATGAAGATCCTAGCACGTCAGTATTTTTGGTGGGATAGCATAGAAAACGACATTAAAGATTATGTTAATAGATGTGAGGTGTGCTCTTTGTCCAACAACAAATCATGTTCGACTTATAAAAGGCCCTGGCCAGAGTCAACATTTTTTTTTAAAGAATCCATCTAGATTTCTTCTTCTTCGAAGAAAAGCATTTCCTAATCTTAGTGGATAGCTACAGCAAATGGATCGATGTTAAACAAATGAAAAACACGTCGGCGGATTGTCTAATAATCACGTTGAGGACTATATTTTCGTATTATGGGCTACCAAAAACTTTAGTGTCAGATAATGGGCCCCCTTACACTTCTGAAGCGTTTCTGAACTTTCGTGAGTCCAATAATATAAAATGTCTTAAAAGTCCTGCGTACCACCCTCAGTCAAATGGGTTAGCTGAAAGGGCAGTACAGAAAGTTAACAATGGCTTGAAGAAGATGTTACATGAGAACACCTCAAGTAGCATAGTACCATTGCAAAAGATAGTCGATCGATTTTTACTCAAATATCGTACCACGCCAGGAAGCACTAAGCCAGTATCTCCTAATGATTTGATATTTAAACATCAAACAAAAACACTATTAGATGATGTCAATCCTAGGATTAAAGGAAGTAATATTCAAAATAAAATACAAATTTACAAATCTACCAACACAGCAGTTTTCCGGAATTCTTTTAGGTTTAGTAAAGGAGAAAATGTTTATTATAAACAAAAGAGTAGGTTTAGTTACAAGTGGGTACCCGGCATAATAATAAGTAGAGTGGGAAATGTAATGTATTTAGTAAATATTGAGGGGTACATATGTACGTTCGGCGCACATTAACCAATTAAGACGTAGGGACAATGTTAAAGTGTTAGATTTTGCACCTAGTAATATTGTTTTAAATAAGAATCAAGGAAATTCTATACCTATAGTTAAACCACCTAGGAAAAGAAGGAGATCCTGCGATACGGAGTTCGCAGAATTTGTACTTCGTAGATCAAACCGTCTTAAGCAAACTAAGAATGTTAAGAAATTGCTATTATTCATCTAATGTTAATCCAAGTCCTTTAATAATGAGATATTTAATTTATCATTGGGAAGCTTAATTATAATTAAAATGAAATTATATTTATTAGACTAAACATAAAGAACTGAAGTCATATTTATTAGTTTAATTGTAATACGCTTATACTAAAATTGGTAAACAACCTAGTTTAGATACATTCATTTAAGTGGGATGGAGTGATATGTATTAGGTACATTCATTCCACACTCTCTTTCGCTCTCACTGTCTTACTTAATCTAAACTAACGCCTTAGTTATAAGCAGGAGAATGTATAATTTATATGTAATCAATATAATGAATAAAGACAGTCTTAAGCGGAATCTTGACTCGGATACTACTGGCGTAATATAAATAGATATATTAGACACCAAAAGGCATTAGGAGAAATTCGAATAGTCCAAATGGAGTGATGACTGCTGTCTTATGAATGTCTTCCGGAGCCACCGGAATTGTGTGATATGCCCGAGGTATGTCTATTTTGTAGTAAATGATACTACCGTACAGATTCATAAGGCAGTCTTGTGGGTTAGTGAGTGGAAATTTGTTTGGAATGGTCGCTGCGTTGAGCTGCCGATAGTCTCCACATGGTCTCCAATCTCCAGAATTTTTTGGAACCATGTGAAGTGGCGAGGCTACATGTGACGTTGAGTAACGACAAATTCCCAATTTCATCATTTGCTGAAAGAATGTTTTGGTCGTAGCAAGAGCTGATGGACTCAGTCGTCTAGCTCGAGCAGAAAAAGTACTCCATTCGTCTCTATCCGATGAACAACGGAATGCTTGACTGGAAGTGAATAAGAAGTGCGTCCAACCTTCTCTCTTCACTATCCCTATTTCGCTGAAGTAGTGCTTTTTTGTGTGACTGATATTTTTCTTGCTAGGGGGTGTTTAGCAAAAGATCGGCAACGGATTCCATCGCCTGATTCCCAAGTGAAGCTACCAAGTATTGGTATTTAGCATTAGAAGACGTAACACCTTTGAGTTGGAACTGCGTCTCGATCTATAAAAACCAAAGATCAGGCCGGTTGTTTCAAAATGGAGGGAGTTTGAGGGATAAGAAAGAAGTCTGTAGAGTGAAAGCATTTTCGCTTGCCTGCGAACTACCACCAGCCGCGGAAGAGTTTGCGTCGCGTACAGTTTTATCACTTGAATTGGTCATCTCTGTTTTTATCACTTTCATTCCAATCTTAGGAAAACATTTTACCGTACCGTTAAAGCCGATTGCTTTGTGCAATTTGTAAGGAAATTACCGTTCTCAAATTAAAATCGAGAAGCACGCTAAAATTTTTGACACAATCCTTTTAATTAAAAAAAAAAATTACATATTTTTATTTTAAGTAAATAAATGTTAATTAATATATTACTGGATAATAGATGTTGATAAAATATGTCGATACTTACTTACTTGGATGGCGCTACAGTCCGGGGTGGACCTGGGCCTCAACCAACAAACCTCTCCAACTAGCACGATTACGAGCCAGCTGCCTCCAGTTGCGCACGCCAAGTTGGTTGAGGTCCCCCTCCACTTGTTTGCGCCACCTACCGCGAGGTCGTCCTCTACTGCGCCGTCCATCCGGGGTGGATTCGAAGACTTTCTTAGCGGGAACGTTAGGCTCCATCCGCTCTAAATGACCCAGCCATCTTAGTCGCTGTATGTGAACTCTTCTGACTAAGTCGATGTTCTTGTACAGGCAGAATAGTTCGGCATTGTACTTTCTCCTCCACTCACCGTCTATGCAGACGGGACCAAAGATCGCTCGAAGAACTTTTCTCTCGAAATAACCAAGGGCATCCTCATCCGGTTTTGTCAAAGCCTATGCCTCTGCGCATTCAGAAGGACTGGAATGATTAGTGTCTTATAAAGAGTTACCTTAGTAGTTCGAGATAGGGTTTTACTACTTAACTGCCGTTTTAGCCCATAGAAACAACGATTGGCAAGAGTAGTAATTCTTCGTGTGATCTCCCTACTGATGCTATTTGCGCAGTTCACCATAGAGCCAAGGTAAACAAAATCCTTTACTACCTCAAAATTATATCTGTCTATTGTGGCGTTCTGTCCAAGACGCCGGCCGATGTTGGGTGTTCTTTTTTGGAGACAGCATATATTTCGTTTTGCTTTCATTGACCGCTAGACCCATCTTTGCTGCCTTGATCTCAATACTTGTAAATGCCCCATTGACGGCCCGCTGAGTTCTTCCGATTATGTGAATGTCATCGGCATAAGCGAGTAGTTGTACAGACTTGTAAAAGATTGTACCTCCGGTGTTGGCTTGTGAGTTTCGTACAATTCTTTCAAGTACTATGTTAAAGAGATCGCACGATAGCGCGTTACCTTGTCTAATTGTCTAAGACCTTTCCTGACATCGAATGGTTCGGCGATGTTCTTACCGACTTTGATGGAGCAGCGAGAGTTCTCCATCGTCATTCTTCACAAACGGACGAGCTTGGCAGGGATGCCAAGACTAGACATGGCTCTGTATACCTCGTCTCTATACACGCTATCATAGGCAACTTTGAAATCGATGAAGTGGTGGTGCGTGGTGCGTATCGATTTTATATTCATGGGTTTTTTCCAAGATCTGCCGTAGTGTGAATATTTGGTCAATGGTGGACTTTACCGGCCTGAAACCGCACTGATAAGGACCTACCAGGTTCTTGACGATCGGTTTTAGGCGTTCACATAATACGGCAGACAGGATCTTATATGCGATGTTGAGAAGACTTATACCTCTGTAATCGGCGCAGTTCAGAGGGTCTCCTTTCTTCAGGATCGGGCAAACGATGCTGATGTTCCATTCATCGGGCATACTTTCTTCCGACCAGATTTTACAGATGAGCTGGTGCATGCTCCTTACCAACTCATCTCCTCCTGCCTTGAAAAGTTCAGCGGCAAGGCCTTCGGCTCCAGCAGCTTTGTTGGATTTGAGTTTAGATATCGCTATCCTCACTTCATTCTGATCGGGTTGACGGGAATCTTAACTGTCATCGTCACTGTTGAATGGCCCATTCTGCCTGACAGCGGAATATTGGTCATCATCGCCGTTTAACAGTCTACAAAAGTGTTCCTTCCATATCCTCAGCACCGACTGCGATTCCACTACTATGTTGCCATTTTCGTCCCTGCAGGCTTCTGTTCTGGCTTTGAAACCCTGGCATGTTCTTTTTACCTTTTAGTAAAATTTTCGAATATCATTCCTGCAAGAAAGCCCCAGTCTCCTCGATCGAGCGCTTCTCATGCTCCTTTTTCTTCTTTCTGAGAAGTCGATATTCCTCTTTTCTCCTGCGCACGTAGAACTCGTAAGCAGCTCTAGTCCTTCTATGCAGTGCCGCTTTGTACGCCTCTTGTTTAGCTGCATGTGCTTGGCGGCATTCCTGATCAAACCAGGGTTTCGTTGTGGTGGCCGAAAGAAATCCAGTACATCAGAGGCGGCATCTCTGATGGCTTGTTGGCAACGCTGCCACTGGTCTTCCGCATTTGCTGCTGGCGGCATAGGACTTATATTAAGATTAAGAGAAACTCGATCGGCAAAGGCTCTGGCGGTTTCTTGCAATTGTAGCCGCCCGACGTCAAATTTCCTCACAGTATTTCGTTGATTTCGCTCCGTTCTGGATATCCGCATCCGTACCTTGGCTACAACTAGGTAGTGATCCGAGTCCACGTTGGCTTCTCGGAAAGTCCGGACACCCAGAATACTGGAAGAGTGCCTTGCGTCGATCGCAATGTGATCGATTTGGTTCACAGTTTTTCGATCAAACGAGAGCCATGTTCCTTTGTGAATGTCGAGACGTGGGAACCGCGTACTAGCTACAACAACGATTGGCAAGAGTAATTCTTCGTGTGATCTTCCTACTGATGCTATTTGCGCAGGTAAACAAAATCCTTTACTACCTCAAAATTATATCTGTCTATTGTGGCGTTCTGTCCAAGACGCCGGCCGATGTTGGGTGTTCTTTTTTGGAGACAGCATATATTTCGTTTTGCTTTCATTGACCGCTAGACCCATCTTTGCTGCCTTGATCTCAATACTTGTAAATGCCCCATTGACGGCCCGCTGAGTTCCTCCGATTATGTGAATGTCATCGGCATAAGCGAGTAGTTGTACAGACTTGTAAAAGATTGTACCTCCGGTGTTGGCTTGTGAGTTTCGTACAATTCTTTCAAGTACTATGTTAAAGAGATCGCACGATAGCGCGTCACCTTGTCTAAGACCTTTCCTGACATCGAATGGTTCGGCGATGTTCTTACCGACTTTGATGGAGCAGCGAGAGTTCTCCATCGTCATTCTTCACAAACGGACGAGCTTGGCAGGGATGCCAAGACTAGACATGGCTCTGTATACCTCGTCTCTATACACGCTATCATAGGCAACTTTGAAATCGATGAAGTGGTGGTGCGTGGTGCGTATCGATTTTATATTCATGGGTTTTTTCCAAGATCTGCCGTAGTGTGAATATTTGGTCAATGGTGGACTTTACCGGCCTGAAACCGCACTGATAAGGACCTATCAGGTTCTTGACGATCGGTTTTAGGCGTTCACATAATACGGCAGACAGGATCTTATATGCGATGTTGAGGAGACTTATACCTCTGTAATCGGCGCAGTTCAGAGGGTCTCCTTTCTTCAGGATCGGGCAAACGATGCTGATGTTCCATTCATCGGGCATACTTTCTTCCGACCAGATTTTACAGATGAGCTGGTGCATGCTCCTTACCAACTCATCTCCTCCTGCCTTGAAAAGTTCAGCGGCAAGGCCGTCGGCTCCAGCAACTTTGTTGGATTTGAGTTTAGATATCGCTATCCTCACTTCATTCTGATCGGGTTGACGGGAATCTTGACTGTCATCGTCACTGTTGAATGGCTCATTCTGCCTGACAGCGGAATATTGGTCATCATCGCCGTTTAACAGTCTACAAAAGTGTTCCTTCCATATCCTCAGCACCGACTGCGATTCCACTACTATGTTGCCATTTTCGTCCCTGCAGGCTTCTGTTCTGGCTTTGAAACCCTGGCATGTTCTTTTTACCTTTTAGTAAAATTTTCGAATATCATTCCTGCAAGAAAGCCCCAATCTCCTCGATCGAGCGCTTCTCATGCTCCTTTTTCTTCTTTCTGAGAAGTCGATATTCCTCTTTTCTCCTGCGCACGTAGAACTCGTAAGCAGCTCTAGTCCTTCTATGCAGTGCCGCTTTGTACGCCTCTTGTTTAGCTGCATGTGCTTGCCGGCATTCCTGATCAAACCAGGGTTTCGTTGTGGTGGCCGAAAGAAATCCAGTACATCAGAGGCGGCATCTCTGATGGCTTGTTGGCAACGCTGCCACTGGTCTTCCGCATTTGCTGCTGGCGGCATAGGACTTATATTAAGATTAAGAGAAACTCGATCGGCAAAGGCTCTGGCGGTTTCTTGCAATTGTAGCCGCCCGACGTCAAATTTCCTCACAGTATTTCGTTGATTTCGCTCCGTTCTGGATATCCGCATCCGTAACTTGGCTACAACTAGGTAGTGATCCGAGTCCACGTTGGCTTCTCGGAAAGTCCGGACACCCAGAATACTGGAAGAGTGCCTTGCGTCGATCGCAATGTGATCGATTTGGTTCACAGTTTTTCGATCAAACGAGAGCCATGTTCCTTTGTGAATGTCGAGACGTGGGATCCGCGTGCTAGCTACAACAAAGTTTCGTCCCGCAGTTGTTCGGCTGCACGTGGTTTGTAGAGGGACCTAACATTCCACGTCCAGACACGAAGATCGTTGTCCTTTTTACATTTGCTTGGGTCGTCAACAGTAAATTCATCCGTATCCGAGGCTGTTGGTTGCTTCGTAACCGACGGTTTTTTACGTGGTAGGGAAGTTAACCCGACGGCACAACCCCCGACCTGGAGGACTAGATCCTTTTTTAGCAACCCCTAGGGCGAGGGGTCGGATACAACGATGTTAGTAACCCACTTCGGGGATATGAGCGCTGCCGTTGGCCCATTAAGGGTTCATCCGCCACCATCTCTTTTTCAATACCCTGACGTAGTATTGAAAATCCTTACAGACCTCAGCTTCAAATATGTCGAAGTAGCTCCGGTAAGGTATCCGCTGGCCTGTAGACGTCACCGTTAGTTCCATCGGGAGAATTCATCCGCCGCACGTTCTCCTTCTGAGGACCTCTTGCTAGACTTCTGAGACGCATATTTCAGCCGATCAGGTCAACAAGAGATGCCTCGTCCGGTTAAACATATGCGCGCTGAAGTTCACCCAGATGTGCTTACGCAGGTCTGAGTGTTCAGCTACACATATATCGTCAGACTCAGCATACGCTCATCGTTAGTTCACTATCAGATAGCTATCCAGCGGGCACCACGGGGAGCTGATGATGCGATTTTGCCACGCCAAATATGTCGATATGTCAATTAATATGGTAATACTAATGTGAAATACGGAAATAAAATTATATAACTTCGTGTAACATTGACTATGAAAGAGAGTAGACGTGTTCTATAATTTCGCTATTTTTCATTTGAGTTTGCTTTCAATATAAAGTTCCCTATATCCTAAAGTTGCATACATATTAGCATTTAAAGTTAATTAAGCGCGAACTTGGCTCAGAAAAGTGTTGAGAAAGTGATAAATATTAAAATTACATTTAAAATTAAAATTTTAATATTAAATTAAAACAAAAAACATAAAAGCTTTTGTTTAAAGTAAATTTGGAGATTTGTATGTGTGGTGGTAAACGGTTGTGCGGTAGTACAAATTTACACAAAACTAACTCTTCGACATTTTATACACACCCAACAACTTACCGTAATGTCATCCGGAAGAAGAGCAAAAGCTCTCACTAAAATCTCCGATTCCCCACGATCACTGGTTGACTCTCCCCTTACCACAAAAACAAAACAGGCAGTAAACAAACTCTTAGGAGAAGACGGCGCCGACCCTCTCTTGTGGAAAAAGATGGATGAACACCTTGCGAAACACAGTGAATCGATAGTTACACTATTATCCTCTAAAATGTCCAGCCTAGAGGCCTCGATTCTTCAAAAATTTGAATCACAGGTAACCGTCCTTAAAAGTGAAATTTCACACATAAATAAACGTGTATCGACCCTCGAACAATCATTTTCCACGATCACTAAAAAAAATGATTCCCTTCAATCGGAAGTTCTTCTCATCAAAAAATCAGTCGGCGAGGTACAAAAACAACTATCCGAAGTCGCATGTCAACAACAAAAGCAGATCACAAACCTGGAGACCGTTTTTTGTTTTCTTTTTATCAGGAAATGCATCGTACTGTTTCTGTGTAGGTTTCTTACTTGTTCTTTTCGACAGTGGGGGGTTTTCCCATCGTAACGCGAATGGAGTTGGTTGAAGAGAGTTCCATTTCCGTAAGCGAGTCAGGCAGAAATGTGCTCCGCAGCATGATTGGAGTCCTTTGTTGTCAAAGAGAAGGCATTCAAATATGTCATATAAATGCACAGAGTTTGTTTCCTAAGATTGAGGAGTTCCGTTTTTTGTTCGAGGGGTCAAAGGTCGATGTAATTTGCGTCTCCGAGACTTGGTTCTGGACTGATACTAATGATAATGACAATAGTAAATTATTCGGATTAAATGGCTATAGGCTCTTTCGAGCTGATAGACGCAATCGTATTGGTGGCGGTACTGCTATATATGTGAGAGAAGGAATGAAGTGTAACCCTCGTTGCGTATCACCGGTTGACTGCGAATTGGAGTATGTGTTCGTTGAATTACTCAGCAACAATGACAAACTTTTACTTGGAACTGTGTACAGGCCAAGACGGTCGATTAGCTTATCTCCTTTGATGGTTTTGCTTGAAGACATCGCCGCGAGCTGTCCTAATATCATTGTCTGCGGTGATCTTAATAGTGATTTGTTAACTAATGGTGGGTTAATGAATGATATGAGCTCCTTTAACATGTACCCTGTCAATGTTCGGACCCCAACTCATTTCTCCCAATTTGAGAGCACCCTTCTGGATGTATTTTTTGTAACCGACACTAATAAAGCGCTATTCTACGACCAGTTGTCTGCACCTGCTTTTTCACGTCATGACCTTATTCATCTAACGTATGATTTCAACATACCTTCACCATCAGTTCGATCATGTAAATTTCGTGATTTTAAAAGCATTGATAGACTGGCACTCGAAAATAGTGTTAATAGTATTCCATGGGAAAATATTTTTCACATGCCATCTTCAGATGAACAGGTTGAGTTTCTGAACACTAATGTTATTAATCTCTTTAACGAACATGTCCCTACAAAGCAAAGATCTACCTCACAGCCTTGGTTCACAAATGACATTCGTCGGCTTTTGAATGAGAGAAACGAAGTTTACAATCGGTGGAAGCAATACAAAATTGATGAGGATCGTCGTCGGTATCGCTTGCTTCGTAACCAGGTAGTCACTGCTATCCGCACAGAAAAGGCAAGAGTGCTTACAAACCGGATCGCCACATCAGGTAACGGGCGAAAACTGTGGAACAACTTGCGTAGTATGGGAATTGGGAGGCAAAAACCAGACCCGCCAATAAATGCTGACTGCTAAAAAAAAAATTGTTCTGTTGCTACTGTATTCTTACTCTGCTTCGTATTGATCTGCTGTGACTGATGGATGTTGCTGATTTGCTGTGGTGTATGTTGGTGGATGTCGCTGCTCTGCTGTGACTGTGGTTGGTGTTGCTGGTCTGATTTGGTGAATGTTGCTTGGTATTTATTTTTTTTTCTCCTGATGTTTTTTTTTTTTTTTTAGTCTGCGTCCATTCGTGCGTATATATATGTATGAGTATGCATACATATGTACGTGCGCGAAAATGATTGCCTGATGTGGCGTGTTGGTGGCTTGGGTTTGTTTGTACCGTTAGACTGGTGTGATGTTGGCTTGAGGTGGCTTTGTTTGTCCCGTTAACCGTGATGGCGTGATGGCTTGGGCTTGCTTGTCCAGTTAACCGTTGTCTGAATATTCTGCTTTCTGTTTAAACTGTTTTACTCTATACTTTTTATTATTTTTTTTTTACTGTAATTTCGTCTTTATGGTAGGTACCCCTTTTTTTCCGAATATATATATATGTATATATGCACATACTCATATATCAGAAAATGCACATAATTTTGGGGCACACCACACAGTTTATTTTTTATTTTTTGTTTCTTTTTACTTGTATAATTTGCGATTTAGGTTGCTATTTAAATTGGGGTCACCATTTGTGCCCTGTGAACACACGCGGAGTTGGTTTGAACGAGGAAAAATAAAAGTAAATTTAAATTCATGGGCTGTTGCCCTACAAGATCTTTATTGGCTCATATTCCACTATCGACTAAAAAGGCTTACAAGAAAAGTGCATGATGTGCTAAGCTAATACAATTATTTCATCGTTTAAGTTCTAGTACATTTTTGAAATTCTTAATGGGGATACTGATGGGCACTTTTTATATACATTTGTGGACCGCCACACAAGACCTGTGATTCTTCTCCTATTCTTATATTCATGTCACCCATCAGTACAACCTCCTTAATTTCATTTTGACTTAGTACTAGTTTTAAGTCGGTAAATTGCGCATTCCAAGTCGTAAATATTACCTAAAGCCTTGAGCATTTCTGGCCGAATTTCATCCACACCAGCAGATTTGCCAACTTTTAGCGCTTTGATCGCCAAAGTTACTTCCTCTACCGTAGGACTACTTTCCGCCCAACTCTCGACCATAGGTCTGTCATCTTCGGTGCCATGTTCGGGATTGAGCAATTCTGAAAAGTATTTGCTCCATCTGCGTAAGATGTCCTCCTCATTGGAAAGAAGTCTAACGTCTTTGGATTTGACTCCTTCAACGATATTCAACATTTTTCCTCTGAGTCGGCGGACGGTCTGCCAGAACATCTTATTTGCAGATCTGTGGTCACGTTCCAATTTTTCGCCAAACTCCTTCCAAGACTGTTCTTTCGCTGTTTTCACAGCTAATTTGCAAGTTCTTCGCGCCTCAGTGTACCGATGTCGACAATCGGAGTTCCTCAAGTGAATCCACACCTTAAAGGCTCTCTTCTTCCCTCTGATGGCTTCTTGAACTCCGGGCGTTTTAAACCAAGCAGTTCTTTTCTCACCACCAGCCGCCACACCAAGCCGCTTCACTCCACAAACATCTCCCGCAGAGGCAATAACCGCTGTTGAAAACAGTTGCCATTCTCCCTCTACATTTGATGGAACAGTTGGAATTCGTTCAAATCTCTCAGATATTTGCCGCGCAAATGCCTCCCGTATCTCATCGTCCTGTAACCTCTCCCATCGTATGCGTGTAACCATCCTTGGTTTACGCTTTGGTAGGGGAGGCACACTCTCGCTAAGATACAATTTGCACAGCACTAAGTGATGATCAGTTGACAGTTCCCCCTCAATACGCGAACATCACAAACCATTCTCTTCAGACACGTTGGTACCACAAAGAAATCGATCAGCGACTTCTGCTGAAGACTCTGACGGTACCACGTGTATTTGTGAATGCTTTGTGCGGAAAGATAGTGTTTGTTGGCGACTAAATATATTTCACCAAAAATACAACACAATAACTAACATAGAATAACTAAGAATCTTTAAACAAACTAACCTAAACAATGCCCACAATAAATGTCAAAATTAATAATAATATTTCTAAACAAATATGTGCTTGTACTAGTAATTAAATTGAATTTTGTTATATACTAATCACAAAGAATTAATGTTAATGTTCAATAACTGAACGTTCATACATTATAAATATGAGTCGAATTGAATAAACGCACTTACTGGTTTTATAACGTGGATAGATACGGGTGTTTTATTTAACCGGCTCCAAGTGGTATTCTTTCGAGTGGTATATTCTCCAAGTGGTATTTTTGTTATTTATATTCTCCAACGGATAATTACAACAGACTTTCCTTGTGCGACACTTTCGTTTTCATACGAAAACAGTGTTCATGATGGATAAGACATTTTCACAACAAAAATCCAACAACCTCTCTCCGTTCGCGTTTTGATCAGGATCACCGTTCCTCCTAATCACACTCCCCCATGTCATAACATCTACACCCACATGAGCATTGAAGTCACCCATCAGGACATCAACTTCATCTAAGAAAGCTGCGTACTCTGGCATACTCGGTGCATACACCTGCACCAATGCCAGAGTTGATCTTTCAAGCTTGAGCTTTAAGATCGCAACTCTCCCTCCTAATGGTATCCACTCCAATACTCCGTCTGGCAACCTGGGACTTGTGAGTATCCCCACTCCCGCCCGAGCAGACATTGAGGGTGCGACTCCTGACAGGAAGAGCTTCCACCCATCCGAAAGGTCCACAGTTTTAGAACCTCTCTGCTTTGTTGAAGAGACGCCAACTATATCTAGTCGACTTTAACAGCCTCCCCAACAAGCTCAAGATCCTTCCCTGTGAGCGATGAGACGTTCCATGTGCCTATCCTAAGTCGATGCCGTTGTCGAACCTCAGAGAGTCCATCTGTGCCCCTATCGGTGCACAGCGCGCTCACCCCTTGACCCCCGTAATGGTTCGCGAGACCATTGGCAGGAAGCTCGTAGCCATTTCGGGTTTGACCCGGCCGGCTGCCGAGCGGGACAGGCCGACCACCAGACGCTCGCATACTGACACCCTTCAGGCCTGGCTCCAATGGATGCCCTGGCTTACAAGGTTTGGCAATATCCGAGGCCCGTTTACGTCGTCTTGTCATCATGGGGTGTGCGCTTTGTTAGCCGTGACTGGATTGTATGGATGGGAATAACTATTTAAGTTACCCCATCCGCACATCCCAGTCACGTTGCCCGGGGGGCGCAGACAAATTCCTCGCTGTTAAAACTATAGCAAACACATGTCCTGTGTCAGTTCAACTTCACTAACCTCAACTCTTCAAAGGGAGTAGTCTACGCGCCTTGTCTTATCAACGTCCCTGAATCGGAAATTATTTCCGAAATGAAGGCAAAAGGGATTAGTTTAGTTTAGTTTAGTTTATTCAATTTATTTGGCTAAGTAGCCATTTCTTAAAAAATACATACATTTTAGCAACTTTTTACATTTGGATATTCACATATAAAGTTCAGTTAATGAGATAATTAAACTGTTAATTGACGAGATGGGCAAAGGAAACCAACGGGTTTAATGCTCATGACCTTCGATCTTTTCCAACCCCCTAACTCCGTCGAAATTGGTTGGTACAAAGCTAAAGTGGATGAATATTTCCCTAACCCCATGCGGTGTCGAAACTGCCAACTTCTTGGGCACACAACCAAACAATGCAATGGAAACACAATCTGCGAAACCTGTAATTTCCCTCCTCATGTCGACTCCAATTGCACTCCTACAATGTGCGCCAATTGCCTTGGACCACATTCCTCCGCATCCCAAGCTTGTCCAAAATACGTTCAGTGTAAAGAGACGCTAAAAATCAAAACGAAAAACAAATGTAGTTTGGCCGAAGCCAAGCGTATATATAAAGAACAAAATCCGATTCTACCCACCACCACTACACCTCTTTTCTCTGACAAAGTCATGCAAACCGCCCAAACAAGTGAATTTGCCCCTAAAAACGCCTCTGCAACTATCAGTCAGCCAAAGCCACACCAAGCCAAACCAGCTACACCCTCCTCAAACCCAAACAAACCAAATCAAATAGCTCTTCGAGGCAAAATATCAAACTGACAGAGCAGATTGGTCTACATTTAAAAGCGAAATCAGCAATTTTTTAGTACCCAGGGAATTATGTTCAAACAAACAAAGAGGCAGCTACGATTCAAAGAGCTATTCGCTACGCAGCGAACTTAGCAATCCGTCAGTCAAAAAACAGCTCGAATAAATCAAGGGTTCCCTGGTGGCCAAGAAATTGGCGAATGCGACAGAGCAAACAAAATGCTTAGAGAATTTTCAAAAGGCACCCAAATAACTCCAACTTAATCAGCTACCGCAAACCAAATGCTCTCTTCAGGAAAAACGTCAAAGCAGCAAAACTCTCGTCCTTCGAACGGTTTACAGCAAACATTAACCCTAACGCTAATTCTGAAAAGCTATGGGCTGATGTTAAGTCCCTTACAGGTAACTATATACCCAGGGCAATTAAAATCATCAATTCTGAATCAGAGAACCTAACTTGCCCAGTCGAAATAGCTCAACACTTCGCAAAGACCTGGTCTCAGTACTCTGACGACAGTAACTTCTCCTCTGATTTCCTCCGCTCAAAGCTCTTAGCTATAACGAACAGTACCTCAATAAATAATATCGACTCGTCAGCTAAGCATATTGAACTCCCTATTAATTCAGTTGAATTAGAAAGCTGCCTTCGGTCAGCCAAAGGGAAAACACCCGGTTTTGATAGAGTGTCATATACAATGCTAAAAAACGCTCCACCCATTTTGAAAAAAACGGCTTCTATCGTTATTTAATAAGATCTTAAATCAAGGAGTTATTCCACAAACATGATAAACAACCAGTATTGTACCTATACCAAAACCTAATAAAAATCTATCGGAAGTCAGTGGGTATTGTCCAATCTCCCTTCTTCCATGCACTGGGAAACTACTAGAAAAAATCATCGCTAAAAGGTTGGTCTGGTTTCTTGAGAACCAGAATTTAATAAACACTAACCAAGTAGCATTTAAACATGGGCGCTCCATTATGGATGCACTTCTTCACATCGATCATTTTATAGCATCCGCCATGTCCAATAAAAACCATATTTCGTTCCTATCAATCGATTTTGAAAAAGCATTTGATAGAATCGGAATTCATATAATTTTAAATAAACTAATTAAATGGAAAATAGGACCCAAATTGTACAGCTATATTAAAGCGTTTTTAACCAACCGACAATTTCGGATAAAACTAGGCAATTTTTACTCATCTGTTGCAAAACTATACAATGGTATACCACAAGGATCTCCCCTCTCGGTTATCCTATTCATTATTGCATTTGATGAACTTAGCGATATCGTTCTTAAATATACAGAAGTCGAGCATTCCTTATATGCAGATGATCTCGCCTTGTTCTCCAAATGTGAAGATTTTGCAAAAACAGCAATCGATTTTTCAAATATCCTAACAGATCTTTCGACTTGGTGTAACCACTCTGGGGCAAAGATATCGCTGGATAAAAGCAAAATCCTACACATATGTAGAAAAACTAGTTGCTTAAAACATATATCGCTAAATTCTAACTTTGCATCTATAAACAATGTAAATAATTTAAAAATACTCGGCGTTATATTCGATTCTAATTTTAATTTTAAAAAACACTTTAAATCTTAAGAATAGCTTATAGGGTGCAGGTGCAATATAATTAAGTAATTAGCCTCTAAGAATAGTTTCTGCCACATCGAATCTCTCATCAACATCATCAGATCAACTATATTATCAAAGATTGATTACGGATTAAGCATATATGGGAAATGTGCAAAATCATCGCTCGCAATCATAAAACCAACCTACCATGCAGCCATACGAATAAGCCTAAAAGCTTTCAAAAGTAGGCCTATCTAAAACATCCTAACTGAAGCCGGACTTCCTTCCATCGAACAGCGATTTGAACACGTAACCTCATTCCTAATACCAAACTTAAATCCTTCCTACAAAACACCCATCACCATCGACATCAAGAAAACTCTGAGCCGCAGAAAAGTACCTAAGTGTCCATCGACGATTTACAACGCTATATTACTTGCTAGAAACATCGACATACCAATTTCAACTAAGGCGATAAAAAGCCCCCTTCACCCGCCATGGATGAAATGTACCAACAAATGTTCCTCGAAATTATGGAACGTGAACAAATACATTGGAACTTCCTGTTTACAGACGGATCAAAAACTAACCTTGGAACAGCTTTTGCAGTTGTGAATCATGAAGGAAAAACTGTCTCGAAAGGACTGCTGGAAGAATTCTCCTCAGCTCTATCAGCTGAAGCTATGGGAATACTCAAAGCAATAGAATTATCAGAAAATAAAACGGTAATAACCTGTACTGATAGTCTATCCACAGTCGAAGCCATTAAAAACATTGAAAACAGATCTCCAATAATCGTAACCATCCGACACAAGCTCATTGCAAGCTATAATAAAACCAGACTGATGTGGATTCCAGGACACGTTGGTATAAAAGGAAACGAGGCAACGGACAAGGTCGCGAAATCGGCGACAGAAGAACCATTAATATATTTCTACATCCAATCCACTAAGGATATAAAAAGAAGAATCATTCGGTATTCGGAGGAAAAAAGGAAAGAAGGATGGAAGCAGTACACCCACCATTACGCTGCAATAAATCTGAACGCAGAAAAGGCTATCTACCCAGTCAATCTTTCAAAAAATAAAGTAAAATTATTCTTGCGACTTCGCTTAGGACATACTAATCTCACACAAAGCCACCTAATGTCGAAAGGTGAGCCTCCTCCGTGCCATCTCTGTAACAACAACGAAACAATGACCCTTAAACATATTATCTATGATTGTAATAAGATTAAGTATATTTTAAAACATATACATAGTTACCAATAAATCTTTATTAGAATTACTTAAAATCCCATCAGAAAAAAATATTAATGTGATGTCTACCAACTATTTAACAAATTAAGTATTGCAAATAATATATAAGTTTTCTAGTCCTTAACAGTAAACAAGTCGAAAGTCCTGGTAGCTAGTGCTTACTGTAAATTATCATTGTAATTTAATTACGTGTTAATAAAGTTATAATAATAATAATAATATTTTTGCTCACTAATATTTAGGTTTAAATTTAACTGATTAACAATAACTACTTTTTTTACTTATTACTCCTAACCTACTCTCACCACAGACGACAAATACCTATTGTTTTTTACTTTTGTTTACATTAATTAATCGTTACAAGTTTCAATAAGTTTATTATAGCTAAAACTTACGTTACCAAAAGACTTCATATATATTTTACACAATTCAGATTCACCACCCCCCTTGTTGCACATAAGTTGATCGGTTTTCCAATAGAAACGTTGCTTTTCAATTATTAATTGATCTCCACGCAGAATTACTTACTTACTTACTTAGATGGCGCTACGGTCCGGGGTGGACCTGGGCCTCAACCAACAAACCTCTCCAGCTAGCACGAGCACGCCAAGTTGGTTGAGATCCCCCTCCACTTGTTTGCGCCACCTACCGCGAGGTCGTCCTCTACTGCGTCGTCCATCCGGGGTGGATTCGAAAACTTTCTTAGCGGGAACGTTAGGCTCCATCCGCTCTAAATGACCCAGCCATCTTAGTCGCTGTATGTGAACTCTTCTGGCTAAGTCGATGTCCTTGTACAGGCAGTATAGTTCGGCATTGTACTTTCTCCTCCACTCACCGTCTATGCAGACGGGACCAAAGATCGCTCTAAGAACTTTTCTCTCGAAATAACCAAGGGCATCCCCATCGGGTTTTGTCAAAGCGCATGCCCCTGCGCCATACAGCAGGACTGGGATGATTAGAGTCTTATAAAGAGTTACCTTAGTAGTTCGAGATAGGGCTTTGCTACTCAATTGCCGTTTTAGCCCATAGAAACAACGATTGGCAAGAGTAATTCTTCGTGTGATCTCCCTACTGATGTCATTTGCGTAGTTCACCATAGAGCCTAGGTAGACAAAATCCTTTACTACCTCAAAATTATATCTGTCCATTGTGGCGTTCTGTCCAAGACGCCGATGTTGGGTGTCCTTTTTTGTAGACAGCATATATTTCGTTTTGCTTTCATTGACCGCTAGACCCATCTTTGCCCGTTGTCGGATGTGTTGTCGTGCAGGCTGTGCTTTCCGACCACGCTACTAAAGACGTCCTCTCTTCCTAGCTTTGCGTTAAAATCACCTAGGATAATTTTAACGTCGTGGCTAGGGCATTGCTCATACTTCTTGTCCAAGAGCTGGTAGAAGTCGTCCTTTGTCGCGTCGTCCTTCTCCTCATGAGGGGCGTGAACGCATATTAGGCTAATGTTGGCAAATTTAGCCTTGATACGGATAGTCATAAGGCGCTCGTTCACATGCCGGAAACTCAAGACTTCTTGCCTAAGTCTGCTTCCAATAATAAATCCGCACCCGAATAGACGCTGTCCTTTTTGTCTGTAGCAATCGCCGTAGTAGATGTCACAGTTTTTCATACTCCTTTTGCCCGGCCCATCCCATCGCACTTCTTGGATGGCGGTAATGTCTGCTTTGAGACAATAAAGGGCCTCCTCAAGTTGTTCGGCTGCACGTGGTTTGTAGAGGGACCTAACATTCCACGTGCAGACACGAAGATCGTTGTCCTTTTTACGTTTGCTTGGGTCGTCAACAGTAAATTCATCCGTATCCGAGGCTGTTGGTTGCTTCGTAACCGACGGTTTTTTACGTGGTAGGGAAGTTAACCCGACGGCACAACCCCCAACCTGGAGGACCAGATCCTTTTTTTAGCAACCCCTAGGACGAGGGGCCGGATACACCGATGTCAGTAACCCACTTCGGGGATATGAGCGCTGCCGTTGGCCCATTAAGGGTTCATCCGCCACCATCTCTTTTTCAATACCCTGACGTAGTATTGAAAATCCTTACAGACCTCAGCTTCAAATATGTCGAAGTAGCTCCGGTAAGGTTTCCGCTGGCCTGTAGACGTCACCGTTGATTCCATCGGGAGAATTCATCCGCCGCACGTCCTCCTTCTGACGACCCCTTGTTAGACTTCTGAGACGCATATTTCAGCCGATCAGGTCTACAAGAGATGCTTCGTCCAGTTAAACATATGCGCGCTGAAGTTCACCCAGATGTGCTTTCGCAGGTCCGAGTGTTCGGCTACACATACCATATATCGTCAGACTCAGCATACGCTCATCGTTAGTTCACTATCAGATAGCTATCCAGCGGGCACCACGGGGAGCTGATGATGCGATTTTGCCCACGCAGAATTATCAGCTTCGTTTTATCTTCCTTCAGTATCTCCGGTCGCAGTTGTGCCATATCTCTCCTTCTAAGTCTCGCTTCAATTGAGAAATCCCTTTCAGTCGAAATTGCAGTATTTTTAAGAAGTTTAGTAGCATTAAGGGCTTTACTCATTGGATTTGAGTCACCTAGTTCTATTACTACTGTCATTTTGCCATCTTTTTCACTCATGTTTCTGATTGCAATTACATCTATTATTTGTAGATTCTCCCTGCATAGGTCTCTAACGGCTGCATTTAGGTCTTCATCCATTGGCATACCATTAATGATGAGATTCAACTTTTTTGTGTTGTTTTCCAAGATATTCAGGTGTTTTTTCCTTCTGTTTGTTGATTTTTGAGATCTACAATTTCAGCTTTCAATTCTTCCAAATAGGCTAATTGTTGATGATCTCTATCTCTATCTTCTTTAAGTTTGGCTACTTGATCTTTTAATATTTCATTTTATTTTGTGAGCGAATCTATTTCCGGTGTTAGTTCACCTACATGTGTTTTAATCTCCTCTATTCCTCTTTAGTGGGTAAGTTTTTAATCTTTTCATCGAAGAGCGCTGCCATGGAATTCTTCATCATGTTCATCAAATCTTTAGCTGCCATCCTACCTACCGAATCATTGGGACATGAGAGATGTTTCCGCGA
Organism: Brachypalpus laphriformis; assembly: GCA_945910035.1. Lineage (NCBI taxonomy): Eukaryota > Metazoa > Arthropoda > Insecta > Diptera > Syrphidae > Brachypalpus > Brachypalpus laphriformis. The sequence goes on from OX246754.1 coordinate 134,410,805, forward strand.
CATTTTGTTATTCACCAGACTTATAGATTGAAACTATGTAAGATATTTTCCAAGAATCCAAGAATTTTCATTGGAATTGAAGAAAATAAGGTAGAGTATGAAAGCCTTAGCGTAGGTTTTTAATCAAATTGGTGCAATACCATCAGGACACTTATGGTACATTCTGTATTCAACTTATCAAAACATACATCACCAAGGTCGACCAAAAATCCTAAATTTGATACACAGTCAGAATGACCAGCGTTTGGGGAATATGTATGCCGAATTAGATTAGGTTAGGTTAGATTGAAGTGGTTGTCAACTGAGAATCGTCAACACACTTAGACCCACAATAGGTCCATTATGATACCACGTGGAACATATGGGGAAGTTTTTCCCTACCAACTCTGTAAGAAATGATACTCAAGAAATAAAATGTATTATTTTAATGGATTACTTTATTGAATTCAGATTAAAAAGGAGTCACGTGCAACTCCGAGCAAAGGAACAAAAAAAGCAAGTAAGAAAAAAACAAAGGTTAGAAAGAAAAAGTAGAACTGACTGTCACTTTGACAGCTTTTAGAAATTATTATTTAGACTCTTCGATTAGATATTTTTGTTTAACGTTGAACTCTAAACATTCCGCCCGCCTCGACGTCTTATGACCGTTGATTTGATGGTTTCAAATTCGCAATGGGAACTGGCAAGGGACACAGCTTAACAATCGGTCGTTTTAGGATGGATGAATGTCTTAACTGTCACCACGCGAGTATGTCCATCGGCGCCAGGATGCGTCGATACTACTCTACCTAAAGGCCACTTAGTTGGTGGATGCCTTTCATCAGCAATCAAGACCAAGTCTCCCTCTTTGATGGGTTTTGTTGTTTGCTGCCACTTGACAATTTCTTGAAGACGCTGGAGATATTCGACAGAAATGTCGCCGATGGTTCTCTTAATGTGAAACTTCGCCGATTTAACCGCCGCCTCCCATTTGCATCCGAAGTGCGGTGCTGCTGGTGGGTTGAAGATCCATTTGATTCCATCATTGGCTAATCTATCGGCTATTTGCTGAGATTCTTTTGAAGCGATGGTTAACATCCTTCTTAACTCTGCATCGGCTCTAACAAAGTTAGTCCCACAGTCACTTGTAAGAGTAGCACAGATACCACGGCGACTGGTAAACCTCTTATACGCAGCAAGAAATACTTCCGTCGAATAATCTGTTGCTAACTCCAAGTGTACTGCGGATGATGAAAAACAAAGAAGACGACGAGATATGATTTGTAAGTTTTCTTACTTCGTCCTCTCCATGGCCTTAAAGTAAAAGGCCTGGCGTAATCTACTCCCGAATATAAGAAAGGCCTTGTTCGAATGGTTCGACTGACTGGAAGTTGGCCCATCAACTGCTTAGCCATCTCGGCCCGATGTCGAGCGCACACTACACCACAATTAACAAATAAGCGTTCGGGATTACGGCCTCCAAGTATCCAGAAGTTTCTTCTTAAAGTAGCCAGCAGCAATTGCACGCCACCATGAAAGGTCGAACGATGAGTGAAGTTCAGTAAGAGTTTCGTAAATAAAGAATCCTTCAGTAGGATAACCGGGTGTTTCATATCCGCATAGATTTGGGCATTATGAAACCCCCCCCCCAATCTGCAGGATTCCCTGTGAATCTATAAATGGAGTGAGACGGTAAAAAACTATTTATTGATATGGGCTCAAGTTTAGAAAGTTGGATAAGTTCAGATTTTAAATACATGCTTTGCGTTATCTTAATTCAGAAAATTTAGCTTCATTCAACTCAGATGGTGTGAGTGGCGGAGGTTGTTTTGAAGAAGTATGTTTTTGTGAATATTGTCGAAAGAAAACTATCGCTCGCATGCACCATGCAGTTATCCGCAGCAGTTTAGTTAAAGATGAATACTTTTGGAAAGATCCCAATGTACAGCGATGTCTCTTTTGACCGCAGCCACAACCGGTCGATGACGTTTCTCTTGATCCACATTTGCGTCTGGTACTGGATGGGGTTGAGGCCAGTAATCTTCGTTGAGTTTCAACCACGGCGGTCCTTGCCACCATAGGCTGCTTTCCGCTAATTGTCGCGGTGAGGAACCTCTAGACGCCAGATCCGCCGGGTTATCTTCACCAGGTATTTGGTGCCAAATTGCTTAAGGAAGAATAGCTTGAATTTGACTTACCCGGTTTCGAACATAGTGCTTCCATCTAGTTGGCTCGTCTGAAATCCAATAGAAAGCTGTACTTGAATCCGTCCAGAGATGTGCTGGAGACTTCTGCAGATTTAGTACACTGAGTAGATGATGACCAAGCCGCACCAGAAGTAACGCCGCCGATAGCTCCAACCTTGGAGTGGTTACTCGAACAATCCGTGACCTTTTAGATGTTTTCTCCGTTCTGGAATTCGGGGTCAGCTTTGTTTAGATGATAGAATGGTTACTTGGGGTACGCTGCTATTGTTAGACGATTGCCCCCAGCGTTGGTTTCGAAGCGTCGTCTCAACAGCTGTCGATGAAGGAAAAAATCCAAGCCAGCGTAGAACAGAGATCATCGACAAATCCTGATGCTGATTTATATAGCTTTTCCAACGAGCTTCAAGTGCTGGGGGAATTGGTTGATCCCAGTCGAGTTCATCTCTCCACAATTCCTGAATAAACATTTTTGCCCTTACGACTACCGGGGACAGCCAGCCTTAGAGGTCGAATAGTTGAGCCGCGCGAGACAGAGGCAACCGCTTAGTGTAGTCACCAGAATGCTCGTGTTGAGTTGGGATAAAGATGAAGCGATCTAGTTTTGGTTGCCAATTAAGACCCAAAGTGTATGTGATTTTCTTCGATACATAATGGGAATGACAATGTGACCAGATTTTCTTTAGATATGTCTTCGAGAAGTGCCTCACCATTAGCAGCCCATTTTTGCAGTTCAAAGCCACCTGCCTTAAATAGATTAATAATCTGATTAATTCTATTCTAGACGGCTCCTTGCTCATTTCGGATGAGGACCAGCTCAAGAGATGGAAAGAGCATTTTGCTACGGTCTTGAACCGTGTATTCGCTAGCGATATGCTCCCAAATCAGACTGAGATGTCCGAAGTGAGAAGCTCCCGAATACGCACCACGACGATGAGATCCCTACCGCGATCAAGGCGCTCAAAACGAACAAGGCGGTAGGACTTGGCGGTATTCCAGCAGAGCTCTTACGAGCAGCGCCCACAACATCGGCTGAGCTTCTGCTTCCACTTATAGAGAGAGCTTGGGCAGCTGAGAGCTTTCCTAACGAGTGGAAAAAGGGAATGATCGTCAAGCTTCCTAAGAAAGAAAATTTAATGGAGTGCGGAAACTGGAGGGGCATCTGCGTGCTGCCTGCTGTAGCTAAGATAATAGATAAAATCACCGGGACCGAATTAAACAACATCTCGAAGACACACTCGATGCCGAACAAGCAGGTTTCCGCTCTGGATCTTCCTGTGCCGACCACATCAACACCCTGTTCTGCACAGGGGGAGGTTGTCTGAGGAATTTGAGATCCAAAGTGGGGTAAGACAAGGCTGCATCCTTTCACCAATATTATTCCTATTGGTGATTAGTGATGTGCTTCATGCAATGCAGCTTTGTCGACGGAAAACGGAGGAATTCGATGGACTCTTACATCTCAACTGAAACATCTTGACTACGCTGACGATGTGTGCTTACTCTCCCACAGAATTATGGACCTCCACCAAATGACAACAGATGTGGAGAAGGAGGCAGGTGTCGTCGGGTTGAAAATTAATACGGCAAAAACTAAAATTATCAGCCTTGAAACCAACTCATCGGCTCAAATATGCATTGCTGGACAACCGGTAGAGAGAGTAGAGGATTTCCAGTATCTTGTGAGTATTGTCTCGACCGATGGTGGAACCGAACTGGATATATCCAACAGGATCGCCAAAGCAAATTCCGCGTTAGGGATGTTGTCCAAAATATGGCGAAGCAATGCAATCAGTTTGAGCACCAAAATAAGACTGTTCCGCTCCAACGTTGAATCCGTGCTGCTATATGGTTGCAGCACGTGGAGAGTGACCACTACTATCACCAGAAAGCTGCAAATGTTTGTTAATAGGTGCCTGCGCAATATCTTAAGGATTTTCTGGCCCAATCGTATCTCTAACGAACACCTTTACGAGAGAACGCGTCAGGAACCAATAGGCACAACCATCCAACTGCGGAAGTGGCAGTGGATTGGTCACACGTTCCGAAAGGGTGACAGTTCCATAGCGAACCATGCTATGCAATGGAACCCTCTAACTCAGGATGGCAGAAGAACTGGCGGTCCGAGGAGAGCATGGCGCAGAACAGTCAAGAAGGAGGCACGGCAGTTGGGGAAAAGTTGGGGAGAACTCAGACACATTGCCAGAAACCGTACACGATGGCGCGTAGGCGTAGTAGAGGCCCTAGGGCCCACAAGGGGATACAGGACATAAAGAAGAAGAAAAGAAGCGTATTGCAGGTGAAGTTTAGAAGGGGAGGAATGCAACTGGCTTTTCGCTGGAGCATTTTTTTTTTTTTTTTTTTTTTTTTATAAAAAAAGCGATAAAATAGGGACAGACACGAGATATTTCTACGATGTTCGAGTGAGACTATGGAATTTATAATGTCTCGCCTATCAGTTTTAACGCGCGATTCTGTACCCTATCTACATAGATTGTGGAGAACGGTCTTGGGTGCACCAGACCGGATGTGGGTGTTATATTCCAGCCTTGGGTGGATGAATGCCTTAAGATGGAAGTCAGATCAGACATTTTGCAGCATTTTTGGCGACATCGAGTATGTGATCGTTCAATCGAAGATGGTTATTGGAGCACATACCGAGAATGGCAAGAGTCTTTCGGATTCAGCGATACAAGTACCATTCATCGATAATGGTTGAGGGTCTTATTTTCACTTGAGAGGTAGAAGACAGCATTGAGCTTTGGATGCATTAAATTCCACTCTATTGATTGAACCCCATTTGGTAATGCTGTTCATTTCGGAATTTAATGTGTTTAACATACGTTGTCGTTCCTCTTCTACGGTCGAAGAACAGGACGTGAGTTGGGGAACGAATATGAAAAACTGAGGGTACTGTCATTAGCTTAGGAATGGATTGGATTAGAAGTTCCAGACAAAAGGTCATTTATAAAAATGCGAAAGAGAGTCGGAGGCAAAATGAAGCCCTGGGGCCTCACTCTGTATTGCTACTCGAAAGTCAAATTTTTGCGAAAGTGCTTTGCGATTCTAATCTTAGCCGGCACTCTGTAAGAAAACAGAATCGAATGGGAGTATTGCCAACTGGGGCTATGAAATGTGCGAATCTAGCTTCAAGTATCGAACGCTGAAATGTCACTTTGAAGCAAATTTCGTCCCAAAGAATTTTTTTTTTTTTGTTTATATTTGAGAAAGAAAGTTAAATATATGTTAAGAAATGGAAATGTATGCTGTTGAATTGTGGTTTCATCAAGATGACACACAACGAGAAAGAATAGAATGCAGGCGAATTAGAAATAGGTCGAATATAATGGAGCTAAGTGATAAAAAGTAGAAGAAAAATATAGCAGTAGTTGGTTCAACCCGAAACTGAGAGTATTAGGTGGGAAATACACGATACAACCGTCGTACCGGTATCGGCATACTGTTGCATGCAGCACACACATACAATTTGCATACGACTTAAGTACAACCAGACATTTTATTCAGCCATTTTACACATGCACACCATATAATTTCCATACAGTTTGTGTATGTTACAGCGGTTGTACAGTCAATACCATGCGACCATACGATATCGGTACAACGGTCGGTTGTGTGAATACACACGACACAATTATTGTATACAACACCAAAGCTGTGAAACCATTCGTAGCACAGTTGTATCGTGTATTTCCCACTTCACTCATTCTATCCACTGCTACCTTCAAGAGAAGTTAAGGTGGAGCATTTACATTTGATTTTTGATGGACTGCCCTCATGTTCTAAAACACGTTTTAATCAAGTAATTCCACAAAACTATTTTATGTATATCACTTTCATTGTCTTTTAAGTTAAAAATAACATTTTATGTCATAAAATACTTACATTTTAAAAGAAACACAATTACTTACCTCAACATCCGCAAACCAAATAGCAATAGAACAAAATGATGCGAATTCGAGTTAATTTGACATTTCGTTTAGCAATACAGAGTGCCAGATTTGCGATAAGAAATTTAAATTGAAGTTGGCAACAAAAGTTTGTTCGATTGTCACAAATTTGGATTTGCGATTCGAATTACAGAGTGACAATTCTGCGAATTCGAATGATTTGACTTTAGAGTAGCAATACAGAGTGAGGCCCCTGGGGAACAACAACATTTATCTGTAAATAAAACAGTAGTGAATTGTTTGCTTACGAGCGGTGAACTTAAGCCATTGGTAATTAAATTCCGGATTGGAACAGTAGCCATACTGTGGTGGAACTTGGTAAGCTATATCACTACGGACGTAAATGGCGAAGCTGCGATGGGAAAAGAATAAAGACACTAAGTTATATCCAGACAGTTTCAACTCAGGCGATTCTTCAACTACCTGTGTTTCACTAAGTCCAAAACAGCTGGTTTATGGGAATGAGCGTGGGCGTACAAGTCGAAGAAATTCGTTCGAAACCCATGAAAGTCTGTAAAATCGACCCTAAACTACCTCATCATTACAACACAAAAAGACACAACGTTGACGGTACTAAGCGAAGCCGCGAAGTGTAGATCCAAAGATGAGTTTTCCAAAGAAAACTGTCGCCGGTGTTATGCCCAAACGACAGCCAGCTGACGTCCGCTATTCAAATAAACACTCACGGTCCACTATACATCAGATGTTACGCTCTCTCAATCATCGCAATTGGAAGTATGTAAGGAGCATACGACAATTGCGATGACAAAGAAGCGCAACAGCTAGTGAGTGGGGGTGGGAGAGATTTTTTTGTTTTGTTTTACACTGCACTCACTGTACTGATAACATTATTAGGAGCGCGCGATCGTGGTTTATTGTGGGGTTTTGATTTTGATTATTATACAGTTATCCACAAAAGTCTGCGTACAGCGATGAAACTTTGGAAAACAGAGGCGTTGTGTCCAAATAGTAAATAATGTATCTTTCAAATTGCAATATTTCAGTAAAAGAGCATTAAACCCATTCATTTTGAACAATATTTATATTTTTTTTTTTACTTTCTTAAGAAAAAGTTAACAAAAACAAAAAAAAAGTCATTAAATTCATTCCACAAAAGTTTGCGTACAGCTACAGATTTTCCTTATCAGAATTCCGTTTAAGTAACGGGACATTTCTTTTTGCAGGATATGAATAAGTTGCGTGGTTGTCTGCTTGTAGTGCTTGCAGAGAGAATAGTTTTCTTTGAAATTCGGTTAAAATTAATTCAGAAAATGGAAAAAAAAGAATTAAGTGTGTCTGAAAGGCAGTTGATTTTGAATTTATACATACAGCAGCAAAAGTCGTACTCTCAAATATCTGAAATAACTTCAAGACCTCGGTCAACGATCCAGAGAACAATAAGTCGCTTTAGGGATGAAGGAGAAATTGAGTCAAAGCCAAGAAAGCCACAGTGCATCCAGAAACAGTACGAAGGGTCATCGTCGATATGGGATTTAAGTCGTGCACACCCAGAAAAAAAACCTTTGGTGAATAAAATTAACCGTCAGAAACGTCTCATGTTCGCAAAGGAATACGTGAACAAATCTGCAGACTTCTGGCGCAAGGTTATATTTTCGGACGAGTCAAAATATAACATTTTTGGTTCGGATGGCCGCTTGAGAGTCTGGCAACGTCAAAACAATGCACTAAATCCCAAGTATATTTAATGACTTTTTTTTGTTTTTGTTAATTTTTTCTTAAGAAAATAAAAAAAGAAAAGAAAATATTGTTCAAAATGAATGGGTTTAATGCTCTTTTACTGAAATATTGCAATTTGAAAGATATATTATTTACTATTTGGCCACAACGCCTCTGTTTTCCAAAGTTTCGTCGCTGTACGCAGACTTTTGTGGATGACTGTATATTTATTTATTTTTTTAGGGGTGGGTGAAGGCGAATTTTTTATTGATTGCTTTTTATTTATTTATTTTTAATTTAATGAATTTGGGTGGATTTAACTTTTCTATTATTATTTATTTATTTTTTATTGACTGTCGGAAGATAATTCGGATTGAGAATCGTGTGCACATACGACGCCAAACACTGATATGTTGCACTTTGCTTATATTGTAACACAATGCATAAGAATACATTTTCAATATTTTTTTTCAGAAATGAATCTGGGGAGTTTGAAAAGCTCAAGATGACTACGTACTCATCTCCGCCTGATCTGCCAGAAGTGATGAAAACACAAGAAACGTCAAATGGACAAGATCAAGTTGCATAATTTTTAGAGTTTCTGACTATAAGATAACCGTTATCAACATTTTGTAGAATAAAACAACATTTGAAATTAAAAATATACTCGAATCGCTTTCGTTTGCCTCTGTCTAATACATATACAAAAGTCAAAATATCTATGCATGTAAGTATTTTTGATTGGCAAATACTTCTATAACTTTCGACATATCTGCTCCAAATTCAGCATAAATATTCCTTAATGCCCTTAGCAAAATACACGCAGCTATTACGTACGTGGTACATACTATGCTCTCATTTATTGTTTTCCGGTCGGTTAGACACAGCGGGGTTCTGAAAACAAAAGAATGAAGCAAACTATGGAAATAATATCTAAGCGAAACCGTTCTCAATTCAACTTTTTTGTTACAATAGCGCATGTTGTGAGTAATATAGTCCGTTCCAAATCGCTTGATCGGGTTTCTGCGCAGGTCTCTTTTATTTGTACGAGTTTTACTCATTTTCATTCCTAAGAGATAAAGCAACAGAAAGTACAGCTAAAAAAAATTCAAATTCGAGAGAACGAAAGAAAAAGATGAGGAGCAAAACAGGCTGTATACCCGTACTTTGATGTTTTTCATCGCAAAGCTGCGGGACTACTGACGAATCAGAATAAAGTTGCGTGATGAATATCCTCCTGAGACCCAAGACCAAGTTACGTATTTTTCATTAACAAGACCTTTTTTTTATAACCTAATACCACCTATAATTACATAAATTTCAGTCAAAAAAAAAATTACCACCACCCCGTTGGGAATAGTGGGGTGGTATCATCAGTGGCAACGCAAAAAGAAAAATCAAACTTCAACTGATTGCAATTGACGTAATTTGACAACTAGAGAACTGCCACGTAGCTCAAAAACAAGATAATGGCTCTCCAAACTGTCCCCCCAAAAGGTTCTACCGAATTCCAAAAGATGGCGTGGAAAAAAATTCTAAACTAAACGTATCACTGGTGATACCGAGGATCTCAGGAGGATATACCGAATTTGAGAAAAGGACCAACGGGAACAAATTCTAGCTTCTTTGTTTTATTTGCTTGAACGATGCATATCAATTGAAGAGAATTTTTTCAGTTGTTGTTTTGTATGTTGTGGGCGCCGTGGCGTAAGTGGTTAGTGACAATCATCCGAGAGTATTGTTGTCACGAAAAAGCTTCTCAAATCGCCGTTCGGAGTCGGCATTAAACTGTAGGTCCCTTCCATTCGTGTGAAGAATATAACGCACATAACATGAGTGGTTGCGAGAAGCTAGGCCCTGGCACTTTAAAGAGCTGTTGCGCCAAATATTTGTATTTTTTTTTGTTTTGTATGTCGACTTTATTTTGTTCTTAAATAAAAACATGTATTGTATTTTTTGTATTTATTCTATTTTGGAAAATTAAAGAAACAGTTTTATTTGGCCTGCGCGCTGTTCTGCTAATAAAACTGCGACTATATCTTTGATATTTTCGCAGATAAACCTCCACCACTCAAAGGCTGCTACCGCTCTCTTAAGTAGCAGACTTTCCGTGGTGCGTACAAAACCCCACATAACATCTGTCCAGGAGCCATACGTGCGGAACAAGCGCATATGGCTCATAGGTTTTGGGGGTGTTCGTGGATTAACGGTGCTATGTGACGAGCGATCTGAAAGACCGAGAGCTTGTCTAATTGTGCCGAATTTCCTCTCAGTAACCAAGCTTGGACAATTTTGTGGACAGGACCTGGTTGCTGCAGCTGTAAGCTACGAAACGACAGGAAGTTGGAAAACCTTCGTCGTTGCGTCGGCTTACTTCCCTTATGATTCGGTAATGCCTCCACCACCGAAGGCGGTTGCCGAACTCATAAAGTACTGTGACACTCGGGAGATGGGACTAGTCGTGTGTTGCGACGCGAATGCTCAGAATACAGTCTGGGGCAGCAGCAAATGTAACATACGAGGAAACCATCTCCTAGATTTTATACTATCGTCTGGCATGGTAATTATCAATGTTGGCTTCCAGCCAACTTTTGTTACGGCAAGGAAACAGGAGGTAATTGATTTGACTTTATCTAATAGGTATTTCAAGTCAATTACTAACTGGAGGGTACTGCCGGAGGTGTCCTTGTCAGACCATAGATACATTGCTTTCCAAATCGAATGCGAGGCCATAACTTTGCAGGAGAGGAGGAATCCGCGGAAAACCAACTGGGTGCGGTTTAGGGAAAAGCTAGACAGATCTGTCAAAACTCCAACTAAACTCAGAACGAAACGAAAGGTTGAGGATGCTGTTCAAAACCTGACTAGTGTTGTGAACTGACGTGCCCATTGACAAAAACCCCCTGCAGAACTCCGGTTCCCTGGTGGTACCCGGAACTGCAGCGACTTAGGAAAGAATCCAGAAAACTTCTAAATAGGTCACTCAAGACAAATTTAGAAGGTGACTGGAATCTTTTTAGATCGAAGCAAAAAGACTACAAGAAGTTAATTCGGTTGTCGAAAAGTGCTTCTTATAGAGATTTTTGTGAAAAGATCGAGACACTCGGTGAAACCAGTAGGTTTGTTAATGTTCTCAAAAGCGGCAAGCCGACCAAACCGGAGTCACTGAGAAAATCTGATGGCAAGTTTACTGAGACGAAAGCGGAAACTTTTAGTCTTCTGCTGGAGACTCACTTTCCTGGCAATCGGATAATCACTAGGTCGCAGCTTGGCCCGCTTACCCAGGCTGAGCTTGATCTAAGTCAGAAAACTCGGCGCAGCTGGCATATTGCATCAGCCGTGGTAATACATGAAGCCATCAAATATGCTGTGGCATCTTTTGATGGTTTCAAATCGCCTGGAACCGATGGAATATATTCAGCTATGCTGCAACAGGGTATAGATCAGCTATTGCCAACTCTGAAAAGAATTTTCACCGCTGGCTTGGCGCTGGCATATATTCCTACACCTTGGCGGACAGTCAGAGTAGCTTTCATACCGAAAATTGGTAAGGAAGACTATTCGCTCCCCAAGAGTTTCAGACCTATAAGTTTGACATCCTTCTTACTGAAAAGTATGGAGAGACTGGTAGAATTTCACGTGCGCAAAATTGCTTTGAAACTGCATCCACTATCGGGATGCAGCATGCTTACCAGCGTGGGAAATCCTGTGAGACCGCACTTCAAAATCTAGTGGCCAGAATTGAATGCGCGCTTGATAGGAGAGAATACGCGATGGGTATCTTCATCGACATTGAGGGTGCTTTTGACAATGCGACGAAGCCATTTTAGATAAGAAACTTCATTGGCCCAAACACGTCGAGTCGAAAACATCCAAGGCGCTCTCAGTCTTCTGACAGTGTAAGGGTGCTTTTGGCAAGACTTGGGGCTTATCACCGAATAAGGTTCTCTGGATCTACACGGCTATGATAAGACCATTCCTCGCATATGCGTCGGTTGTTTGGTGGAAGGGGCTCTAGCGTAAATATGTGGTTTCCTTTTGTGCGAAACTCCAAAGAACGGCTTGTCTCGGCTGCACGGGAGCTTTCCCGAGTACGCCTGGCTCTGCTCTAGACGCTTTGCTGAACTTACCTCCCCTTGATACTTATATCATGGGTTGCACTATCAAAGCCATCCATCGTCTTAGGCGAGGCGGTTTTTGGTATACTCCGCACTGGGACTTTGATGAACTTGCGCGACACGTATCTTACGACTCCTGTCTTATAGATATGCCGTCTGATGCAATGACACCAGAACTCCAGCTGATGCGCAAATTCAGAGTCGACTTTCCTTGTGTCCAGGACTGGCTTCGGTCAGAGTCTGAGCCGGGAATGGAATGTAGTCGTATTTTCACGGACGGTTCCAAAACCAGTCAAGGGTCTGGCGCTGGTGTCTTCGTGGAAGTCGACAACATTAGACTTCACTTCTCGTTAGGCAAATATGCGTCTGTTTTCCAAGCGGAAACTTATGCAATCCTAATGGCCATGAACTATGTTGTGAAAAAACAGGTGGAAGGGACGTAGCATTTGTGTCTGTAGTGACAGTCAGGCTGCGCTTAAGGCCTTGCTTAACCCTTTAACCACTTCCAAAATAGTTCGTGAAACCAAAAACTCTTTGAACTCGGTCGCAAGGCTGAATTCTCTGTCTCTTATCTGGGTCCCAGGTCACACTGGGATCTTGGGGAACGAGATCTCCGATGAGATTGCTAGACAAGACTCAGAGGAGGCTTTCTCAGGTCCCGAACCCGCGTAAGGTCTTCCAGCGTCTTCGGTTAGGGCTTCCATTAACGATTGGGTCTCTCACGAGCACCATTGTGTGTGGCATGACTCTCCAGGTTGCAGGTTGACTAAACGCATGCTCCCGGACGTCTGTAAGAAATCAGCGGCATTCTTGCTGTCTCTCAGCAGAAAAGACTGTAGACAACTTATCGGCGTCTTGACAGGCCACTTCGCTTTTGCCAAGCACCTTAACATGTTAGGCTTAAGTGACACTACAATCTGCGACGCTTGTGGAGAGAGCGACGACACCGCGGAACATTATCTCTGTGAGTGTCCGGCCTTTGCTCGTATCAGGTGGCAGATCTTCGGTGCGGATGTGGTGAGTGCTGGTACTGTAAGCTCCTCATCACTGAAGTGCTTGCTTGGCTTTCTTCGAAAGTCAAGGAAATTCCAATAAAATGGGTAAATCAAGGTTTGCTCTCTGGCAGTACAATGGACCAGTTGTGTCTGAGTGCTCCAGTCGAGTGTTCCTATCCCGAAAAAAAAAAAAAAAAAAAACTATACCCACATAGATCCTAACAAGCCACTCCAAGCAAATACAGCCCTACCTGACCCTAAATTCATAGTGATCTCTTCTAGTGATGAAAATATCCCCCTCTCATCGATTAGCATATTTTTACTTAAAAAAGCTATCGATGGCATAAGTACCGCGTACGAAAACTTCACCGAATTACGTGACGGTAGCCTTCTTCTCCTTGTGAAGTCTGAGAAGATAGCCACTTTATTCCTCTCAAAAAAAAACCCTTGCTAATCTGTGGGCGCCGTGGCGTAAGTGGTTAGTGTGCCGGATCACTACGCATGAGGTTCCAAGTTCGAATCCCAGAAAAACACCAAAAAGTTTTTTCACGGTCCCACCTCTCGCGAGCGTCTGACAAACATCCGACAGTATTGTTGTCATGAAAAAGTTTCTCAAATCGCCGTTCGGATTCGGCCCTAAAACTGTAGGTCCCTTCCATTCGCGTGAAAAATATAACGCACACAAATGAGTGGTTGCGAGAAGCTAGGCCCTGGCACTCAAAGAGCTGTTGCGCCAAATATATATATATATAATCTGTGCCCAATTTCCGTCAAACTGCACTCTAACTTAAACTCTTGCAAAGGCACAGTATACGCCCCTTGCCTAATACAAGTTTCCGAAGAAGAGATAATCAGGGAAATGAGAGTCCAAGGTGTAACTGAGGTATACAAATTAAAAAAAACAACATCTGATAACAAACTTCGAGCCACCGGTCTTGTTCTCCTTGCCTTTGATCGCTTCCGTCCTCCTAATACTGTTAACATTGGCTGGTACAATGTAAAAGTTGAAGAATACTTCCCCAACCCTATGCGCTGCCGCAAATGCCAACTCCTTGGCCATACCACTAAGAGATGCACCGGCGCAGCCTCTTGCGAAACCTGCAACCTCCCCCTTCACCAACCCGATAAATGTACACGTATTTCATGCGCCAACTGCTCCGAAGAACCCGCGTCGTCTTCTAAAACGTGCAAACGGTACCTCAATGCCAAAGAAATTCTTAAAATAAAAGCTGTAAAAAAATGTTCCATGGCTGACGCTAAAAAAATATTTAAAGAGCAAAACCCGGTCCCGTTGTTTTCTACAACATACTCCGCGGTCGCACAAGGTTCCTCCATTTCAATCACACACACACCCTCCACAGCGTCATCAATCTCGAACTCACCTCCGAATCAAACTTCCACCCACACTCCTTCCTTCACCGTACCTTCACCTCTAACCACACAAAGTCACACAACAAAAACAGCTATCCAAGTCACACACAAACAGCCTGCCACAAAAAATAACGTATCCCCAACAACGTCATCCAATAAACAAAACCATACAACAAAACATGCTTTGACGCAAGCTCCCCCCTCTCCCCCATCGGTACCCATTCGGGTCACACAAAACAATAAATTAGCTTTTTCCACTCAAAATAATCCCAATTCCACAACATCAAACATCAAGGTTGCAAACTCTGACTCACCTCCTCCCACGAATCCACCTCAATTTTCTCCAACAGCATCGCACTCACTCGCTCCTAATGAAACCACTCAATCACTAACACCATCGAACCATCCATCTCCACTCACAAATATATCAAACACTCTTCTCTCAAACAACAACTACTATATAACTGATAATAATTACGAAGATGATTCAGACTAAAAACATAAAATTTAACCAAAACAACGACTCCGCGGTCCGCGGATTGAATCAACCAGGCTCCTCGCTGAGCCTGTCTGCTTCAGCATCCGTGCCGCGGAGTCATCATAAACACCCCAATGATCTCACCAATTTGAATTCACCTCAACGTAAAACTATTTGCGTTGATATAATTTCCTCTCTCACCAGGATCCTAAATGGCTACTTTAACAACTTACACGAACTGCAGCTGCTAGTAAGTGACATAAAACCAAATGTCATTTCCTTGCAAGAAACCCATATTCCATCCAATCTTCAACCATTCCCACCCAAACAATATTATTTATACTTCCACAATTTCGACTCTATCTCAACTTCCAAACAAGGAGTCTGCCTCCTCATCCACAAATCCATCCCCCACTCCCCTGTCACAATAAATTCATGCATATCAGCGATAGGAGTTGAAATCAAGCTTCACATACATATTACAGTTATCTCCCTCTACATCGCCCCTGATCAAAAATTTTCGATACAAGACCTAGAAGACGTCATAGATGGAATAAACACTCCAATATTATTAACAGGCGACTTCAATGCTTGGAGCCCTTCTTGGGGTTCTGAGAAATCAAACAAACGCGGAAAACTAATCGAACATTTCATTGCTAACTCAGGGTAAGCGATTCTTAATGACGGTCGACCCACTCACTTTTCCACCCATAGAACATTTACTCACGTCGACCTATCCCTCATTTCACCTTCCCTTCTTCCCAAATCTACCTGGAATATCTCCGACACAACCTCTCTGGCAGCGACCATTTTCCCATTCTCACCTCCATCATATCTGGTCCCTACAATCAACATCTAAAACATCAGAAAAAATTTCTGCTTGACAGAGCAAACTGGGATCTTTTCCGCACCACCGTCTCAAGTGAATTACTCACGAGGAAAGACTCGCGTAACATCAATAAAGAATCTGCACTTATTCAGAAATCTATACGTACTGCAGCAAATTTAGCCATCCCTCAAACAAGCGACAGAATACATAAAAAAACAGTTCCCTGGTGGAATAAGGAAATTAGCTTCCTCCGCAGGCAAAAACAAAAGGCTTGGCATGACTTTAAAAAATCACCCACTGACTCCAATCTTGTCTTTTACCAGAAGCTGAATGCTAAGTTCCGTAAAACAGTAAGAGCCGAAAAAAAAAGGTGTTTCGAAAAATTTACTGCGAATATCAATCCAAACTCCACGACCCAGAAACTTTGGGCTAACATCAAAGCTTTAACAGGCACATACTCACCGAATACAATAAAAACAATAAAAACTAATACCAAAACAATGACCTGTCCAAAAGAAATAGTCGAACATTTTGCTCAGACATGGGAACAACTTGCTGATGACTCGAAATTCAGTTCGACTTTCATCGATGAAAAATTAAAAATATTAAACGACCCAAACATATCGTTTAACCCCAGTCATTCAGCTCTCTCTATTGAATCTCACATAAATATGTCAGAGCTCATCTCCTGTTTACATACAGTAAAAGGTAAAACACCGGGCTTCGACCGTATTTCATACGAAATGTTAAAAAACTCTCCTCCTACTTTAAAAACTCGTCTATTATCACTAGGGATCGGATTTCCATGCAAATGCATGTTTTTTTATGAACACCTTGGATGCAAGGCAACTTATTATGTATACGTATCATGAAATTTCCTTTAAAATGTCATTTAACCGTTAGTGCATATTTTTGCATATTTTACTATAAATGCATATTTTGCATATTTTTGTGCATATTTTACTATAAATCCATATTTTGCATATTTTTGTGCATATTTTTTATAATAAATTCATATTTTTAGAGGATATTGTTCAAAAATTTAACTAGACAGTAAAAATATATCCCTTTTATGTCAGTGCAAACGAAGCTTAAAACTATTATCTTTTTCTTTTATGTCGTTTTCCATTGGGCAAAAAGGAGTACTCTTTTTGTGTTCCGCACAGAAAAAGCACTCCCAACCATGTTCCATTGGCTGTTTGGAGTGCTGTTCCGGGAGTGTTTTTCTCTTCCGGATTTCATTTGGGAGTGCTTTCAAAATGCACTCATACATATAAACCCTTACATCGGACTACTTGTCAAAGTCATATGGTACAATACACATTCTTTTGTTTATTTTATTTTCTCAGTTGGGGCAAGTTAGTAGAAACAAATTTTACATAGATATAATTAAAAAAATTGATATTATATTAATAAAAACATGATAGAATTGCTAATGTGGTTTTCCATTAGGCAAAATGAAGCCATTTTTTGCTTTATTTTTCCGTGAAAAATGTAAACAAAAATCAGACATTCACCAACACACACAAAAGTAAGCAGAAGACGATTTCACATGTTCCATTGGAATCAAAAAAGACTGAAATCGGGAGTGAAACCAAAGGAAAACGACATTATTCATTTCACAATCTTGAACGATATTCCAACCCCACATTATAATGCACTATATAAACAAAGCTGCATGTATGAACTTGACTAGATTGTGCCGGCAAAACATTGAAATGAAAAAAAAAAGACTGTTTGCCTGAGACTGTATGAATTAGATCGAAAACTTCAGTGCGTTCTGGCAAAAAATTAAGGATTTGCAATAATGCAAAATGTAAGTAAGACCTTCGCATTGGACTGCAATGACGAAAATTACCCACAAAACTTCACCGTCGATGAGATTTGTTCTTTAAAAATGCTCCACTAACTTCAGTTGACGTCGTGCGATCTTTTTCGTTGCATAAGGCATTATTAAGACCAAATCGGCAACGTTTTGATTTCAAAAACTTTAAGAAAAATATTATGGTCTATGCAAATAAAACTTTTCAAAATCAGAACAATTAAGGAATTAGGGATTTTATGTTATTTTGAATTATTTATTTGAATTAAACAAATGAAGATGTTTATGTTTACGTTAACTCTGTTTTTTTTTTTTTAATAAATGTTGATTTCGTTTTAAGTTATTATTTTATTAAATAATAAAAATAAAAAATTGAACTTATTCTTAAAAACTGAAGAAAATGTGTTTTTAAATTGAACCGAAATTAAGTTAAATTAATTTTAAGTGCATATTTTAAATGCATATTTTGTATTTTTAAGCTCATATTTTGAGATTTTTAGTGCATGAAAATCCGAACCCTAATTATCACTGTACAACGACATCTTAAACACAGGAATAATTCCACATGCCTGGAAAGTTGCCAGCGTTATCCCACTACCTAAACCAAACAAAGATCTTACCTCCACCTCTGGGTACCGACCAATCTCACTTCTTCCTTGTACAGGGAAAACCCTGGAAAAAATCATCGCGAAACGTCTGTTTTGGTTCCTTGAGAAAGATAACTTAGTAGACAATCGGCAAGTCGCATTTAAAAAAGGTAGATCCACCTTAGACGCACTCCTTCACCTCGACCATTTCATCTCCTCAACATTGTCTGAAAGAAACCATGCTTCGATCCTAAGTTTAGACTTTGATAAAGCCTTTGACAGAATCAGAGCACATGTCGTCTTGAAACAACTACTTGAATGGAAGATCGGCCCAAAAATATTTGGTTTCATAAAGTCCTTTCTCTCCAACAGGAACTTTCGTATTAAATACAATAACATCTACTCCGAAGTCTATAAGCTAAAAAACGGTATCCCCCAAGGATCACCATTATCGGAGGTTTTGTTCACCATAGCCTTTAACCAAATCAGCAAAATAATAAACAGTTTCCAGAATGTAGAACATACACTTTATGCCGATGATCTTCTTATTTTTTCAAAATGCAAAGACCTACATGTATTGGGTGACACTTTCTCCCACATTATCGAAGCTCTGCTAAGTTGGAGCGAATACTCAGGCTCCACTATTTCACATCAAAAGTTTGAAATGCTTCATGTTTGTAAAAAAAATAAATGTAATAAAACTATTGTAGTAAACTCAAACAACATTCAATTAAAAAATGTTAACTATATTAAAATTCTTGGACTTATATTTGATTCTAAGTTTACTTTTAAAAATCATTGTACCTATATTAAAAAAAAGCCTCTCTGCAAGGGTTAACTTGATTAAATTTTTATCCTCAAAAAACAGCTGCTCGAATGTCAATACCCTTATAAATTTAATTAAATCTATTGCACTATCAAAAATCGACTATGGTCTACCAATCTACGGAAAATGCTCCAAATCATCATTACAACTCATCACAACACCTTATCACGCTGCCGTCAGAACAAGTATGAGAGCTCTTCGCTCAACTCCTATCAACAACATACTTACCGAAGCAGGACTTCCCCACTTGGCTGATAGAATCCGCTTTCTTACTTCAAACATCATTCAAAAAATCAACTCACCACATCGAACACCCATCCACACTGATGTCAAGAAAGCCTTGAATAGGAAAAGAACACAGAGACTTCAATCAACTTTATGCAACGCACTTACGTCCGCAAAAGATCTAAATATTCCCATATCTATCCAAAATCACAAAAGGAACAGTCAACCCCCCTGGAATCTTCCAAGCTACGTGATAAATACGCATCTCTGCAACTATGCCAAATCTACAACCAACGATAACATCTACAAGGCTTTATTCCTCAGCATCGCAGGAAAATACAAAACGCTCGGTAGATAGCCTTCTGCTGTGAAAAATATCTCAAACTCCATTGGAACTGTCGAAACAATTCGCGACCTCATTGTATCCAATAGTGAAACATTAAAAATCGTTTGGATTCCTGGTCACAGCGGAATCAGAGGCAACGAAGAAGCGGACACGGCAGCCAGATCAGCAATAAAAGAACCTTTAGAAACGTTCTACCAATACAACAAAAAAGACATTAAAAACCTCCTCCTTAACAACTGGAAATATAAAAGGAAAAACGCTTGGGCAAGTTACAACCACCCATACAAAAACTTTAACCTTAACGGCGTTAAACCTATCTACCCCAACAATGTCTCTCAAAAGAAATTAAAGATTTACATCAGGCTCAGACTTGGCCACTCATACATCACGCACAAGCACCTATTCAACAAGGGATCACCTGCATTATGCCATCTTTGCGAAGAAAAACCAACTCTCACCATGTCTCACCTACTTTCCTGCAAAAAAGTCATCTCAACCAGCAAAAGCATATCCGGCCATAGTTTTACCTATCTCCTCTCTAACTTCAATATTGTTCATATAACTCATGTATTTAACACTATAGTTGCTCTTAATCTCGAAAACTCTATTTAATATATACTCCTTCTACTCTAATCTTTTATTCTATCTAGTTGAAAGCCCTGGCAGCTAATTCTAGTTTAACTACTTATTAATTTTGTAATTTACTTACACTTTAATAAAATTATAATAATAATAATAATAATAATTATATTTATAAAATATTCGCTCATAACTAACGCTTTCCGCTTTATAAAAACGAAAAGAAGTTTTACCAAACTAGGAAAAAAACATCATACAGAGTAAAGTGGAGAAAATCATTTACCATTCTTAGAAGAATTAAGAGAGATCTCATCCCCTTTATTAGTTTGGGAAATTCCTCTCTGCGCACGTTGGGGTATTTCAAGTGATTTGGAACAGACTATAACTGTTATTATGTACTAGCAATGTATGGTATATGAAATTAATTACCCTGATTGTCGTTGGCGTTTGTCGCTTTTCGACGATTGTCGTTTTATTCATAGCTACGACCTGCTGACCGTTAGACTTTAGTAAGCAATTTATTTGTCGCGTAGAATACTATTACAACTATTTTACATTGAAAAAATTATGAAAATGGATTCGTGGTACATCTGGAGAATAAAACGACAATCGTCGAAAAGCGACAAACGCCAACGACAATCAGGGTGAATAGTACTATCATTTGAGGGAATCGACGGTAGTTTCTCTACTGGCGGAAGGCAAAGATGGTTTGGTTTTACAATTAGTCAGAAAAAATTCAGTCGATTATTACGCAATCTCGTGCCAGTATACTATGTCCGTCTCACCCGTTCGCGAACATGTTGTGAAGTGCAAATCCGAGTTGATTTATTTTCATACAACGAGTGAATTCCTCGTCCACTTCGGAACGGATGCCCTCACGTAAGTAACTTCTGAAGAAATTCCTAGTATAAACACCTCTGTATCTAAGTTACAGTAAATTTAACCAACTTACGTAAGCTTTAAGTTGAGAGAGAATTAAAACGGTGTAAACACGTTCGCAATCACTTACGGACTTCTCACAGCTTACTCAACCACCATCTGTAATTTTTCTGCTTACGGGAAATAGAATTTTAGCGTGTGGGCGTTATAAGTTATTTTCGGTTGTTAGATTTGTGTTTTCTGTTCTTCCACGCGCCATGGCTCCTAGAGTTTGGATAAAATCGGAAACATTAAAACTTATTGAAAATTTTGAAGGAAATAGTGTTTTGTGGGACTACAGTTCTTCTGATTATAAAGACAGAAAAAAAACCATGCATTGAATGCGATTGCCCACATTTTCGATACAAGTGCAGAAGAAATAAATAGAAAATTGCACAACTTAATTAAAAAATTAATTAAGCCGCGGGTAAATTAAAAGAGAAGAACTTGCTACACTGGGGCCTCACTCTGTATTGCTACTCTAAAGTCAAATCATTCGAATTCGCAGAATTGTCACTCTGTAATTCGAATCGCAAATCCAAATTTATGACAGACGAACAAACTTTTGTTCGTAACTTCAATGTCAATTTCTTATCGCAAATCTGGCACTCTGTATTGCTAAACGAAATGTCAAAGTAACTCGAATTCGCATCATTTTGTTCTATTGCTATTTGGTTTGCAGATGTTGAGGTCAGCAACTGTGTTTCTTTTAAAATGTAAGCATTTTATGACATAAAATGTTATTTTTAACTTAAAAGACAATAAAAGTGATATACATAAAATTGTTTTGTGAAATTACTTGATTAAAACGTGTTTTAGAACATTAGGGCAGTCCACCAAAAATCAAATGTATATGCTCCACCTTAACTTCTCTTGAAGATAGTGGATAGAATTAGTAAAGTGGGATACACGATACAACTGTTCTACGAATGGTTTCACAGCTTTCGTGTTGTATACGATAATTGCGTCTGTATTCACACAACCGACCATTGTACCGATATCGTATGGTTGTATGGTCTTGACTGTACAACCGCTGTTACATACACAAACTGTATGGAAATTATATGGTGTGCATGTGTAAAATGGCTGAATAAAATGTCTGGTTGTACTTAAGTCGTATGCAAATTGTATGAGTGTGCTGCATACAACAGTATGCCGATGCCGATACGACGGTTGTATCTTGTATTTCCCACCTAATACTCTCAGTTTCGGGTTGAACCAACTACTGCTATATTTTTCTTCTACTTTTTATTACTTAGCTCCATTATATTCGACCTATTTCTAATTCGCCTGCATTCTATTCTTTCTCCTTTTGTGTCATCTTAATGAAACCACAATTCAACAGCATCCAGTTTCATTTCTATAACATATTTAACTTTCAAAGTGACATTTCAGCGTTCGATACTCGAAGCTAGATTCGCACATTTCATAGCCCCAGTTGGCAATACTTCCATTCGATTCTGTTTTCTTACAGAGTGGCGGCTAAGATTAGAATCGCAAAGCACTTTCGCAAAAATTTAACTTTCGAGTAGCAATACAGAGTGAGTCCCCTGATTTATCGACAAAAAGAAACACAAGCGATCGCTTTTGCGATCGGCAAATGAAATGACAAAAAGGGTGAAAGGAAAAAAGAAAAGTGCAACAGCACGGGCGATTTCTTAAATGGAAGAAAAAGTAAACTAAATAATAAAATCCCAATTAGAAAAAAAACAACAAAAGATATTACGGGGGATCGGGAAAAAAACCTCGATGAGGAAAAATGATTCCCAAGAAAACAAGAAAAAAATATATATTTTTCAAACTTCTTATTTTTTTTTCACTGCACTCCAAAAACTTCAAACTTTATTGATTTTCTCTACTTTCTTTCCTTGTAAAACAAACTTCTCAAGTCTCGGCTTGTCGGCCAAGAAGTGGTCTCCCGCTGAATACTAGGCCTAGTCGAGCTTCGACCCTTTTACTCATACATACGTGAATCCCCGCAAATTCAGCTATTGGATTCAAGAGCAGCTTGCTGTGCATTACTCCGCTTATTTGCGCAAGTATACAACCGGTCTTGAACCGCCGCTATTCCGCTCTCAATATTCGCCCACATTCCGCTGACTTGAATTCGTCCGACCTCGGCTTTTCCTCTCAATCCGCTTTGTTTGTTTTAACAATTTAGGAAAATCAACAAAGTGAAAAAAGATTATTAATTAAAAATTACTAAAGTGGGTTTCCTCCCACCAATGCAAAAGAAGAAAAGAAGTGACCTGACTAGTTACTGGAGAGGCCCTAAAACGCCATTTTGTGCTCAACAAAAGTAAAATACCGGAAGAAAATAGAACGATTAAACTAATATACCCGGTAGAGATCCGCGCAGATTTGGGGACTAGGGACGAGCCCTTCATGTGCCATTGGGGTGGGCTCTCGGCCATTGATGGGTTCCGTCCGAACCATCCTTCGTTCGTGGGCTGCCGCTTGTTTTGTTTGTGTTTGATTGTGTTTGATATGGATGTCTTCGTGTGTTTGGTTGTGCTCCTGATGTTAAATATGTTTATATGATGTGGTGTTTTTACTTCCCCAGCCCTATGCGTTGTCGCAATCACCAAATTTTAGGCCACACCACCAAAAGATGTAATAACCTTCCCCGTTGTGACAAGTGCAATCTCCCCTCTCATGATTCTGCCTCGTGTAGTCGCACATCTTGCTCCAACTGCTCTGAAGAACATGCAGCCTCCTCAAGGGGTTGAAGGCTTTCTTAAGCGACATAAAACAATTTGCTTGCGACAATCCGTTGCAACAAGTCTTGCCAGGGTAATAGGGTTCAATAAGGTGCAAGTAGATAGATTCTACAAAAACCTTAAGGAACTCTACGCAAAATTCGATTTCGACGCAACTTTTATTTAAATATGGATGAAACAGGAATGAGTACTGTGCCAAAAAAAACTGCAAGAGTCATTTCAACTCGTGGAAAAGAAAGAAAGAAAGTAGTTGGAAAAATTGTGTCCGCAGAAAGAGGTATAACAGTGACTGCAGTATGCTGCATGAATGCCATAGGACATTATGTCCTACCGGTTTTTTTACTGCGTTTCAAGAACTTTTAATGCGTTAAAAAAATCTATTTACATTAAAAACTATATAATATTTGATTTTGTGGTTTCTCTATGAAACATACTATTATTTTTTCGGAAAATAAGAGAGTTAATCATAAAAACTTGTAACATAAGTGTTTTAGTTAAAAAACGCTGGACATTCGCACACTTACCCCAAATCATGCGTACACTTACCCATAGATAGGGGCAAGTGTGCGGAATCTGACTTGCTTTGTTGTTTTACTCTTTTAAATAAATAGCCAAATATGCAGCTTTATAATTTAATAAAGCCCTGTATTATATCTTCTATATTTCGCTGGGAATAATGTTTCAAAGTCGAAAGTGCGCACACTTACCCCTAACGACTCTACGCCAGTTTCTCATTCCGCCCTGGTTGGGAATCTGACCGTGACGTAAAATTCACTGTGGGAGTTATATAGTCGGTCAAATTAGCTACCAGGTCCTGCGGTAGCAGATTCAGGATACTGTTGTGACCATACGGATTGGTGCACCAGCATCCTGTTTCCCTTAGCCTGACCGCACTACATGATGATAGCTGCATAATGTGAAGATCTAGTGGTAAAGGGTTCAGAATAACGTTCAAGGCTTTGGCTGGACATGTCCTCATGGCACGCATTGCGCCTATAGCCGCAGTTCTGTGTACCCTATTGATAAGTTTGATGTTATAAGCTTCCCTTAGCGCAGGCCACCAGACTAGCGATCCATAGGAAAGAATGGGACGCACTACGGCAGTGTACATCCATAAGACCATCTTCGGGCGAAGTCCCCACTTCTTGCCAAATGTCTTGCTGCAGGCATATAAAGTCACACAGGCCTTCTTTACCCGTTGCGCAATATTAAGCTTCCAGCTTAATTTTGGATCAAGTACCACACCTAGGTACTTGGCACTGGAGGATAAGGAGAGTAGATGATTTTTTAGCCGTGGAAGCGTAAACGTCGGTATTTTGGTTTTAGTGGTAAGGAGCATCAGTTCAGTTTTGCTTGGGTTGACGCTGAGTCCACATCCAGTGGCCCATGAGCTAATCTTGCCCAAGGCACCTTCCATAATTTCACTGGTTACGGATGGAAACATCCCCGATACCAGTATTACCACGTCACCCGCATACGCGACGACCTTAACTCCATCCCTATCAAGTCTACACAAAATTTTGTTGATGACCATAAGCCATAGAAGAGGAGACAAGACCCCACATTGAGGAGTTCCTCTAACAACAGATATGGTGGGGTTGCTGTTGCCGAGAGTCCATTGAATGATTCTAGTTTTCAGCATTGTCAATATCCATTTGCTAATAAACTCTTCCACACCGAGTTGGATCAGAGCTTCCTGAATCGATTCCGTACTGACGTTATTGAAGGCGCCTTCAATGTCTAAGGAGGTAGCCAGGGTATATTGTTTGAGGTGGATTGTCTTTTTTTATCGTTCGCACAACTTCGTGGATCGCCGTCTCTGTCGATCGCCCCTTAGTGTACGCCTGTTGAGAAGGAAAGAAGGGATTTATCTAGGTTATTTCGAATATGTGTATCTAAGATGCGTTCCAACGTCTTTAAAAGAAAAGAGGATAAGCTAATGGGTCTGAAATCCTTTGCGGATCCATGACCCCGTTTCCCAGTTTTCGGGATTAACAACACGAACACGTCTCCAGCTCAGGGGAACGTGGTTTAGGAGAATACAGCTTCTGTAGATCGGAACTAGCCATAGTACCACCTAGTCCAATGTTTCTTGCAGCATAATAGGGAGAATGCCATTAAGGCCGGCCGATTTATAGGGAGAGAAACTGTAATAGCCCAGGAGGTATTAACTGCTGTAATTGTTGTCTTAATGTCATTCCAGGAAGAAGATTGCGCGACCTGAGAAACTGGTGGGAGGGCAATCTCATTATTACATCCTGGAAATTGTGCTTGCATTAAAAGTTCCAGTGACTCGCTAGAGGAGTCCGTCCAAGTCCCATCCGGCCGTTTAATAAAGGACGGGCTAGAACAGGGGTGTCAAACTCAAACTTATTAAGTGCCATTTTCTTGTCTCAAGTATGACAGCGGGCCACATTAAAAATAAAATGCAAATGTAATATTAAGTATAAGTAAGAAGTATACAAAAATGATTTTATTAAAGAAAAAAGTTATTTTTTTAAGCGGAGGCGTATTAAGCCTAAATATTATTTCAAGGAACCAGAAACTTGGCTTCTTTTACGCTTCATTATCTCTTCGAATGTTTGGTGTCAACGATGTTGTATTGATTTTTAAAATTGATTGAAGATGTTCATCTGTAAGTCTTGAACGGTATTTAGATTTATTAATCTTCATTGCTGAAAACATCTGTTCACACACATATGAACTTCCAAACATGCATAAAATGCGAGCAGCATGGTTCCTTAAGTTGGGATAGCTATTTTGATTTCTGAAGCAATTTGAATAAAATGTCAAGGTGTCAACTTCATTGAATTTGTTTTTTAAAACAATATCACACTGCAAATCTATTAGCTCCATTTGCAAGTAAGTCGGTGCTTTACCAACGTCGAACGTAAATGGGTTACTAAACAGAGGAAAGTCATATGTATTGAGCTCGCGAAAATCTGCAAAACGACTGTCAAATTCAGCAATAAGATTAAGCAAACGATTTGAAAAATCTGACAATTTATCTGCATTGTATATGCCGATCTCACGAATGCTAAGGAAATGCTCAAGTTTTTGTTCACGCAGCTGCGACTCCCACAATTTTAATTTTATTTGTAAAGCTTGAACTCTTGAGTACAGTTGCGTAATGATTACACTTTTTCCTTGAAGTTTAACGTTCAAATTATTCAAGTGTTCCGTCATATCTACTAAGAACGCAAAGTCGAGCCACCATTCATCACTGTGTTCCATCGGTTTACCCTTTTGAGCCATAAACGTAACAATATATTTACGCAATTCGAAAAATCGCTTAAGCATTGATTCACGACTAAGCCACCGAACTTCTGCGAAGTAGGGAATGTCTGAAAATTGTTCATCAAGATCTTTTAAAAATTGTGTGAATTGGCGATGATTTAGTCTTCTACTTCTAATAAAATTAACTGTTTTAATTATGGGATTCATCACATGATCCATTTTCAGCAATTTAGAGGCCAGGGCTTCTTGATGTACAATACAATGAATTCCAACGAATTTTGGTCGTTCACTCTTAATTTCATTTAAAATTTTATTCCGTAGTTTCGTCACAACACCAGCATTTTGACCGACCATGGACGGTGCACCATCTGTGGTAATACTGCAGAATTTACTCCCATCCAACTTATAACGTGGTACTAATTGCTCAATTGCTGAGTAAATATCTAGACCTGTGGTAGTACTCTTCAAAGGTTTGCACTGCAGCAACTCTTCTGTGATATTAAAATCTTTATCAATTCCACGAATAAATACAGCAAGCTGTGATGTATCTTTGATATCTGTACTTTCATCGGCTGCTAAGGAATACCAGATAAATTCTTTAATTTTATCTTTGAGTTGAAAGTCCAAATTTTCAGATAACTCATTAACCCTGGAAGCAATTGTATTTCTAGTTAGGGGTATTTCTTCATCTTCTTCGACTACGTACCTTGTCGCGGTGAAGATGCTTAGTAAGGACCCAATGATCCCGAAGGGCGATTGCAGTAGGGCCACCCATGCTGTATGGTCTTCGGGGAAGGGTATCTGAAGCTAAAGTGTAGTCAACCCATTCTAGCGGGTGGAGTGAGCGTTTCATGTAAACCGTGCCCAGGGATGAAAGGCTGAGGGTTTTTATCAGTCGCTAACGAGCTCCTTCAGGTGCCCTGGCATGGTCTGTCGTAATAAGCCTTACCGCCAGTAAAACCGGCTATGCTGGCGGTGGACACTTCTCACCGGCTTACTCGTGGGAACATGCATACAATTTCAAAAACAGAACCTAACAAAAAAACAAAAACAAACACAACTACAAATTCCGAGGCTTTGCCTCCAAACCTAACGAACAAGGACAATGAACAGACCGACAAACCTATATACAGAGAGACGACGGACAACGACACCTACGAACCCTTCGGATTCTGATACCAGATCCATTGACAATTCCGCTTCAGATGCGGAGCCCCAGGCAAAAGCCGTATCGGCACGTTGCGGGCGCGCAATCCAGAAGAGGAATTCCCCTAGTGCTAAAAAGTACAGAAACCTTCGCTTGGCAAAGCACCTGCTCGCACGGATTCTCGAAAAACCAGAGGAATCGTGGGAGCAGAAGGACAAGGAGTCGCTGCGCTGGGCGAGTAGCGTTATCGCTGAGGAGACCAGTCAACCCGAGTCGGGAAGGCAGGCCCCCTCAACGAGTAAGAGTGTGCCACTTGATAACAAGAGGCCACCCCCAAAACGCGCTCGCCCGACAATACATAACAGGTCTCAGCCTGAGTCGGCGAGACCTGCGAATGGCAATAGGCCCTTCGGCAACACCCCGAACCGTCAATCCGAGTCGGGAGGACGTTCGGGCGTGGTACCAAAAACGGACTCAACGTCCAAACGTCCTAGATCCCAGGACGATACCTCCAAGACCCCGAAGAAGGCCAAGAATACCGAGTCGGTGCTCAGGCCTTACAACGAGGTGGCGAAGGATCACCTGGTGTTCGGTATCTGCGACAGCGGAAATGAGGAGGGCCGTATCAGTGGTGATAACTGGAGGCTCCTCAAGGCAAGACTTGCATCAGACGTGCTGGCGCATTGTCTTAAGAACCCAACTGCTACGCCACCGACCTTTTCGGACGCTGGCTGGTACCTCAACGGTGCAAAACTTTTAAAATGCAGTAACAGCAGTTCCATCGCGTTCCTAAAAGAGGCAGTACCCAAGCTTAACCACCTTTGGGCCAAAGCCGATTTATCGGTCTGTCACTGGAGCGACATAAAGGTCCGTCCAAGAGCTCGAACTTGGATTCCACCAGGACCAAGCAGTGAATCGGATGTCCTGAAGTTGATCCGTATTCAAAATCCTGACCTTCCAACCTCCAATTGGAAGGTCATTAAAGCCGATGAACCGGTAGAGGCAGGAAGGTTAGTCTCATTCCTCCTCAACCAAGAATCCCTGGAGCTTTTAAGCAAGAGGGATTACAAGATCTTCTACGGCTTGGAAGAACTGGTACTGAAGGTCTATGAGAAAGACGAGAGGCTCATCTTAGGTATGGTTTCCTCTTTGAGCAGTCTTGGATTGGATACCGAATCAGATAGCCTCCCGTCGGACTCACTTCCGACAGCTGCCACTTCGACCCAGGCCGTAACGCCAGCTGAGTCAGCAGGCGTCAAAGAAATGGGACCGGTCGGTACACCAGCTGAGTCAGTAGGTGAGGTAGAGACAGTTTCGCTGCCAAAGCAAAACAGTGGTGAATCTTCCGAGTCGGAGGATGGTGACACCACAGTAATAGAGGCATCTGTACCAGCCAGGAATGATGCTCCGACTAGTGCAGATTAATCTACACCATTCCATAGCAGCTTCTGCTAACCTTTTGCTCCGCCTGCAGTCAGGAGGAGAGGACATTGCCCTTATCCAGGAACCTTGGGTGACAAGAGACAACCGCATAGCTGGATTAAGGGCAAAGAATTATTCCTTGCTTTATGCCAAAGGATCAGGTAAACCAAGATCCTGCATTCTAGTAAAAAATAACTTAAAAGCCTTCTTCCTACCAAATTCCAACGATTCGGACTTCGCATGTGTGGAGTTAGACCGCGAGGGGAAAGACAGGCTATGGATATCGTCAGCGTATATGCCCTATGATGACACAGGCCCACTACCAACACCAAATATACGCGAGACGATAAAGTCAGCCCAAGTAAGCAACATCCCCATAGTGATAGGCGCTGACGCCAATGCCCACCACAACCTTTGGGGAAGCAGTGATACAAACAATCGAGGTGAGCGTCTTTTTGATTTCATCATAGAAACTAACCTCGTAGTATGTAATATAGGTTCTGAACCTACCTTTACTAACAAAATTAGACAAAAAGTAATAGATATTACTCTAGCAACCAACTCCACAAAGCTAAACATTAGCAAATGGATGGTGTCGAAAGATATCTCTTTTTCGGACCATAATTATATTCAATTTAGTTTGGAATTTACCAAACCTCCATCAAAATCCTCTAGGAATCCTAGGAACACTAATTGGCAGGTTTATAACACATTTTTAAATAAAGAGCTTAGCACCGAGATAACTCAACCTTGCTCACCATCCGAAATCGACCAGATGGTGGACAAAGTCTCCGGAACTATGAACAAAGCCTTCTTGAAAGCTTGCCCAATTAGCAGGCACAGAAACGGCAATAAACCACCTTGGTGGAATTCTAACATAGCAAAACTCCGAAATAGTAGTAGGAAGCAGTTCAATATAGCAAAGTCTTCACGATCTCCAGAAGAATGGGATAACTATAAGAACAGCCTCAGGGTCTTCAAAAAAGAGATAAGGAAAGCTCAGCGAGAATCGTGGAGATTATTCTGTAGTAATATAGAAAGGACAAACGATTCTAGCAGATTGAGGAAAATTCTTTCCAAATCTCCTCATATCCCTAGCTTTATCCAGAAACCTAACGGAGACTGGACTAAGTCCACAGAAGAAACATTAAACCTTCTTATGGACACGCATTTCCCAGGAAACTCTATAGATACGAACACATCTATACCCCAACACCACTCTATCATGGACGTTCCGGCAGGAGTAATAAACACCCACACTATTCATTGGGCTGTTAATAGCTTCCTACCATATAAATCTCCAGGCTTAGATGGTATTTCACCAGTGGAACTGCAGGAGGTCATAAAACCCTTAGCCCCCTGGCTCTACGTGATTTTCAACAGCTGCCTTAAATTCAGCTATACCCCATCCTCGTGGAAACGAGTTAAGGTGGTTTTCATCCCGAAATGCGGTAAGACCTCCCACTATAATCCGAAAGATTTCAGACCAATCAGCCTCTCCTCCTTCCTTCTGAAAACGTTAGAAAGGCTAGTCGATAACCATATCCGTTCAAAACTCAAGGTACAAACCTTATCTATGTAGTTCTCAGCATGCTTACCGGAAAGGTTTTTCAGTGGAAACAGCTCCACATTCGTTAGTAGGCACCATTGAAAAATCTCTTGCCGTTAAAGAATATACTATGGTGTCTTTCCTTGACATAGAAGGCGCCTTTAATAACGTCAATACAGAATCCATCACAAGAGCGCTCGCTGACCTGAAGGTGGACTGCTGCCTTTGCATCTGGATAGAGCGAATGCTGAACAGCAGGCAGATTCTATCCGAGCTCGGGCGCTGCTCAACCAAAAGGCCAGCGCACAGGGGCACACCCCAGGGGGGTGTTCTCTCTCCGCTACTTTGGATATTAGTAGTGAATGAGCTACTCACTTCACTAGAAAATAAAGGCTTCAAGGTCGTAGCATATGCTGACGATATTGCCATAGCCATATCAGGTAAATTCCCCCAAACCCTAAGAGATGTAATGAACTCGGCGCTAAATTTAGTAGCGAAATGGACGGACAGCGTTGGGCTCAACGTAAACGCGTCCACAACTGAACTAGTACTTTTTACTAGGAAATACAAAATCCCGTTCGTAGCCCCACCTAAGCTTAGAAACACGGAACTCAGCTTTTCAAACAAAGCAAAATACTTAGGGTTGACCCTCGATAGTAAACTTAAGTGGAAACAGAACATTCTAGATCGAGCAAAGAAAGCGGAAATCGCCATCTACACCTATAAAAAGGCTATAGGTCCTAAATGGGGTCTTCAACCTAATATAGTCCACTGGTTGTACCTGGCGGTGGTCAGACCAATCCTGGTTTATGGCGTTCTCGTCTGGTGGCCTGCACTCGAAACAAGGTGCAACACAAACTCTATCGAAAGAGTACAACGATTAGCATGCAAATGCATCACAGGGGCTCTCAGGTCCACTCCCACAGCCGCCTTAGAAACCCTACTTAACATATATCCCATTGATATCTTTGGGAAAATGGTAGCATCTAAAGCAGCCCTAAGACTTAGAGAATCTCTCCAGTGGTCAAGCTCACAAATTGGCCACATGAAAATCTTACAAAACTCCAATCTCAGAGTAACAGATTACATATCCCCATCTATTGATTTCAATATCAAATATAACACCACCATCCCTGACAGATCCTCATGGGAGGAAGGTATCATTCTAAATGACGCAGCAATCGAAATCTATGCAGATGGTTCCAAAACTTCGGAGGGCACAGGACTAGGTATATTTTCCGAATCACCTAGAATAAACGTAGCTCTCCGACTTCCGGACCACTGTAGCATCTTTCAGGCGGAAATATTGGCCGTTCGTGAAGCAGCGCGCAGACTCTCTATATACCCGATAGATGGAAAGTCTATCGTCCTTTATATAGACAGTCAGTCAGCGATTAAAGCTCTGGAAACGCCAACAATAAGATCTAAGTTGGTTAAACATTGCCGCGAATCTCTTAACGAGATTGCGGACAGATGCAACATTACTCTGTGCTGGGTCCCAGGACACAGAGATATTCCAGGCAACTGTAAAGCGGATGAACTAGCTAGACAAGGCACCGTACTTCCTCTCGATGTAAATAGAGAGGCACCGGCACCATCAATACAATTAATGAAAATCCGAATGTTTAACGAAGCGCAATCTAATGCGAACAACAGATGGAGTAATCTAGCTACGTGCGCATCGACCAGGAAGATCTGGCCCTTACTTGACGCAAAGAAAACCAAAAATCTCCTTTCATTAAATAGAAGGAACATAAGCCTCACAGTAGGAATAGTCACAGGACACTGCTTGTTAGGTAGACACGCCACTAGAATGGGTGTCCTAGCAAGCGATTTCTGCAGAAGCTGCAGAGATAAAGAGGAGGAGGAGAATAGTCTCCACCTCCTTGGCACATGCCCAGCGCTAGCCACACTAAGAAAGAAGCTACTAGGCGAATACTTCTTTGAGGACCTAAGTGACCTGTCTAACATAGACATTAGAAACTTCAATAGATACATAGGTAAATCCAACTGGTTTAGCTGAAATGCCCCCCTCCGAGCCCAAACCTGTTGAGATACGCTCGAAAGCAGCCATGTCCGGTTAGGAACTGGCTAAGATAGAAATCTACCTCTCCGTGTTTCCGGTCCATCCATTTTTGGATATCCGGTATAAGTCGATGGGTCCATCTTCCCTTTGAGGACTGGTTCCATCGCTCCTGCCATGCTCTAATGCTTCGCTGTCTTTCTTCCAGCTTGATATTTTTAACTGACGCTTGAGGTTCCTGAATTTTGGCGTCGTAGGTCCTTTGTAGCTCGAAAGCCAAGATATCCGCTGGTAGCATTCCCGCGATGACACATACTGCCTCGTCTGACACCGTACGGAAGGCACAGCATACTCTCAGCGCACATAGTCTATTGACAGAGTTTATACTTCTTGCATAGGTCTTTTTCGCCATAGCTTTGGCCCATATGGGTGCCGCATACATAAGGATGGACTGCACCACCCTTGATAGAATAAGTCTCCTTTGTTGCCTAGGTCCTCCTATATTCATCATTATTCTTGATAAGGCACCGCTCACCCGAGCCGCTTTGTCACACGTTCTTTCAAGGTGCTCCTTGTAAGTGAGCCTCGCGTCGATCATCACACCTAGGTATTTGATAACCGATTTTGAAGTCATTTTATGATCTCCTACTCTGATGGTGATTTCCTCTCTTTTCTTGCGGCTGCTTACCAATACTGCCTCTGTTTTATGTTCGGCGAGCTCTAACCCGACTGCTGCCATCCACCGTTTGACTTTTCGGATACATTCATTTGCAATATCCTCTATTTCCTCTAGATGTTTTGCAACCACGACCCCAATTCGCAGAATTGAACGCGTTTTTGACGTCCAATGTTATTACGGCACCGTATTTCTTTGCACCGCCTCTCCATCTCCTGCCCTGAATAGCTTCTTCCAAGGTTGTAGTTACCCTTCTTATTGCGTCTACTGTAGAACGAACTTTCCTAAAACCGTACTGTTGGTTGGAGAGTCCCCCGGCTTCACCAATTGCTACTTCTAGTCGGTTGCATATGCTTCGCTCCAGTATTTTACCCATTGCGTCTAACAGGCATATGGGACGGTATGACGAGGGCTCGTCTGGTGGTTTTTTCCCTTTAGACAGCAGCACTAGACGTTGCTTTTTCCATTGGTCTGGAAAAACTCCTTCTGTTAGACGCTTGTTGTAGAGTTCCACAAATGGTTGCGTATTTGTTTTAATGGCTAATTTAAGGGCCTTGTTCGGTATGCCATCCAATCCAGGTGACTTGGTATCCTCGAATCGTCTGCATACATCCAGGAGTTCCCTTTGCGTGACAGTTGGGATGTCCTGTACTTCCGGAGGTGGCTCTATACGCTCTGCTGGTGTTTGAGGGGGGAACAACCCCGATACAATTTTCTGCATAAGGAGAAGGCATGAGGGGGAGGGTGCCCTAGTGCCTTTGAGTTTTGCCATTACTGTTCTATAGGCGGTGCCCCAAGGATTTACATCTGCTTGGTCGCAGAGTTCCTTAAAGCTATTGCTCTTACTTCTGCGGATGGCTAGTTTTAGCTCTCTTCGCCTATCTTTGAATTGCACCCGTAGGTCCTGATGTGTGGTCAAACCTCTGGATCGCTGGAATAGTCTTCTGGCTCTATGGCACTTGCTGCGTAGCTCTGCTATCTCTTGGTTCCACCAGTATACTGGTGGCCGGCGATTTGTTGATGTTTTCCGGGCCATGGATGCGTCGCAAGCCCTGGTTACTTGTTTGGTAACCTCAGCGGCCATAGCGTTTGCTGTTCCTGGGCTTATTGTTGACTCTGCAAAAATCAGCGCAAAAGTGTCTTTGTCCATGGTGCTTATTTTCCACCCCATTCGTTGTGCCTTCTTTGGGCGTTCCTGGGTTGTTCTCCTAGGTTGTACTTCAAACAGGATGGCAAGGTGGTCGCTGTGAGTATACTGATTACTGACTCTCCAGTTGGCGCCTCTCGATAAGGAACTAGTTGCAAAGGTAATATCAGCTATGGAGCCTACACCATTTCTACTTAAAGTGTGCTCACTTCCTGTATTTAGCAATATTAGGTCTAGTGACGATACGGCTTCTAGGAAAGCTTCTCCCCTTCTATTGGTCCGTGCGCTGCTAACCCTCCCATAGCACTAGACCAGTGCCTGTAAGTAACATTACTGCATAGAGGTAACCGAGATTGATTGAATCAATCAATCCCCCTATTACTCACATGCACACTACCTACACGGTGAACTAGGTATTAAGGGTTTGACTGAAGCAGTCACCCTACCTAGCCAAACCATCCCCTAAAGTTCGACTGCATACTAGTGCAAGATTGACTGCATCAGTCATCTCGCTCTACTTTGCATTCCCCACTATTTCCACGGTCCACCTAGGTACGGGTTCGATTGAAACAATCACCCTACCTAGTTCACACTTCATACATAGCAGTACTTAGAGTTCGATTGAATCAGTCACTCTATGTACGCTTAAGCTTCTCTACACCTACACGATCCACCTAGGTATGAAGGGTTTGACTGAATCAGTCACCCCACCTAGTCAATAGCATGCATAACAGTAATTAGAGTTAGACTGAATCAGTCACTCTACTATACGTATGCACCTCTACGCCTACACGGTTTATGGGACCTGCCAATAATAACTTGCATACACAGTATAGGGGGTTCGATTGAATCAATCACCCCCCATCACTTGCTGCACACTATACCTTCTCGGTACACCTTGACTTCAGGGTTGACTGAGCCAGTCACCCTCTCTACCCTTTTCAGTCAGCATTCTCAGCCAACACCCTCATGAGAAAGGTTAAGGTTCCCCTGGTTACCGGTGACTCGACCGGTCATTACTCATGTGGTATCACAATGGACCCATGTGGTCTAAGTGTGTCCTGACCCTGTCAGGACAGCCACCTTTACCTAACCTAACCTAACCTAGGGGTATTTCTTGAATGACTTGTTTCTGTGATGGAAATGAAATATCGGCCACGTCTAGCATACATTCTTTTAAAAATTCGCCCTCACTAAAAGCTTTTGAATTTTTGGCAATCTTTAATGCGATCGAATAACTAGCTTTCATTGCATTCTCGCTGTCAGTTTTTGATTTTTTAAAAAACGATTGTTGTCCCGCAAGTTTAGTTTTGAAAGATACCAGTTTTTCTTGCCTTATCTCGTCGGTAAATAACTCAAACTTGTCTTTATGATTCGTTTCATAGTGTCTTTTCACATTAAATTCTTTACAAACGGAAATAATCTGATTGCAAATCAAACAAAGTGGTTTACCTGTCCATTCAATAAAAATATACGAAATTTCCCACTTTGACTGGAAAACTCGGCACTCACTATCGACCTTTCTTTTAGTTGACATTGCAAAGGTTAACAATTTTTACTAAATGCACTTTATTAAACCGAACTCGCCACCAATAAGATAAACGGAACAAAGCCTCTCTATTCACGGAAGTGTTTTAAATAATCAAGACAGACAAACGACCTTACGCGCTTACTTGCACATTTTCGAGTAAACTAAAACTCCATATAAAAAAAGTGTGGGGAACACACAATCAAGAAACTGGTGTGGTTCCCCTTCCTAGGGAAAAACAAAACAAAATAGGTAAATACATACCAGCAAACAGTGCTGCACTTTTCAATTCTTTTTTGTTCTGTTCTTTACGGGGTAGGTAAGTCTATTCTTTTCTTCCACTCACCGTAAGAAATTGTTTACATATGTAGGTATTTAAAAACACAAATTAGGTGCATTCCAAACGTAATTGAAATGAAACACACATGAAATTATAGCATTATTGAATTGATCTCGCGGGCCGTAATTAATTGTCTCGCGGGCCGGTCATGGCCCGCGGGCCGTATCTTTGACATGCCTGTCTTAAAGAGTTCCATCACGCCAGCATGGATTGGGCAGTATACCACAAGAGGTTGCTGCAATTCTTCGCAGCGAATAAAATAGCCGCAGCAGGGCAAAAGAAAGCTGTATTATTGACGATGCTATCAGAAGAGACGTACTCCCTCCTGAACAATTTGTGCTATCCAGAAGAGGCGGACGCTAAAACGTTTGACAAAATCGTCGAAACCATGAATAAACATTTCAAAACCATAACCTCAATGTTCTTGGAGAGGGAGAAGTTCTATGTAGCACACATGGAAACATCTGAAGGGATTCAGGAATGGGCCAGAAAAATCAAAAAACTTTCTATCAACTGCAGTTTTGGCTCAAACCTGGAAGGCGCTCTTCTCGATCGTTTTGTGTTGGGCATCGCTAGCAGATCAGGAGAAATTGTTCGCTAAAGGAAGCGAATTAACCTTCGACAGCGCCATCGACTTAGCTTTGCAAAGTGAAGCCGCGATGAATGCAGAACATGGGCAGCTGATACAGTGCAAAGCAGAACCAGTTTTCCGCATGAAGCCAACGGGCAAGCATCAACAAGGGAGTTCCAGGAGTCAGTCTTTGGTATGTTATTGCTGTGGTGCGAACGGGCACAAGTCTTCTACCTGTAAGTACAAGCAGTATAAGTGCAATAAATGTGGCAGAGTAGGTCATTTGCAAAAAATATGTAAAAGCTTAGAGAATGTACCACCTAAGAATCGCATTGTTAAACAAAACTTTATTGAAATGGAAGAGCACGAGGAAAAACTGTTTTCTATAAATTCAGTAAATAGTGTTGATCCTATTTTTCTATCAATAAAACTAAATCATTTATAGGTTATAGGTATACCTGTGTGTATATATAATACAGTCATGTTTTATATTTTTTTTCTATTATAGTTTTCGTTAGAAAATTAAGTCACGCGGCCTTAATCTTTTAAGCCGCCTAATAGTATTGTTGTTTTCTTCCACCATGTATTGTATTTGAGGATTTACATGGTCTTGGAGTTGTTCGTAGTGCCTAAGAGCATATTTTTTTACAATTTCACTTACATTTTCTACGTCTAGATCCTTGTGTAGGTTGTCATTTCTTATATACTAAGGTGCATTAACGATGCCTCTTAGCACTTTGTTTTGGAATGTTTGTATCATTCTTAGATTTGTCTTTTTGGTACAACCCCAAAGTTGTATCCCATACGTCCATACGGGTCTCAGGACTTGCTTGTACAATAGCAATTTATTTTCAATTGATAGCTGGGAATTTCTTCCCATTAACCAATGCATTTGTCTGAGTCTAATGTTTAGCTCCTCTTTTTTCTTTTTGACATGCTCCTTCCATCTGAGCTTGGCGTCAAGTGTTATACCCAGATATTTCGCAGTATTTGCGTACGGAATTTCTGTTCCATCAATATTAACTCTTACATTATTTATTCTTCTATTAGTAAAGTTAATATGGATAGATTTAGTTTCATGAAGCTTTATTCTCCATTTTTTTGTCCAATCACTTACAGATTTAATGGCCTTTTGTAATTTTTTCGCTTCTTCATCAGCATTATCGCCAATAGTCATAATTGCAGTGTCGGCTGCAAAAAAAAAACTAAATAATCGGGAAGTCAAGGCGGAGCTAGACAGTGGTGCTGCGATCAGTTGCATAAGCTATAAAGATTATATACAGTGGTTTTCTTTCGTTCTATTAAATAAAGCATTTATCAGTTTGGTAAACTATAACGGGAGTAAATTTAGACCACTTGGGAAAGTTGTTTTAAAAGTTGAGTTTAATAACAAGTGCGAACGCATGGAAATTTACGTTATAAAGAGTCATTGTGCGCCTTTATTAGGGCGAAATTTTATGAAAAAATTTAAAGTAGAGTTTACTACAATATAAAAAAAAATTACCATATCTAATGACATAAAGAAATTACTTCAAAAATTTCCAAAAGTTTTCAGTCGTACACTAGGTACTTACTTTTAACAAAAGGCGAATAAAGTTAAACCTAGTTGAAGTTGTCACGCCGCGATATTTTCCCCCGCGACCTTTGCATTTCAGTCTGAAAGAAAAGGTTGAAAATGAACTCAATAGACTGGTTTCAGCGGGCATTCTCAAACCTGTAGAGTTTTCGGATTGGGCAACGCCAGTGGTGCCGGTTTTGAAAGCTGATGGTTCGGTCAGGTTGTGCGGCGACTATAAGATTACTTTGAATCCGTTCATTAAAATTGAAAGATCTGTGTTCCTTAGAATTGAAGATTTGTTGGAAAAAATCTCTGGCGGAAATTTTTTTGCAAAGGTTGACCTCGCATCTGCTTACCAGCAGCTGGAACTTGAGGAAGAGAGTCAAACGCTCACAACAATTTGCACCCATAAGGGATTGTTCAAGTACACCAGACTACCTTTCGGTGTTAGTACTTGCCCCACAGTTTTCCAAAAGATAATCGAGCAGGTTTTGCTAGGTACCGATGGCCTTGCTGTTTTTCAAGATGACATACTAGTAGCAGGGAGAACACGGGATGAGTTGTTGCGTAGACTAGAAAAAATACTTCAGAGACTGCAGGATTGTGAACTTACTGTGAAATAGTCTAAATGTGTATTTTTTAAGGAGAGAGTTACTTACCTAGGTTTCGTAATAGATAGTGAGGGAACACGCCCTTCAACAGAGAGGATTAGGCCAATTTTAGAGTTACCTGCACCTAAATCGGTTCAAGAGCTACAGTCGTTTCTAGGCAGAATAAACTACTATCGGAAATTTGTTCCAATGTTATCACAAACACTAAACCCCTTGTATGTGTTACTTAGAAAGGGTGTTAAATGGAGTTGGACTCAAGATTGTCAATTAGCTTTCGATACGGTTAAGCAGATTTTAACTTTTCCACAAGTACTAGTACATTATAAAAGTGAATTACCCTTAGAGTTAGTGACAGATGCGAGTAGTCACGGCATTGGGGCAGTATTGAATCATGTGCTATCAAATGCAAGGAAGCATATTGCGTACGCTTCTCGTGTGTTAAGTGATTACGAGTGTAGGTATAGCCAAATAGAAAAGGAAGCTTTGGCAATTTATTGGGGAGTCAAATCATTTCATCAATACCTCTTTGGAAGGGAATTTACTCTATTTACAGATTCCAAACCACTTACACAAATTTTCGGAGAGAAGCACGGTATTCCCCAAATGGCCGCAAACAGATTACAGCGATACGCTGTTTTTCTTTCAGGGTACAAATTTAAAATACAATATATTAAGTCAAGTGAAAATGGGGCAGACTTTCTTCACGCCTTCCCATAAAGCAAGAAGAAGGAACAGAAGCAAATAGTGACACTTTTAATCAAGTTCACCTAAATTATGTCAGAAGTGAGTCCAAAGTTCCAATTGACGTAGCAAGAGTAGCCGTTGAGATGTCTAAGGATAAGGTGCTTACTCAGGTGATGACCTATGTAAGAGAAGGCTGGCCAAACCAAATAGTGAGCGAATTTAAGCCGTTTTTTCTTAGGAAAAATGAGCTGTCTTTGGAGGGAGATTGCCTAATGTGGGGATATAGGGTAGTGATACCAACCTCCTTAAGAAGACAGGTTTTTGAACTCAAAAGGGCAGATACATTTAATACTGTAAACAAATTACGAGAGGTTTTTAGCAGGTTTGGATTTCCAGAAACAATCGCTACTGACAATGGTAGTGCCTTCATGGCAGAAGCTTTTCAAACCTTTTGCAAGGTAAGCGGGTTAAAGCACATAACGACACCACCATATCATCCCGCATCCAACGGCCAGGCAGAGAACTGTGTGAAGTCGGTAAAAATGGCTTTGAAAAAGCTGCTTGCTGAACAGAACGGCAACATGGAAGTCTCTCTGTTGAGGTATTTATTCGACTACAGAACTACGCCTCACTGCACAACAGAAGAAACTCCTGCCTCGCTTTTGTTGGGAAGAAAGATTCGAACCAAATTTGATTTACTAAGGCCATAGAAGAAGACAATAGAAAATGGTTACGTCAGGGGTAGAATATTAAAACAGCAAGAGAGACAAATTAGAAATTGCGGGAAAAGGCGTTTGAGGACGTTTCTTGTTAAAGATACTGTCTGGATTAGACTATACAAGTTAAATCAGACATATTGGATCAAGGGCAGACTTGTAAAGATTTTAGGGCGAAATACTTACAGTGTTAGTCCAGATGATGCAAATGAAGTTTGGAAACATCACGTTGCTCAGTTGAGGCCACACTCAAGTAATGCCCGGAGAATCTTAGACTTTGAAGGTTTAAAGGGATGGGGGTTTTTCCAAAACCCTTCTTCGAGTGAGAGGGAAATCGCGCTAGGAGAAAAACGCAAAAATGAATCACCTATGCTTGTCCAGGTTCCAGATCACTTAATATCAGATTTAAATACAACTAGACCAACTCAGCAGCACCAAGAGTCGGAGCCAAGTTCTTCATCTGATGTTTTAGTCGACAGAGAACAAAATACTGAACCAGACTTAGGAAATTATATCTCAGGCAGAAAAGAAACCCCTATGGTTGAAACCGAGGGAATCGAACCTGAACCACCTAATGGTGAACCCGAACAGGTAGTTTCTTGGCACACTAGGCTGCGGACTAGGATTTATGGAAACGGTCAGCAGCCTCGTCAACCAAATAAAGAGGCACCATGATTTCTAAGTTTTCATGACTGGGGATGATGTAAAGTACGCACATAGCATTAACTGATTACCAGCAACGCAAAGTACGCACTCAGCCTTAACTTATAACAAATGTCAAAACCAGGCCCGCCAACTTGCTTGGCCACGAAAACACTTCCTCCTCGTGTCTCAATATAATAAGTTGTCTTAACAAACCTTGTAATAAATATCGAACAATATACATGTAATCTGAAGTTAGATCGTGGCGTTTTATTTAAAAGTTCAAGGATATAACACAAATCGAGCACACTTGTACCTGCTCTTCATGATGGTGTCTGGGGTTTTGGTTTTCTTCGACGAACCAGCGCCACTAACCACAGTGCTTTTGGTTGCCATTTTGGTGTTTGCTGTTGTTGCTGTCTGATGAGCCGCCCTCTGTACGCCAGAGAGAGTACTCGCCTCCTGACTGGAGGGTAGAAGCTCGTTTTCCGATAAGGAGCCAATGTCGGGCATCCCCACAACATCTTGCGTGGTTTGTTTTATTATTGTGCCTACACATCTTGGCCTTGTTACACCTTTTTATGGGGAGGGAAAATCACACCGCGGGTCAATTGAAACAAAAGTAGCCGACTTGCTACACTTAACTAAAGAAAAAAACAAACGCAAAAAAAGGAGAACGTGACCGATCACTTTTGCGATCGGAAAACGAAATAACGGAAAGGCGCGAAAGGAAAAAGTGCAACAACACAGCACGTTGAGTGCAGTTCGCTCACCGGCTGCTCAGCTGGGGTGGGTTCGATTTGAGAATCGATGTACTAAGAGGAGAAAAGAAAATAGGGTAAGTAATAAGGGGTTTTGGGCGCCACGTAATTTTTGATAAAGATGGGAGGGAAATTACGAAACCTTTTTGGGGGGATGTTTTGGAAAATGATGAGGTACACTAGTGCTGAAAAATAAATACGTGAACCAAAGAAAACGATGACTTTTACCACTTTATAAAAGCTCGTTCCGAGCGGGCGATTTATTAGATAAGAAAAAAAATAAACCAAGACAAAATCAGATTAAAAAAAGAAAAGACCACAAAAAGTAATCTATGGGGGATCGAGCAAAAAACCTCGATGAGGAAAAAAGATACCCAAAAGAAAACAAGAAAAAATATCGCCGTCGGAATGGCCCGCTACGGCAAGTCCCGGACAACTTTTTTTTTTTTTATTCCCAAGTTTAATTTATACATCCCCTTCGGGTAGGGGTTAGAATATACCCGACGTAGGCATGCCTGTCGTAAGAGGCGACTAAAATCCACCCTCCGTATACTGAGCGTAGTGTATACACAAAATGCAATGAACAAAACAGAACGATTGATTACCCCAGGTGGCAGTCCAGGTTCACTGAAAAATCCACCCTCTTCGGAGGTCAGCTCTACGGATTCTGGGGAGAGCCAGTTATTGCAACAAATAAATTCCTTCTTAAAAAGCGCAAGGGTATGTCGATCTCCTCCATCAAGATCGAATAACTCCGGAAAAAGAAGTCCACCGGAAGCACCAGCGCGCGAAATTCAGGACTCAGCGAAATACAAAAGTCTTGAGGAAGAAAATAAAACACTCCGAATCAAGCTTAACGAAATGGAACTACTCTATCAAGATCTTAAGAAAGAGATACGACTTATTAAAAGAAGAAAATAAGGTCCTAAAGAACACGCATTTCGAGAGAGAACGCGAATGTACTCCAGCACGCTTAGCTAGTCTGGAATATCACACAGACGAAGAAGAGTTAGCACGCGAAACGTATCGGGTCCCAAAGAAAAGACCTAGTAAGAAACGGAGAGGCGGTTCATCGCCCGAAGTCGAGCCCGTAAAAGAAAAAAATCACAAAGAACCGCACGAAAAGCAACTTCGAACGCAATTTCGTCCACCCCCACCAATAAACATCGTCGGGATAACGGAATACAATAAGTTGCAAAGCCTCCTTAAAGGAATAATAACATCCAAGTATAAGGTTACATCTCTGAGGGATAATGCGTG
The DNA here is from genome assembly GCA_945910035.1 of Brachypalpus laphriformis. Taxonomy (NCBI): domain Eukaryota; kingdom Metazoa; phylum Arthropoda; class Insecta; order Diptera; family Syrphidae; genus Brachypalpus; species Brachypalpus laphriformis. The sequence continues at coordinate 134,454,319 of OX246754.1, forward strand.
GAAAGTCAACGGCGACGACTACAATGACTACCGAGCTGTGTCCCAAAAGCTAAATACCGAAAAGATTCAGTGGTATACTTTCGAAATCAAGTCAGAAAGGCCACATCGTGTCGTTGCAAGGGGACTCCACCCCTCATGCACCAAAGAAGAGGTTATGACTGACCTTCAAGCCGAAGGCTTTAAAATTCTTGATGCCGTTAATATCATCAAGAAGGAGAAGCAACAAACGGAAATAGATAAAGACGTCTTGGTAAGGCGTGGAATTCCGCTTTTTATGCTTACCTTCGATGAGTCGGATAATATCGACGATATCTACCGAATTAGAGCTATACTAAATATCGTGGCCAAAATCGAGCCCATGCGTAGAAATTTAAGGATGATTCCGCAGTGCAAACGATGCCAAGGATTTAACCATACGCAAATGTACTGCAAAAAAGAACCGCGATGTGTGAAATGAGCCGGAAATCACCTCTCCCAAGTTTGTGGAGTAAGTAAACAAACCTCTGCAACCTGTGCTAATTGTAATGGAAATCACACGGCAAATTATAGAGGCTGTGAAGTAGCTAAGGAGTTGCAAAAACGGAGAGATCTGCTCCTTAAGCCCCTAAATGCAAAATCTAAGCTGCAAACTAAGCCAAAGCGTAAGAATGCACAGGAGAAACAAGCTAAACTAAAACTACCGGGTTCAGAGCGCAAAAAGCTGAGGGAAAGAGTGACAACAGAAAAGTCCTCGACCTCTGTCCTTAAAAAAACGATACTGAAAAGCTAAGACCGAAAAAGCCGCCAGGTAATGGCCCTCGGACAGCAGGAGTGCAGACTTACGCTCAGGCCGCGGCATCCGAAAAACCAAAAAACCTTGAAATTTCGACGTTTTGTCGATTATTCTCGAGAAATTTGAAGAACAAAACAAAATAAATAAAATTATTCTCGATAGGCTGGTTAAGCTTGAAAATAATTCCCAGAAAACGCGTACTTCAACTAGAATATGAATGACAAACGAATATTAAAAATATGTACTTGGAATGCAAACGGACTTTTGCAAAAACTCGACGAATTGGAAATATTCATGCGTGAGAAAGATATTGATATTTGATTTATTTCTGAAACCCACATCAAAAACGAATCGCATTTAAAAATAAAAGGCTATAATGATTACCACGCCTGTTACCCTTCGGGAAAAGCGAGAGGCGGATCATCGTTATTTATTAAAGACTGCATCGAAAAATCCGAAGACCTAAAGATAGAACTTGAAACTTTGCAACTTTTTACGATTCGAGTTTAAAATAGTCAGCGTACTCTTCAAATCTCATCTATCTACTGTCCACCGCGTTCTGCGCTTGAAAAATCAGATTTTACTAACTTGTTTGAATCGCTGAAACCTAATTTCATTATTGGCGGCGATTTTAATGCGAAACATACGTTCTGGTGCTCAAGATACAGTTCGAAAAAGGGTAGAATGCTCTATGGGGTAGGTATGGAGCACAGTTGTGATTTCCATTCGACGGGTAAACCGACTTACTGGCCAACTGATACTTAGAAAATACCTGACCTGATCGATTTTTTCGTTGTGAAAGGAATATCTACCAACCACATAAAAGTCAAAGAAAGCTTTGATCTGTCGTCTGATCATGCCCCGGTTATTTTAACAATTAGCGAAAAACTAGTCTATAACCTAGAGCCAGCGAGATTAACTGGTCGAACAACTAACTAGGAAGGCTTTAGGAACGAAATTGAAGATAATGTTGAACTGAGCGTTCCACTAACGACACCCTATGAACTTGAGGTTGAAGTTGATCGCTTTGTTGAGATCGTACAGCTTGCCTCTTGGAATAATACGCCCAATCCAAGGAAGGCATAACACTGGCAGTAGCTTGTTCATGTGGCTGGAAAAATTGTTCGTTCTGTTGATGATGATTTGCCCTTGACATCGATTATCGGGAAAAAAGTACTGTGAATCAGAAGAAATGACAATAACAACTAAAATCTCCCCAGTAATTTGGACGCCACCCCCGGAGAATAGCTGAAGCATAAACAAATGAGCTTCAAGAACCACTACACCAAAATCTTTCTCTCTCTCTCTCTCTATCCGTCCTTTCCAACGCCCGCACTGTGTGCAAACATGTTAAAGGTATTCCCAACCCTTTGAGTGCGCGTAAATTATATAAAAAAAAAAAACGCCGGACAGATACGGTTTACGATACCCTCCGGAAATTGAAGAATTGGCCAAGGAAAAAAGAAAAGCTCGTAAAAAATGGCAACAGAGTCGTGCTCCGCAGCATAAAGCACACTTGTTGCGACTTGCAACATGAATCACTCACACAATGAACCCCATCAGCCTTATTAAGACGACACCATAATCCAAAGCAGCAATTAAAACCAATCGCAGCGACACCAAATTCCACGGCGCCAAATAACCATCACATTTTGCAGCGTCGATAAACAAGGCATCCCATAGCAGCAATAACCATTCATCGCTCAGTATTACATTGTACTCGTGACCCCACTAAGCAGAAGAATCATATTTCATCGATCGGAGACCAATTAATTAATTGAGTCACCGATCTATGCCCTAATAGCTTACGATTTAAAAGGGGGACAACAAAGTACATGCGACAAAATCGAATGTACTCAGCCATGGCAAGAATGTATTGGGTTCTTGCAATCGTCGGCACCTTTGGCGGCGCGTATATCATCAACGAACTATGGAAGGCGGTGACCTGGTACAAGTTGTTGACCGGGCTGCGGCTATGGAATGTGTTGGACTGGTGGTGAGGAATCAGACGTTAATCGACCGTCAGCGACACTAGCCGTGCAGTTTTTTGACGACCAACAGTTCTCGATCCAAGACTAAAACATTGTATTTTGTCTCATGAAATAAAATAATTTATAACGTGTAATCGTTTTCGTAGTGTGTTATTTTTCTTTGCCGATTTGTTCCTCCTCTGCTTGTCGAAGTCGCCGTGACGCACCAACGGGTCGATTATTTCTTTTTGCAAGTTGCCGTGGCGCAACATTTGGTCCTTCGAGCCGGATAATCCTTCGTCCTGGATATCCGTTAGTGAAAAACTGTGTATAATGAAAGGAGTGAAAATAGAAACTTTAGCAGCTATTTGACCCACCACTGGGAAATACTGCAAGGAACAGTGTACTATAAATAAAGTGCAAGAAAAGTGTACTGAAGACATAAAGAAGTGAACATTGTGCAGCTATTTGGCCATCGGCAAATACTGACGAATTCAAGTGAACAAACATTGTGCAGCTATTTGGCCACCGGGAAATACTGACGAATTAAAGTGAACAAACATTGTGCAGCTATTTGGCCCCCGGCGAATACTGAAAGACGTGGAGAACCAAAGTCGGAGAGGAGCAAATTCACATCCAAAATACAACAAAGATAAACAATCAGGTGCGTTGGAACCTTTAAAATTTCTATATTTTCTTTACTTGTTTTAATTTTGTTTAACCGTAAATATCATATTGCATATATTGAAGTGAAATAATTAAGAATCTCTAAGTAGGTAGAATAGGGAAAAATGAGTAAGACAAAGATAGCCACGGCCTGCGAAACGGTCGCTAATTAGTTGAAAGAAATTAAGGGGGAATTTGAGACTTATGACGCTGGTAAGGCAACTCCTCAATCGAGGCACGTCCTTAACGCACGATTAGGGGAGCTGGGAGACGTCTTTGACAATGCCAAACGACATCATATGATTATTGTATCGTCCACCGAGACGAATGACGCCAAAACATCGTATCTTGAGAAACAAATCTTCGCGAAAGTGAAGGAAGCTTATTATATGTATCATGCTTCTTTAATGGAGGCGCTTGACTCCCTTAGTCAGTCCACGGACGCTGTGGTCCCCACCGTTTCCAATGACTTTAAACTTCCAGAAATCAAGATCCCATGCTTCGGCGGCAACTATGAAGGCTGGCCTGAATTTAGTAATATATTTAAAAGTATTGTTCATGAAAACAAATCATTATCAAATGTGCAGAAACTGCACTATTTAAAGGCCAATGTCAGTGGCGAAGCAGCATGTCTGCTGCAACACTTGGTCATAAATGAGAAGAATTACGACTCAGCTTGGACAATTCTCACTACGCGATATGAGCACAAACGCTTGCTAGTAAATTGTCAACTGAGACTCTTCTGCAATCAAGGCAAGGTACATAATGAAGACACTAGGAGCATTAAGGCTTTGTTAGATACAACCAACGAGTGCTTTCAATCGTTAAAAAACTTGGAGGTACCAGTGCATCGATGGGATGCCATCATCATTTATCTTATGGTTCAGAAACTACCGTCGCAAACGCAGGGTCTTTGGGAAGAACATCTTGGATCTTCCAAAGCACTGCCTGATTTCTCGGACTTTATGGAATTTCTCACAAACAGATATCGAACTTTAGAGGCCATTGGTCAAATCTCCAGAGGTGAGTCAGGAAATTCTAAGAAAATTTCCTTACACACAAGGGAAAATGACAATTCTTGCATCCTGTGCAACGGGCCACATTCCATTCGTAGATGCAATAAATTTCTATCTGCTGACGCAAAGAAAAGGCAGGAAATCACGCGTCAACATAATTTGTGTTTCAATTGTCTGGCAAGAGGACACGACAGAAACAACTGTTCAAGTCAGTACAAGTGTGCTGAGTGCCAACGACGGCATCACACCTTACTGCATTTCCAAACAAATCATTTTAGAGGATCCAATCCGTCACATCATTCATTTGGCAGGAATGCCCGACAAATAAGCAGACAGAGAGATCCTCAACCTTCGACATCACAAAATTGCAATGCATTTTTGATGGAAGCATCTCAAGCAGCCGTCTTAAGAAATGATAATCTGCCAACAGTGCAGAAGAATAATCGATCAACAGTGCTCTTGGCAACAATGCTTGTGAGGGCAATAACATTACGTGCATTACTGGATCCTGGATCTGAAGCTTCATATATAACTGAATCTGCAACGCAATTGTTGAGACTAAAGAAGACGAAGCAGATAACCGAGATTGGCGGAATTGGTGGAGTGAACAATTGCTGCTCAAAGGCGAGCGCTCTTGTGAATCTGCATCCACTAGTAAATAATGATTTTGACATCACGGTGCCGAGTCTGACAGCATGGCTTCCAAGTCAGAAAATGAAAAGGTCAGAATGGCCACACATAGTCGGACTTGAACTAGCCGATCCACCATTTAATCATATAATTCACATCCTGTTGGGTAGTGATGTGTACCCAGAGATAGCTCTACAGGGCATAAGAAAGGGAGACATTGGGACACCCATTGCTCAGCAAACAGTGTTTGGATGGGTGTTAATCGGTCCAGTCTTTGATAGCAAGCGTACTACCAATACATTCTATACGAAGACAGAAAATGTAGAAGGAATACTGCAGAGATTTTGGGAAATTGAACAGGACCCACAGAAGATGGTATACACCCGCGAGGAAGAAGATTGTGAATCACATTTCTGCGAAACTCATGAGCGCCTGGTAGACGGACGTTATAAGGTATCATTGCCGTTCAAAGAGGGAAGTCGCCCAGAACTCGGAATGTCATATAATTCAGCACTAGCTAGGTTTCTACAGCTTGAGAGACGTTTCCAAACAAATGCAGAATTTGCCAGCAAATACAAACAAGGTATGGAAGAGTATTTTGAATTGGACCAGATCGAAGAAGTCCCGGATGACCAACTGACCAACACGCGGCAATGCTATTATTTGCCACATCATGCTGTATTGAAGGAGTCTAGCATCTGCATCAAAACTTTAGGGATCCAGTGGCATCCTGCCCGAGAACTATTCACGTTCAAGTTAAATTGGGTAGAACGCGTATCATGCACAAAGCCGACCATCTTGTCAGACATAGCACGCATGTATGACCCGATGGGTTGGATATCACCGTGTATAATCAAGGTTAAGATACTCATCCAAGACTTGTGGAAAGGACAAGCCAACTGGGATGACGAAGTTGATTTAGAGATTAAGGCGAAATGGGGAAGGTTCAAGGCGGAGCTTCCGGAATTAGAAAAGCTGCGAATTCCAAGATGGATAAATACAACGAACCAAACAGATGTTCAACTTCATGGATTCAGTGACGCCTCCGAAGGAGCCTACGCTGCAGCAATCTACCTTCGCGCATAGACCCATGGAATAGTGACAACAAATCTCATTATATCAAAAACGAAGGTGGCACCTGTTAAAAAGGAAACGCTGCCACGACTAGAATTATGTGGTGCGCTGCTTTTAGCAAAACTGATGAACCATATAAAGAAGACGATTCATTTGGATCTAATTCAAAAATTCACATGGACGGATTCTCAGATTGTATTGGCATGGATAAAACATGCACCTCATAGGCGGGAAACATTCGTCGCAATTCGAATAGCAGAAATTCAACGTCTTACTGACGTACAAAATTGGAGGTACGTCCCATCAAAGGAAAACCCAGCTGATATTGCGTCTAGGGGAATTTTTCCAAATCAACTCATTGAATGCCGGCATTGGTGGAATGGACCATCATTCATTGAATTTTTCGATGCTCAAACGCGCACTGACATCGAAATTAAAGATACGGAGCTAGGGACAAAAAAGGCTCTATTAAAACAAGGTACAGGAATATCGTATGTAGATCACCTCAATAAATGTGACGCCAGACCAACTTTATTTTCAATATGCATGCACGTTCAAGGCACAAAAGATGAATCACTAATTGATCAATTTTCATCACTACAACGACTACTTAGGGTCACTTCTTATTGCATTCGATTCATTAGTAATTGCCAGAAAAACATTCCTAAAGTGTCCGGTCAACTGAAAATTGAAGAACTTGAAAAGGCAATGCTTCGAATCATCAAATTCGTTCAAACTGAACATTTTGAGGAAGAAATTAAATGTCTAACCAGCCAGAACACCCTGGCCAGGAAAAGCACGCTAAAACGATTAAGTCCCTTTCTCGATCAAAATGGCGTGTTGCGAGTCGGGGGTCGATTGGACAACGCTGACCTGCCGTATGACCAGAAGCATCCAATTTTGTTACCCGCAGCAAACCCTTTCACTTCCTTACTAATTAGAGATGCCCACATGAGAACACTACATGGAGGGCAACAACAAATGATGGCTTATCTTCGCACTAGGTTTTGGATTTTGCGGATGAAAAATGGAGTTAAGAAATGTATTCACGCTTGCGTTGCGTGCTTCAGAAACAAACCTACTGTTGAACAACAACAGATGGGCCAATTACCCAGCGAAAGAGTACAACTTGCTCGGCCTTTTTACAATACCGGCGTAGATTTCGCAGGGCCAATACAGGTAAAAGCATGGAAGGGAAGGTGTAACAAGGTAACGAAAGCATACATCTCAATATTCATCTGGCTTTGCACCAAGGCCATTCACATAGAATTAGTGAGTGACTATAGCGCGGCTGCATTCCTAGCGGCGTTTAAACGATTTGTAGCCCGAAGAGGAATCTGTGCAAACATGTATGTATAGTGATTGCGGAACTAATTTTGTGGGAGCTAAGAACACAATGGCAGCCGAACTAAAGCAGGTGATAAATAATAAGCAGTGGAACACGGAAATTACCGATCAACTAACTGCGAATGGAACCACATGGCATTTTAACCCTCCAGCGGCACCACACTTTGGTGGTTTGTGGGAAGCTGGAGTGAAATCAATCAAATTTCATCTGCATCGAATCATGGGAAAATTACACTTTCACATTTGAGGAATTATGCGCCATATTGACACAAATAGAGGCATGTCTTAATTCACGACCATTATGTCCACTATCAGAAGACTGTGAGGATTTGCGTGTGTTAACACCAGGACACTTCCTTATTGGCCCCGCGCTAAATACAATGCCCGAGAAGGATCTCACTGAGCTTAAGGAAAACTCATTAAATCGTTGGCCGCTGATCCAAAAAATAATGCAGCACTTCTGGAAGATTTGGAAAACTGAATATTTATCACGACTTCAGCAAAGACCCAAATGGCTGAACCCATCAAAAAACCTTAACATAGGCGAGCTGGTACGCATCATTGATACGAAACCTGGAGCTGATGGACTCATACGCGTAGTCTCAGTAAAGACGGCTAAGGGAACTTATGTCCGGCCAATTGCTAAGATATACAGACTACCAATCGAAACTTAAATATCACAGAAAGATTACTTTGCATTACTAATCCCATACTATTTAGAGAACCTTAATTTAGTTGTAGATATATGTATAACTTTGTTTTTTTTTCTTTAGTATATACTATGAAATATGTTCCAACGCACTTGTTTCGTTTTATCTTTTCTTTCATGATCATCATCGCCCTCGCTACCGTGAGGAGGGAGGATGTTGCGACTTGCAACATGAATCACTCATACAATGAACTCCATCAGCCTCATTAAGACGACACCATAATCCAAAGCAGCAATTAAAACCAAACGCAGCGACACCAAATGCCACGGCGCCAAATAAACATCACATTCTGCAGCGTCGATAAACACCGCATTCCATAGCAGCAATAACCATTCATCGCTCAGTATTACATTGTACTCATGACCCCACTAAGCAGAAGAATCATATTTCATCGATCGGAGACCAATTAATTAATTGAGTCACCGATCTATGCCCTAATAGCTTACGATTTAAAAGGGGGACAACAAAGTATATGCGACAAAATCGAATGTACTCAGCCATGGCAAGAATGTATTGGGTTCTTGCAATCGTCGGCACCTTTGGCGGCGCGTATATCACCAACGAACTATGGAAGGCGGTGACCTGGTACAAGTTGTTGACCGGGCTGCGGCTATGGAATGTGTTGGACTGGTGGTGAGGAATCAGCAATTTGTTGAAGAAGACTATCAAGGATTTTAAGAATCGTGCAATAGGCTCTTACCTTGAAAGTTTAACAGCGAAAAAAGATTCCAATTATTCACTTTGGAAAGTTGACGTCTCGCAAGCCTTTGACATGGTGTGGCATGATGGCTTGAAATGCAAACTACGACAGTTCTCCCTGTACGCTTATACGATATTTTAGAATCATATCTCGGGAATAGACTCTTTCGCGTTAGACATGGAGTCGAATACTCCGAAGCGTTCTTGGGCCGCTTCTCTTTTGCTATATACTCGTGATATACCGAACGAAGACGGCACTATCCTTGCTACGTTTGCCGATGACACCGCTATCCTAGCAGTAGGTAAAACAATCGAAGAAATGACTGCAAAACTGCAAAACGCATTGAATAATATAAATCAATGGACGAGGGACTGGCGGATCGCCCTCAACGAATCCAAATCGGGTCACGTGAATTTCTCTTACAAGAAGACTAATGACTTGCCAATTTTCCTAAACTCGGCCGAATACCTTTTGCAAACGAGGCCAAATACCTGGGAATGACACTCGACGCAAGGCTGAAATGGAATTCACACGCGAAAATAAAACGAAAAGAAATGGAAATCAAATATAGAGAAATGGACTGGTTACTCGGAAAACATTCCCAGCTCAGTACTGCTTTTATACAAGCAAGTGCTAAAGCCGGTGTGGACCTACGGTATACAACTTTGGGGTTGTACCAAGAAAACAATTGCAAATATTTTACAAGCTTTTCAAAATAAAGTGCTAAGAGAAATTGTCCAAGCACCGTGGTATAGTAGAAACGACGATATCCACAGGGATCTCGGAATTCCGACAATCGAAACTGAAACTAGAAGCTTCGCGAGAAAACATAGAAACCGACTAATCGGACATGTCAACAATACAGTCCTACAAATTTTGGATGAGAGCAATTTATTGCGCCGACTACAAAGGACGAAACCTTTGACTTGGCGAGATAATTATTAACCGCGTCTAGTTTGCGGAACATGCAAGATCTTTCAGTGGAAAGTAACCTGCCAAACGTTTTTATTTCGTGATAGAAAAATTGCTTGATAAGTTTATACTTAGTTGCGATATCTAACAAATTTATATCGAAGGGTGGTGTTTTTTTAGTCAGTAAGAACTTGATACTACTATGAGCACGCGCTTGCTATTCTCATAGTGTCTATGGAAAATTTTTCACCTACCCTCGGAAAAAAAATAAAAAAATGTATACATCTGTCTGGTTGACACTTAGTACATATTTTATAAGTGATGAAAGTGGGTTAAATAGGGTATGTGACCAATGCCACTAATGCCATTTGTTTAACAATTTTTTTTTTTTTATATGATGGATTTTTATAACTCATAAATAAAATTATTTTTTTTTTTTTAATACAATAAAACTTGAGTAAATTTGAAAGATTCATCTTACATGTACTGAATTTATCACGGATTCTTAGGGGAAATTAACTTTTATTTTTTACTTCAAATTCAATCGAAAAGTGTAGAAAATAGATATTCGATGTACTGTATATAAACGCAACCTTTGTTCGAATACATGTCTTTAATTGGGTTATTTCGTATTTATACAAAGAATTTTGGTGCTAATGTATTTAGTTTTATATAATAATTATAAATTATCTTAGTGTTAAATAATACATTATAGTAAGTAAGTATTAGTTATTGATTGTATAACACTTTAGTATTAGAATTACTTTGTGTTTGTGTACATTATTTAAGAGATGTCAACTAATGGTGACGTCATTGCGTGTGGTTATGGTAGTTGCCAACATTCTCCCCAGCCGTGAACGAAGTTCGCAAATTTGAGCCGACATAGTCCTCAACTTCGGTTCGGTGTTTCACTTCGGGACCACCCTGTGACCTTCGCTGCAGAGCAAATCTACTACATCTGATTGTAATAAATGGTTACATGTAAAGAGAAATGCGATTAGTGAATTGAAACATGAAAGAGACGACACATTGCGACATAGAGGAGGATAAATGGAGTGATAAGACGATAAGTCGATGTCTTTGGTCTATCAAAGAGACGATCGTTGGTTGATAGACCTCTGCCTTTCTCTTACGTCTGCCATCATATGTACTCTTTGTTGTCCGTTTATCCTTTTCGCACTAGCGTTGTAACGATGAATAGGATGAATTGGACGTGGGCAATCGTGATAGTAAACGGTGTCATATAGTATTCGTCGAGCGTGTTTTGCGTTTTTTTTTTGTGGTTGTGGTTTGTGTTTTTTTTTTATTTTAGGTATTTTTGTTAGCTGTTTGCGAGGAGTATTGCTGATTTCGGGTCACAGGTGAGTTTTATTTCATTAAGATTTTAATTAATTTATAAGATATCCTCACGTGCGATTCTATGAATGAATTTTACCGGTTCATCGGAAAAATTTGTTGATCGTTTTATTTTGCGATTTTCGGTGTTCCGCGGTAATTTGAACGAGTTTGTGTGGAGTGCAAAAAGGTGTATAAATTTTGAGTTTGGGAAGTGCATTAATGTCTTTTACTTACAAGTGCAGATCAATTATGAGTTTATTGTGCATGAATTTTTCGGTCGAATGCGTTGGTACGCGTCGTGTTAATACCCGTCGCATGGCTTGTTTACATGCGAAGTGTATATTTAACCGTACCGTTTGATCGTTTGTGACATTTGTGGGTGGCGATGGGTGTCCGTCAGCTGTTCATCAGTGACGATGAAGTATCAGTTCCGCTTCTTCGATTTGTAGCTGATGCCCCATTTTGTGTTAGACGATGTTATGTACTTGCAATTGTACATACATACCTGGATGTGTTAGTGTTTACGTTTTGGATTAGGTTAATTTATATTTGTGAATTGTGTTGATTTAATTGTATTTTATAATTTGAATAAAGAATATGGCTAAATATTTTATCCTTTGCGTTTTTCTGGGTGTTGTGTGGGAAGGTAGTGAACTTTGTTTGAATTGTTGATGTGTTTGTAGTGTTTGACAGTTTAGGTGTTGAAGGTTTTAAATTAATGTGTCGTTTTCGTTGGTTTTGTTCGACGGCAGGTAACAAATTTTTGCTAGAGGACGTTTGAGTTTGCCGGTTTTTGTCCTGAGTGTTACCACGCGAATAAGACCGTCGGCTCCTGGATGTACCTGTTCTATGCGGGCGAGCATCCATTGGGAAGGTGGTAATCGTTCATCCTTGACGATGACGAGATCTCCTATTCTCGATTGGTCCTCTGTTTTAAAAAAACCGTCGGCAAAACACTGAATTCTACTCCAGCGATCGATATTGCTTACGTTTGCGCTCGATGTGTCTCCTTGAGGTACGGTGTGTAACGCTTCGCCTATTAAGAAATGTCCTGGCGTTATGACTTCCAAGTCCTCATGGTTGTCCGAGAGAGGGCATAAAGGTCTGGAATTCAGACAGGCCTCTATCTGTGTGAGTAAGGTGTACAGCTCCTCAAATGTAAGCTTCTCGTTTCCGGTCGCGCGTTTTAAATGGTGTTTGATTGATTTTACTCCCGCTTCCCAGAGTCCACCGAAGTGAGGCGAAGCGGGAGGGATGAAATTCCATTTTGTTCCTTGATCAGACAGGATTTCTGCGACTTCTGCCCAATCGTGTTTTGCTTCTTTCAGCAAACGGTCGAGTTCTCTGCTAGCTCCAACAAAATTGGTTCCACAATCGCTGTGGATTTGGCTGCATATACCTCTTCGTGCAGTAAAACGTTGAAAGGCAGCCAAAAACGCCTGAGTGGTTAGGTCCGAGACAACCTCAATGTGTATAGCCTTGGTCGCTAAACAAATAAAAATCGCGAAGTACCCTTTAATACTCTTCGCATTACGTCCCTTCCAACTTTTAATCTCAATCGGTCCAGCGTAATCGACTCCAGCATTCGCAAATGGTCGGGCCATTTGGACCCGAGGTGCAGGTTGACTCCCCATCAACTGTTGCATGTGTTGAGCCTTATGTCGGAAGCATACAGCGCACTGGTGAATACACCTTTTAACAGCCCTTTTTATGTTTATTATCCAATATTTGGTCCGAATGTATGCCACCATTTGCTGTAATCCTCCGTGAAGGGTTCGATGATGTGCATCGCTGATTACGAGTTCCGTAAAGTGATGTTTTGTGTGCAGTATTATTGGGTGCTTTTGTTCATAGGGTAGAAGTGCGAATTGGAGTTGTCCTCCTACGCGAAGGATGCCCTGTCCGCGTTAGGAGCTTTGTGTGATTCTGATAAGCACATGTCCTTTTGAGTGGTACGAATCGCGACGACTGTAGCTTGTTGCAACTCCTTTGGTTCGATAATGTTAATTTTCCTAGCTCTCGGCTCCGTTCGACAGTTCTGTATGAATCGTAAGCAGAAGGCTAAGACTCGGAGTACCCTTGACAACCGAGAGAACTTGTGAATGACTCTGTTCACACTATCATATGTGTCTGGTGTTGTTACGTGATGAGTTAGAACCCTTTTAATCTCTTCCACGGTCTCTGTTGATAATGGCTGCTCTGGTTCCTGAAATTCCCATTGCCTTCGCAAAAAGGTTGGACCTTTCCACCATAAGTCTTGTGCTTCTAATGACGAAGGCGAGATACCTCGAGATGCCAAGTCTGCCGGATTGTCGTGTGTGGGAATGTGCCTCCATTCATCGTGCTGGGTGAGACGTTGAATTTCCGCAACCCTATAACTGACAAATGTAGTCCATTTTGTAGGGGGTGCGCGGATCCAGGCTAACGTTATTGTGGTCCTTTAAGTAGTGCAGTAGTCTAGATAGCAGGACTGCGCCGCAAAGTTCCAGCCTAGGAAGACCTACGGTGTTTAAGGGAGCCACTTTTGTTTTCGCCATAAGTAGGTGTATGTGTGCTTTGTTGGAGTCATCTAGCACGCGTATATAAACTGCTGCTCCGTAGGCCTTTGTTGAGGCATCGCTAAAGCCATGCAGTTCAATGCCTCTGCAGGTTTTTTGAGTGTTCACCCACCGAGGAATCGCGATGTTTTCAATCGATGGAAGTTCTCGTTGAAAGTTCTCCCACTCATGCTTTAGCTCTGCTAGAATTGGCTGGTCCCAGTCACTGCCACGCTGCCATAGCTGCTGCATAAGGATTTTGCCTTTGATAGTGCAGGGTGATATCCAACCGAGTGGGTCAAATAGCTTGGTTATCGCTGACAGAATTGCCCTCTTTGTTAATTCTTGAGTTTCAGCGTGAAAATTCTGAAAAGAGAATGAGTCGGTTTTTGGGAACCACTTTATACCTAACGTTTTGACGTGAGCTGACGACCCTAGAGGAAGATCAAAATCGATTTCGCGATCCTTGTCAGGTATGTCCGCGATGAGTTCCTGGTGGTTAGAAGTCCATTTGCGTAGATTCAGACCAGCTGATGCTAACAACTTGCGGAACTCATCCCGTTTTTGCCGAGCTTCTTCAATGTTGTCAGCTCCACTTATAAGGTCGTCTACGTACATGTCTTCCTTAACCGTTCGTGCTCCTATGGGATATCGGTGTGCTTCACCATCTGCTGCTTGGTGTAGGATCCGGATGGCCAAATAAGGTGCACACGCTGTGCCGAACGTTACCGTTTTGAGTTTGAAGGCCCTTACTGGTTGACTCTCCCTTTCTCTCCAAAGGATAAGTTGGTAATACCTATCTAGTGGACTTACCCATATTTGGCGATACATTTTTTCGACATCTGCCGTAAAGGTGTATCGGTGTCTTCTCCACTGAAGTATGATGTCCATTATGTTGCTCTGAAGCTAAGGCCCTACCATTAAGCTGTCATTTAGTGATGCTCCGTGGGTGGTTTTTGCTGCGGCATCGAATACTACCCTGAGCTTTGTGGTGGTGCTGGCTTCTTTCAACACGGCGTGGTGTGGAAGAAACATGTGGTACGGTGACTTTATCACAGCATCATTGTCCATGTCAACTTCCTCCATATGTTGCAACGTCAAATACTCTGAAGACGTCTTTCCAAGGAAGCGAATCTCCTGAGAGCCACCTCTCTGCTAGCACCTAACACTGGACGCTTTCCGCCTTTAAAAGGAAGTGTTACTTCATACCGTCCATCTGTCAGCCGCCTTGTAGTTGCAGTGAAGTGCTTCTCGCAAGCTATGTCCTCTTCAGAATCATGAATTCGAAATGGAGCTTCTTCTATCTCCCAAAATTTCCGCAGCTGTGTATCCAGTGTCGTTAGTTGGACGAAGCTCTGTATGGATCGTGGTTCCCATTCAGGCACCTTACCTATGACGACCCATCCCAGCTTGGTCTTTCGGGCGATGGGTGTGTTGACGTCGTCAGTCCTGATGATTTCCGGAAGAATGACCTCAGAATACACATCGACTCCGAATAGTAATTCTATTTTTGCGGGTATGTTGAAGTTGGGGTCGGCTAGCTGCAACCCATTTATGTGTTTCCAATTGTCAGGTATCACGCATTTGGCCGGAAGAAGCCCAGTTAACGACTTAAAGACTAAAGCCCTGGCAGAGCTCTCGAACGTTGAATCCCTCGACGTAAAAGTAACGTCGACATAGTGTTGACTGGTGCCGTTACTGACCTTCCCCAGCCCCGATACCTGGACATTTGTACGATATTTAGGGAGTTTGAGGAATTGCGCAGCTGATTCAGCTATGAACGTTGCCTCTGATCCCGGATCGATTAAGGCACGCAGGTAAACGTACCTCCCGTCCCTTGATCTTACCTTAACCACTGCTGTGGCTAGTAAAACATTCGTTGTGACCTCTTGCGATGCATGAAATGCCTGCTGCAGTTGGGTTGGTTGTCACTCATTGGATGAAATGTTGGAGCGTTGGGGTTCACGGCTACCTGCTCCGTTTGAGTGCTACCATGATTTTGAATCCGTTGTGATGTTGTGTACGTGTGGGGTGATAATGTATGCGCGTGTGTGCTTGGGTGTAGTAGTGAATGGTGGCGTTGGTGACAAAAGTAGCAATTCTTACTGCAGGGACATTCTCGTGTCGGATGGCTATAGGCGAGACAGTTCTCGCAGACCTTGGCTTGGCGAACAGACTGTTGCCCATGCGTCACGTCCATGGCCAAAAATCGTTTGCATTTCCTCAAGGAGTGTTGCCCTTGGTTGCAAACTTTGCACGAAAACTGCTTCGATTGTGCCGAAGCGTGAAAGACCTTAGGGTTGGACTCCGATTTTGGCCATGGCTTGGCGATAGGCCGAGCTGTTCCCTGTTGCGCTACCGCCTCTAGCGTGCGAAAACGTGTTTCCAAAAATTCGTTGAACTGGCTCCTCGTTGGCAGTTCCTTGCTGTTGCCCAACTTTTCTTCACATAGCTGTTGCGTTAGACTCGGTAGTTTTTGAAAGAGGATGTAAATTAAAATAGCATCCCATTGCTTGACTGGGAGTCCTAAGTTCTCTAAAGCATGCAGACTTTCAGAAGAAACATCTAATATTGTTCTTAAACCATCTGCAGATTCTTTTGCTAACATATGTTGGCTAAAAAAAACCTTGAATTGAGCGTTGACCAACACCCGCTTGTGGTCAAACCTCGCCTTTAAAATTTCCCACGCCTTATCATAATTCCCAGCATCTAGGGACAAATGTTGCAGAAGTCTCGCTGCGTCACCCGTGAGAGACGACTTTAAGTAGTGAAACTTCTGTATCTCACCAAGTGACCCATTATTATGAATCAGCGAGACGAAAATGTCGTGAAAAGCCCGCCATTTTGTATAGTTTCCAGAAAACTCGGGTATATTGATTTTTGGAAGACGAATATCCACGTTATTAGAAGCTGCGGAAGGTGGCGGGGGTGTAAGTGGAGCGTGTGTCGTTGCAACCTCTTGAACCTTACTTTTCGGAGCACACTTGTCCAAGGCATCTAATAACTTGCACTTGTACTCAAGGTAAGCTTCCTGGATTTGCTCAAAGACGTCCACTTCAACCTCCTTTTTAAATTTCTTTTCCAGCTTAGCAGCATTCAGAATCTCCTCGTGATATCGCCGAGAAGCTACTAAGCTATCTTCTAACAAAGCAAGTCGAGTAGATAAATAATTTCTCGTCCGGCGAGATTCACCTGTCTTCTTGAAATTGGTGAGATCTCGTTTCATCTGCGACAAAACTATGTTTTGGAGCTCCTCAAAGGACATTTTCGAGTTGTTTTCTCAATAAAAAGACAAAAAAGAAGTAGGAAAAGTAAGGACGTGATGCGCCTTTAATGAATATACCTATATACATATGTATACAGCAACGAAATTACACGTCGCGGGAAGTTCGATTTGCACAAAATGGGGGTGCACTTTATTTTATCAATACATAAAAAAAGGACGAAAAAAAGAAATAGGAAAAATAAGGACTTACTTGATGGACAGGAACGAAATTACGCGACGCGGGAATCCCGATTTGCACAATTGGGGGTAAAATGGCTTCCGTGTAACAAAGGAAGACAAAGGAATTGCACTATCACAATGTCTTAAATATATAATAAAGTATAGTATTTGCACTTAACTTTTTAATTTTGTTCTTTTTGTCTTTTGTTTTAGCACACACACAATATCTGGCTTCGAAGGACCAATGAATTTATCACGGATTCTTAGGGGAAATTAACTTTTATTTTTTACTTCAAATTCAATCGAAAAGTGTAGAAAATAGATATTCCATGTACTGTATATAAACGCAACCTTTGTTCGAATACATGTCTTTAATTGGATTATTTCGTATTTATACAAAGAATTTTGGCGCTAATGTATTTACTTTTATATAATAATTATAAATTATCTTAGTGTTAAATAATACATTATAGTAAGTAAGTATTAGTAATTGATTGTATAACACTTTAGTATTAGAATTACTTTGTGTTTGTGTACATTATTTAAGAGATGTCAACTAATGGCGACGTCATTGCGTGTGGTTATGGTAGTTGCCAACATGTTCAATGAATAATACAAATATATACAATTAACACTTAATTTTTTTTGGTTCTTTATTTGTTTAACTGCTTTCCATAGTGAGTAATTTGTTTCTGAAGTAGGTGTCAGGTTTATTAGGCAGTTTTTTCAATTGTTATTTTGATATGTTTTAGTTTTTTAATTGCAAGATTTAAGTTATATTTATCCGCAGGCGCTCTTGTCGTTTGCCACTTTTCCCGAAGTTTCCTCTTCTCTTTAATCAATTTCTTGATGTGCTCAGGGGTGTTGTATTCTCTTATATTTTGAGCATTTTTTTGGTGTTGTCCAGAAGGCGGCTTCATTTATTGTGTCGTTAAAGTAAATGACAGATCTTTCAATGTCGTTACATGATTTTAGGGATATATTTGTATGTAGGTTTAAGTCTAAAAATTCTTGGAATGCGCACCAATCCGTCTTGTTGTTATACAGTTTTGGTTGATCTATTATGGCCGTAACGTCGCTTGAGTATACTAGTAGAACAGGTGAGTGGTCAGAGGATAGTTCTAAGCAGGGGTTTATTTTAAGTTTTGAATGACTGATATTTTTTGTCACACAAAAGTCAAGTAAATCGGGTTTTTTCTTTCGGTCAGTTGGCCAGTATGTTGGTTCTCCAGTACTTATAAACTTGCAGTTGTTATCTTGAAATGCTCTTAATAGGTTATTGCCCTTCTCATTTGTTAGCCTTGAGACCCAGTCTTTGTGTTTAGCATTGAAATATTCTGCGAGGATAAATCTCGGTCCCAGTGTTTTTAGGTATGAATTGTATTGTTCTGTTGAGATTATATGTTTAGGTGGGCAGTAAATAGCCGAGACTAATAATGGTCCTTCGTTGTCCTCTATTTGTATTGTTGTGGATTGGATATGTGTCTTTTTGTAGTGTGAAAGTTCGATACATTTTATCTTGTCTTTGATTATGATTGCTGTACCTGCATGTGCTCTTCCGTCCGGTCGATTTGTGTTATAGATGTTGTAGTCGCCGATTTTAATACAGCTTTTATCTGTGAGATGGGTCTCAAATATTAGTAAAATGTCAATATTGTTGTCTTTGATAAATTGTTTTAGTTCTAATTTGTGCTGTTGTAGTCCGTTTGCGTTCCAAAATACGATTTTCAGTGAGTTATATTTACTGTCCATTAAGTTACTTACTAGCATAGTAATTATGCTCATCATGTTAGTCATCTGGTTGATCAATTGTTTCATCATGTCTTTGAGCTCTGTAATGTCATTTGTTTCGGTTAACTTTTGTTGAGATTGTGAATCGGATAGAGACGATACACGAATTGTAGGAGTTGGGTCGGGCTTGTCGGTGTTTTGTTTTGGTGGTGGTGGTGCGTTGTGAGCCAAATGGGAAGCAACTGCGCTAGCATAGCTTACATTTTTTTGAAGCATCTCATTAGTTTTTGGTATGTCCTGGTTTTGTTCATGGTTTGGAAGTATTTTTTCTCTCAGCGGTGGGAAGCGTTGTATTTTTAATGTTTTATAGATTTGGCATCCCTTGTAGTTAGCAGTGTGGTTTCCACCCCATAAAGCACATTTTGGGTTGTCATCTTTGTTTATTACTTGGCAGTCTAATGTCTTGTGTCGTCCTGCGCATTTTACACAAACAGGGTCCCTTGTGCAGTAGTTCTTGGTGTGCCCATATTGTTGGCAATTGGTGCACTGAGAGATGATTCTTTTGCAGTGCGGTGTTTCGAATACAATCTTGCAGTTTAAGAGCTTCGTAATATTGTAGATATTGTTGTTGTTGTTTTCGTTGGTAGCAAGTTCAATAGAGAATAAGGGAAGTGGTTTCTCTGTTCCTTTGTGTTGCATATTGTATATGTTTAGGACTTTGTGGCCCAATTCTTCAAGCTCTTGTTTAATGTCCTCTTGTTCCGCTGAATGGTACATGCTTCGCAAAACTACCCTAAATCCTTTCTCTTCTTTGGGTTTAAACGTGTAATATTTGGTATTCTTCTGCTTGAGGAGTTTTATAATTGTTCTGTACGATGTAGGATCTAATGGCTGGACCCTTATTTCATTACTTTTTAAGACTCTTAAATCGTAAGTTTTGTTAGCGACGGCGTTTAAAGCACTAGTAATGGTCTTTATACATTCTACATCTTGGACATAAATTGGTGGGGGTTTATTGGTTTTGCGGGATTCTGGTTTGTCGGTACTTCTTTCCACTTGTTCCGTTTCTTGCTTGTTGTCAGTTTCTTGTATATTGTCGGTTTCTTCGGGAGTAGATAAAATGTCGAATCTGTTAATGGAAATCATTGGACTAAGCTTGCTCAGCCAGTAGGAGTTTAATTTTGCCTGACTTTTGGTTTTTAGTTTTTTAGTTTTGTTCAAGTTACTAGTGTTTTTGAGAGGGGATGTCCTGTTCCTTTTTGTTGTATTAATCGTTAGGGTTGAAGGCGTTTCCTGTTCTGTGTATTTATGTTGGGAATGGTATCGATGATTGTATTCGAGTCTGTTGATATAATAGGAGATGTGATAGTTTGGGTTGTAAAAACTGTCGTAGTGGAATTGGTTGATGCGGCTGTGGTTATAGCAGATGAAGAAGTTGCCGTTGTTGTGACATAGGAGGAGACAACGCTGCTGGCCATTACATTGTCGAAGAACATTGGTGTATATGTACTTCGCCCCACTGGGGGCGATCTACGGACGCTCATCAGTGCTTTTGTACTTTTTTTTTTTTTTTTTAAGTATATTGGTCTGATTTTTAGGGCTTTGATAGTTCTGTGATAGACGTGATTAATTGGTTTGTGTCTAAAATAGTGTGCGAGCTTTGAGCTCCTCACCTTCCACACAGGTTCCACACGTTTAACAGATTTTTTCGCGCCCAGTTGTAGAGCTTTTGCTCTGTATATATTGTTTAAAATGAAGAAAAAAAAACAATTCACCTTTCAATTTCCAACCTAGATGTGGTAGGAACTCCAACTTGCTGAATATCAGTTGATGAAGCTCTTTCTAGTGGTATATGTTAGTTATTTGTCCAGATGGATTATTTTGTTGTATTTTGATTTTGTTTAAGCACAATATAGTAAGACTACTTGTCACTTAGACAGTGTTGCCAGAGCTTTTACCGGGAAATTTCATGAATGATAAACGGAACAGACTTCTACCAGGTTCACCAATAATTTCAAAAAAAACTGCACAAAACTCACTTAACAACAACTTCTTAAAACAAGAAAATCAGATACAAAAACTTATCTGTGAAATTCCTTGATATCTCCTTGCTCTATCCTCTTCCTGTTCGGTGCCTCGTTCCGGCTACCAGTCTTCTCCAAAGTCCTTACGCCCTCGTCTTGTAACGCTTGTCCCTCTCACTTCCTTTCCTAAACTTCTTCAATTTTTTTTATTGTTTTGTTATTTTTCCACTATTCACTATTTTACTTCTTTATTGATTCTCTCGTTTTTTTCTCTTTTTTTACAAACAAACTTCCAACTCTTTTGCTGGTCGACCTAGAAGTGGTCTCCCGCTGAATACTAGGCCTAGTCGAGCTTCGAGCCTTTTACTCACACATATGTGAATCCTCGCAAATTCAGCTATTGGATTCAAGAGCAGCTTGCTGTGCATTACTCCGCTCATTTTATCTTGAACGCTGCTATTCCGCTCTCAATTTTCCCCCACATCCCGCTGGCTCGAATTCGGCTGACTTCGGCTTTTCCTCTCAATCCGCTCTGTTTGTTTTAGCAATTTAGGAGAATCAACAAAGTGAAAAAAGGATCATTAATTAAAAATTACTAAAGTGGGTTTCCTCCCACCAATAGTAAAAGAAGAAAAGAAGTGACCTGACCAATTACAGGACGGGCCCTAAAACGCCATTCTGCGCTCAACAAAATTAAACTACCGGAAGAAAATAGAACAAGGAGTATAATCTAGATTACGCGAATAAGCTAATCTACCCGGTAGAATTCTGCGCAGATTTGGGGACTAGGGACGAGCTCTTAACGTGCCATTCCACACATAGAGTCGAGGGTTAGGGTGGGCTCTCGGCCATTGATGGGTTCCATCCGAACCATCCGTTGTTCGTGGGCTGGTCTTGTTTGATGATGTTTGATGTCGATGTCTTTGTGTTTTTGGTGGTGTTCATGATGTTGAATGTGTTTGCGTGATGTAATTACGCTGTTGTTTCTGGGACGCCTTGTCCCCTCGTGATGTATTTATGTTTGATGTTTGTTGCTGTTTGTTGTGTTAGCAGGTATTAGGACACCTGTCCCCTTGCGTTGCATTAAGTGTTTGTCTTTGCTTATAGATTCTAGGACACCTCATCCCCGCTCATTGGCTTGTCTTGTGAAGTTGGTTATGTCGATCTGGAACAGACTCTCTGTCCCATCTGTTCACACGTTGATTGTTGTACTGCATTGTGGTTAGTGTTGTTTGTATTTGGTGTGCCCGTTGTTAAGGTGGACAGCTTGTAGTGGCGAACACACCGTCTTTGCCATCGCTGGTTCCACCCTCGCCGCTCGTCTCATTCTCATGATTATTGGAGAAACCACCCGTTTCTCCTCTCCTTCAGGGTAAAAGGTCATCTCCAGGGGAATCCTATATTAGTTGTCTCTGCAAGATGCTGGGGAAGTGGACCTATGGCTGCCCTCCACTTTCCCAGAATTTTGCAGAAACAAAGGGAGAAAAGAGGGAGAGAAGGAAAAATGCATAGAGTAGGCCTTGATGTGGTAAATTTTACCGCAACAGCTTAAGTGAGATTTTTATGGGTTTACTCCCCACCTTCGTCTTAATGAACCACAGCGCACGATTGAGTACATGCGTGTAAATTCTTAGCTGACACTAGACACCTGAAAGGTGAATTGTCATTTCCGCCCGGCGCTCACGGGGAGGACTAAAGACGAGGATTTTTGCCCACCCACCACCCACAGACCGTCAATCCCGGGCCCAACATTTGGCCCTCATCATTCCAATCCAGGATGGCGTGGTCGCGCCAAAACCAACTACACAACACCAATACCAAGATCACCAACTCATAACACCTGCATTAAAAATAATTTAATGGAACATCAAAGGCTACTAAAACAACTATAACGACATATTAATACTTGTAAAGACGATGTCTACCAAAATAATAGCTTTACGAGAAACTCACCTTACATCCGCAAATAATATTCCTATTCCAGTAATCTACCAGATTAACTTTAACAATGACTTCGAAGCCCTCGGCATCACAATAATATCTAAATTCAAATTTTCAATAATAAATCCTCCAAAGCGCCAACCAATCCATTCCTCAAAGCTCTATTTCCATTGGTGGAACAAGGAATTGGAACATTTTAAAGCAGAAAAAACAAGACAAAGCAATCTTTAAAACGCAGTATTTTCACTGATAACATTATCAATTGCAAAAGAGCCAACGCCCGATTCAAAAGAAAAGTAAAAACTGCAAAAACCGAATCCATCCATAAACTTGTGGGCGCCGTGGCGTTAGTGGTTAGTGTGTCGGATCACTACGCATGAGGTTCCAAGTTCGAATCCCAGAAAATACCAAAAAGTTTTTTCACGGTCCCAACTCTCGCGAGCGTCTGACAAACATCCGAGAGTATTGTTGCCACGAAAAGGCTTATCAAATCGCCGTTCGGATTCGGCATTAAAACTGTAGGTCCCTTCCATTCGTGTGAAAAATATAATATAATATAACCCCCTTCGGGTAGGGGTTAGAATATACCCGAGGTAGGCATGCCTGTCGTAAGAGGCGACTAAAATCCACCCTCCGTATACCGAGTATGGCGTATACAAAAAACATGCAATGAACAAAGCAAAAGATACCGAATACCCCAGGTGGCAGTCCAGGTAAACTGGAAAATCCACCCTCTTCGGAGGTCGGCTCTACGGATTCTGGGGAGAGCCATTTATTGCACCTTATAAATCCCTTCTCAAAAAGTACAAGGGTATCTCGATCTCCACCAACAAGATCGAACGTCTCCGGAAAAAGAAGTCCGCGGAAGCGCAAACGCGTGAAAAACGGGACTCAGCGAAATCTAAAAGCATTGAGGAGGAAAACGACGTACTCCGTACCAAGCTTGGCGAAATGGAGCTACTCTATCGTGAGCTCAAGAAAGAGGTAGATTTACTCAGGCAAGAAAATAATGCCCTAAAAAACACGTACCTACAAAAAGAAAATACAGTTAGCCCACATCGCTCACCTAGTCGCGAATACCAGACTGATGAAGAAGAGCTAACACGCGAAACGAATTGGGTCGAAAAGAAACGACCTAGCAAAAAACGAAAAGCTGGTTCCTCACCGGAAGTCGAGCCACAAAAAGATGAAAAGCGCAAGGAGATGCAAGAAAAGCAACAACAACCAAAATTACGTCCTCCGCCACCGATAAACGTCGTTGGAACTACGGACTATAATAAGTTGCATTGTCTCCTTAAAGGAACTCTGGCTTCGAAGTTTAAGGTGACATCTCTGCGAAACAATACGTGGAAAATCAATGTCGATGATGCCGACGGTTACCGATCAGTATCTAAAAAATTGAATGCAGAAAAGATTCAGTGGTATACTTTTGAAAATAAGTTAGAAAGACCACTGCGTGTTGTAGCAAGGGGACTCCACCCCTCGTGCACTAAAGAAGATGTAATGCACGACCTTCAAGACCAAGGCTTTAAAATTCTTGATGCCGTCAATATTATCAAGAAGGAGAAGCAACAGTCGGAGGGAGATCATGAAAAATTGGTAAAGCGCGGACTTCCACTATTCATGCTTAGTTTTGATAAAAATAAAATGACGAAAATAAAGATATTATATATGGTATCAAGACTATTCTAAACATCGTGGTCAAAATCGAACCCATGCGTAAGACCTCCAGATCGATCCCGCAGTGTAAGCGCTGTCAAGGCTTCAATCGCACGCAGACTTACTGCCAGAAAGAGCCGCGATGCGTCAAAAGCGCAGGTAAGCATCTCTCGGAAGAGTGTCACCTAAACAAGCAAACCCCAGCCACTTGTATAAATTGCAAAGGAAAACATCCTGCGAACTATCGAGGTTACGAAGTGGCGAAAGAGCTTCAAAAACGCCGCGATACGCTAAAAAATTCGATGCGTCCGAATATGAAACCAATCAAGAACAGACCCAAAATAGCTACGAAAAAAGCAGCGAAAAATAGAAAGTCCGTCATTATTAACTTAAGATCGGTTAATGATAAAAAATCCGAAAGTAATAGAGATAAGGTAACAGAAGCAAAATCTCCGAATATTGGCGTGCAGTCTTATGCTCAAGCGGCGAAGACAGTTAAGGGTACGTACACGACCGACAACTCACGGGAGATCAAAGCAAGAAACCGTCCAAACTTTAATGTAAAGACTCCTTCTCAAGTTGCGACATTGAAAAATAGTGATAGAGGTAGTTCAGAAGATCATGTATCCAATGTTTTTTCCCTTATTCTTGCGAAACTTGAAGAGCAATGCAAAACAAATAAACTAATTTTCGAGAGACTAGTTGCACTAGAAAACAACATTCACAACACGCGCACTTCAACCAGAATATGAAAGAAACGCTTAAAATTCTTACTTGGAACGCTAACGGGCTCATACAAATACTCGACGAGATAGAAATATTTATGTGAGAGAAAGATATTGATATATGCTTGGTCTGTGAAACTCATCTGGAAAAGCAATCGAATATTAAGATAAGGGGATATAGCGGGTATCACGCCTTACACCCATCGGAAAGAGCCAGAGGCGGATCATCTTTGTTTATAAAAGAAAATATCGAACACTCAGCGGAAATAAAAATTGAATTAGAAGCAATGCAAGTAAGCACGGTACGCGTTAGAATTAGACATTTTGCTTTCAACATTTCGTCTATATATTGTCCAATGCGATGTAAACTTGAAGAAAGTGATTTCACAAACATCTTCAACTTCCTTAAACCAAATTTTATTATTGGTGGTGACTTCAACGCGAAACACCCCTTCTGGGGCTCAAGGTACGCCCCTCAGAAAGGTAGAAAGCTTTATAATGCGGGTATGCAATACAGTTGTGATTTCTACTCGACGGGTAAACCAAAATATTGGCCAACTGATAGAAATAAGATACCAGATCTGATTGATTTCTTTGTTGTTAAAGGAATATCTGGCAACTGTATAAAAGTTGAAGAAAGCTTTGATCTCTCCTCTGATCATTCTCCAATCATTATGACGATAAGCGAAGCTTTGATTAAAAAAGTAGGACCGGCCAGATTAACTGGCGCGAAAACTAACTGGGATGGCTTTAAAAAAGATATTGAATCAAATATTGAGCTGAGCGTATCACTTAAAACGCCCTATGAACTTGAAGTTGAAGTAGATCGCTTCGTCGAAATCTTAAAGGATGCCGCGTGGAAGAATACTCCCAAACCAAAGAGAACCCCGGCCAGTTACATTTAAACTTATCCGCAGGAAATAAAAGAGATGATTAAGGAGAAGAGAAAAGCGCGTAAAAGATGGCAACAAACTCGGGCTCCGCAACATAAAGCACATCTTAACCGTTTATGCAAGTCACTAAAAAGATCTATTAAAGACCTTAAGAATAATGAAATACAAACTTACCTAGAAAGCTTAACGGCAGAAAAAGATTCTAACTATTCGCTTTGGAAGGCTGTAAAAGGTATTAAAAAACCTCAAATTTAAGCCACGCCAATTAGGAAAAATCAAGACGAATGGGCCAGGCATGATAAAGAGAAAGCGCAAGTTTTTGCCACCCACCTGGAAGAAACTTTCAAACCGTTTGATGGACAAGCTCTTATTGAAAATATAAATACGTCATATATAGACAATAGCGTAATAAGAAATGCAACGCTTACCGAACTTAAGGAAGAAATAAATAAACTTAAACCTAAGAAAGCTCCTGGATACGACCTAATTACGGGAGAGGTTCTTAAACTTCTGTTCATTATAAACGCCGCGATTAGATTAGAATATGTTCCCAGTCAATGGAAAGTCGCCGAAGTTATAATGGTCCTTAACCCTGGAAAACCGCCCAATGAAAAAACGTCTTATAGACCGATTTCGCTTATATCCAAAGTGTTCGAGAGAATATTGGTTAGGCGAATACAGCCGGTAATAGAAGAAGGGCATCTCATCCCTGATCATCAATTCGGATTCAGAAGTAAGCATTCTACAGTTGAACAAGTACACCGAATAACACATGTAATCGAAAAATCACTTGAAGAAAAAAAGATTTGTTCAAGCGTATTCCTTGACGTTTCTCAAGCCTTTGACAAGGTCTGGCACGAAGGCTTACAGTTTAAATTACGACAAGTTCTGCTAGAGCACCTATATAATATTTTGAAGAACTACCTTACGAATAGGCTATTCCGCGTCGAATTTGGAAACGAATATTCTGATTTTAAGGAAATAATGGCTGGGGTGCCGCAAGGAAGCGTTCTTGGTCCAGTCTTATATCTATTATAAACTCGTGATATACCGCAAGTAGAAGGCACTGAGCTAGCTACATTTGCCGACGACACTGCCATCTTGACAGTAGGTAAAACGGTCGAAGATAGTACAGAAAAACTGCAAGAAGCTTTGAATAGAGTAAATGAATGGACAAAGATTTGGCGAATCGCACTCAACGAGACCAAATCTGTTCATGTAAATTTTACTTATAAAAAAATAAATAATTTGCCGATCTTTTCAAACTCGTTTGCAAACGAGGCTAAGTATCTTGGAATGACACTTGATACAAAGCTGAAATGAAAAACGCACGTTAAGAAAAAACGCAAAGAACTAGATAACAAATATCGAGAAATGTATTGGTTACTTGGAAAATATTCCAAGCTTAATATAGAGAACAAACTGCTTTTATATAAGCAAGTGCTAAAGCCAGTATGGACATGTGGTATACAACTCTGGGGTTTGTACCAAAATAAGTAATATTAAAATTTTACAAACTTTTGAGAACAAAGTGTTAAGAGGTATTGTAAATGCGCCATGGTATATCAGAAATAGCGATATCCACAGAGACCTTGGCATTAAAACAATCGAAGACGAAATTCAAACCTACGCGAGAAAGCATAGAAGTCGACTAGAAAGTCACGTAAATATTACAGTCCTCCAACTTTTGGAAGAAAGAAATTTACTGCGCCGTCTACAAAGAACTAAACCTTTAGACTTAGCGCGATAAGTAACCGCGTCTAAACTGCGGAGCTGGCAGGAACTTCTAATGGGAAGGTACCTGCAAAACGTCATTATTTCGCGAAACGAAAACTACTTGATAAGTCGAATACTTAGTTGTAGTAAAAATAAAAACAAGTCTGTCTTGAAGGGAGGTTTTTTAGTGGGTAAGAATCCCACACTACTATGAGCACGCGCTGTCGATCCTCATAGTGTCTTGTTGAAGATTTTCACCTACCCTCGGAAAAAAAAAAATAAATAAAAAAAATATAACGCACACAACATGAGTGGTTGCGAGAAGCTAGGCCCTGGCACTTTAAAGAGCTGTTGCGCCAAATATTTGTATTTGTATCCATAAACTTACCTCCGAAATCAACCCTAACATCCCTACTGCTAAAATCTGTTCCACCATAAGAAGGTTCTGTGGAGTCAAAACCTTCTCTCCCATGCTCTCCATTACTCCTACAGATCACTCCAACGTCAATATTCACCCTTATTGTCGACGACGTCCATGACTCAAAAAAAAAACGACGCGTCTGTTTGGCATTGTCGAACACAAATGACTTTTGTCACCTCGACGATCAACAGAAGTCGTTTGAAATGTCAAAGAATGTGGATTGTATTTTTCGACGACGATCGTCGCATTGTGTAATTCATTTTGCGACGACATTTGTCGTGGAAAGGGACCATTTTCGTCGTAGAGAATTTTGTGGACGACTGTGTGATTAGTGACAAAGAAAAGTATGTGCATTTAATTTTTAATTAACAAATTGAAGGAAAATGTAGTATTTTTCAGAATGAAGGTCACAAATAAACGACAGTTTTAAGCCGTGAAATGGAAGAAAACATCCCTGTGGCAAAATCCTTTACAAAGGGCCTAACGAAAAGTGATGTAAATCGCAAATGGGATGAAATATCCTTAAAACTGAATTGTCTTGGACCACCTACCAGAAGCGGAGAAGAATGGCAAAAAGTTTGTTTGAAAAATTCGTGTATATACATTTGTTTATAATCAATCTTTTTTAGGTTTGGAGTGATGCTAAGTATAAAGTTAAACTTAAACTACAGCATAATAAAAAAGAATTCCAGGTAACAGGAGGAGAAAGATACAATCAGAAGCAGTTATCTGACTTGGAGGAAGTAATTTCGAGAATTGTTTCCTACGATGGCTTAATAAATCCAAAAGACCTGCCATAGGTGTTTCCCTTAATACGTCTAAGATACAAGTTCAACCTAAGTCACCATTGGCTCCGCCCATAGATCCTGTTTCCTCAATACCCGCTCAATCGTCATCCAGTCCTGGATTAATTTCGAATTCAATGCACGACTTGTCAACGCCCATATCAGACATACCATCTACATTGAGAGCTGCTAGATCAATAATACCCACTGATCGACAAGAAATGTTACGAAAACAGACGACGGTACAGGAACAACTCTATGCAGAAGTAAAGGAATCCCTAGCACGTATCGAGAATCATTTAAAAGAGACTGCAAGATACGAGAGAAAGCGGTATTATTTAGAAGAACAAAGACCGAACCTGTATAAGACTCAGTTAGAGCGTGAGGAAAAACAAAGAATAGACGACAACAAATCTAATTTTTATTTTATTTTTTTTTTTAAGTTAACCTAAAGAACTGATATTGAAGTACAAATGAATTAAATGAATTTAAGTTAAATAAAATAAGCAAATGATTTCAATATACATATGAATAACTAAATATTATATAGTAGTCGGTTGCGTATTTCCACAGCTAATTGGTCGTCGTTGTTACTAATGGAAGATCCGGCTTCTGAATCAGCTTCATTGTCCACAGTGTATGTATTCTCATCTACGGGTGTATCTGATCTGTAGTGTAAGCATATGTTGTGTAATGCCGAGCAAACATGTACGATTTATGCTGATTTTTGCGGAGTGTAGTGAAGTTTCCTTGCACCAAGAAGACACCGAAAACGGTTTTTAAGAACTCCTATCGTTCTTTCAACAATGTTTCTCGGTTTTGAGTGCTTTATGTTAAACATGCTTTGAACGCTGCCCTCTTCCGGTGATCTAAATGGCGTGATGAGGTACGGTTCCAACGGATAGCCTGCATCGCCTATAGAAGTAAAATTTTGATAAATTTTATACTCGTAGTTTTTGAATAATTTTATGAAAAAAACAAACCCAAGGGCCAAGTATTCCTTTCGCCACTCTCGTAGTTTGATCTTAAAGTCGTACGAAGCTGACTTAAATTCCATACAAAAGAATCATGAGCGGACCCAGGATGTCTTCCATCTATGAATCTAATATTCATTTTGTGATCACAGACCTGAAAC
The DNA here is from genome assembly GCA_945910035.1 of Brachypalpus laphriformis. Taxonomy (NCBI): domain Eukaryota; kingdom Metazoa; phylum Arthropoda; class Insecta; order Diptera; family Syrphidae; genus Brachypalpus; species Brachypalpus laphriformis. The sequence continues at coordinate 134,484,466 of OX246754.1, forward strand.
AAAATTCATACTGAAATCTGAAAATAATTCATTGTAGATCTTACTATCATTGCGTTCAAGCTGTAAAATCCCTTCCGGTTATAGTACAAATGTTGTTTTTGCTTAACTGGTGCCAACATTTTAATCTGAGTACCGTCAACGCAGCCAACTACACCTGGGATTCCGGCGCACTGAAAAAAATGCTGTTTTGCTTGGTATTTTTCTTCTTCCGTCATCTCGAATTTAATCCATTGGGGGAAAATGTGTGTTTCCATTGTATCTAACATTTCTTTGAGAATTCCACTAAATGTCGGTTGTGATAATCCTGGATTGAAATCGTTCCCAACACTTTTCTGGTAACTGCCATCTGCCAAGAACCGTAAAGTTGCGGCGAGTTTTAGTATCGCTGGCACTGACGTTGAACGTGGATGTTCTTCCAGCTTATCCTTAATTTCGTCTAGTAAATACACGAATGCTTCCTTTGAAATTCTAAAATACATTTTAAATCTGAAAATAATTGTGATTAAAACAATTGATTAGAATTTATTTATTTCTCTCACTCACTTAACTCCGGGCAAATCCAATGGATTGGATTTTGTTCTAATTTCCTTTCTAATCCTTACAAGCTCTTTTTTCTTATTTTCTTCTTCGTCTTATGAACTCCTTCAGCCTAGCCCAGCTCTTCGCCGATTGTTGGTCCAGAGAATCCCACGATTCTAAACATCATACCCTATTATAAAAAAAAAATCCCTCCCCCTCCTTGAAAGCTCGACTCGTGAAATATTATAACTCAATTTTCCATAGTAATATCCCCCAACTACACAAAAACAGTACGGTCATCCCTATCATTAAACCTAATTCTGATAAATCCCTTCCAAAATCCTACAGACCCATCTCTCTTAATCACTGCTGCGCCAAAGTTCTCGACAAAATAACAGCCAACAGACTGGTTGTTTGTACCCCACAACAAACTTCTCAGCAGTCATCAAATGGGATTCAAAAAAGGCAAATCTGTTACCGATTCCCTAGTATTATTAGATCATCATATTACTGATGCCCTATGAAAAAAAAACATATTTCTCTTATTTCCCTTGACTTTACAAAAGCATTCGATAAAATCGGCGCTCATACAATCATCGATCAACTTAAGACTTAGAAAGTAGTACCCAACATCATCAGATATGCGAGTATATATAGTTTATGTCAAATAGAAAAATCTCGGTTCGTACTGGAAGCGCCTTATCGTCTTCCTTATCGTCTCTACAACGGTATCCCTCAAGAGTCTGGCTTATACGTTCCCCTCTTCCTTACAGCCTACAACTAGCTCTCCCACATCCTATACCTCCATAAAGAAATAAAATTCTAAATAGGCCGACGATTTTACAATCATCATAAATTAAACAAAAAAAAATACCTCCAACATTGATTAACTCCACCTTCCAAGACATACTATCCTGGTGCGAATACTCTGGAGCCAAAGTATCCTAAGTAAAAAGCAAACGCTTTCATATCTGCCGAAAACACAGATGCTCCTGCAATATTCTATCAAGCAATATCATATTAGAAAACGTTGATAGACTTAAAATCCTAGGTATTGTATTCCACAAAATTAGGAATGGAATGCGCAAATCGAATATATCTGATCAGCCTTGGAAAAAAGCTAAATATAATAAAATCCCTTTCCTACAAAAAATTAAATTGCAACCCATACACCTTAACTTCAATCACTTAATCTATAATAGTCACCAAAATAGAATACGGTCTGTTCCTTTACGGTTATTCCGCTAAATCCCACCTAAGCAAAATCAAACCCGCAAAAAAGCTCATACCACCCCGCCGAGGTATTCCGAGCCCATTTCCTCGAGCTCAAAAATAACTTAAGAAAACAGATTTAATTTATTAAAAACTTGAACAACATTTTTCTGAAGCGATCTCTTGAACAACGAAAATCTAAATGTCTACCGGCTTCATTGAAATTTATAAGCGTCCTAGAGAATGGTTCATTACGACCATAGTTTGTTCTATGTCTTGGTTGGAAGAGAACATTACGACTTCTAAGACGCCTTTCAGGAGCATAAATGGGTACCCGGGATAAAAAAAACGGGACTACATATTTATACGGACTGTATCTTTAAATAGTTATTTAAGCTTCGTATCTTAAGGAAAATCTTAAGATCATCTGCATACATTAGACATTAGCAGATTTGTGTGCTTTGGACAATATCGTCAATAGAAATAATAAAAAGCAGCGGTCCTAAATGACTACCTTGTGGAACTCCAGAAGTACAGGAGATTATTCTCTAGCAGCAGTTGTTTAGATAAACATTTTGGGTCCGACCGATTAAAAACGATGAGATCCTCCTTAGCTTAGAGAGTGAAATCCATAATTTTCAAGTTGCTTTAGCAAAATTATATAATTCACAGAATCAAAGGGTTTGCTAAAGGTCGTGTATATAGCATCAACTTGGCATCCGCTTTCTACAGAATTGATGACGTAAAGTGTGAAATGGGCCAAATTGGATGTTGTCGAACGACCAGAAACAAAGACATGCTGGAATTCAGATAAATGTTCTTTTACATAAAATTCTAACTTATTTTTAACAATACTTTCAAAAAGCTTTGGTTTTAGCTGAAAGTTGCATATTCCTCTGTAATTTTCGAAGTCATTCTTAGATCCAGATTTAAAAATATGGACCAAAAACGAAATTTTCCAAACTTTGAAAAAATTGCCCGACAAAGAGATGCATTAAACCTTTTTAGCATAGGTATACAAACAGAATTGCAGCAGCTTTTTAATACAATCGCCGAAATACCATCTGCTCTAGGCTTAGAATTAGGTTTGAGGCTGTTAGCAGCAGATTGAACATTATAAACATCCAAAACCAGAAAATCGAAATCAATCTTGGGTATTGAATGCGGTACAAAATTGGTGAGTGCAATACAATTAGAAAAAACAGATTCGATGTTGCCACAGCATCGTTTGATTTAATTCCTTTATAAATCATCGTTTTTTGGCAACCCAACAGAGCATCTCTTATGGTTTATAAATTTCCAAAAATATTTCCAATCATATTTTAATTTATTTTCAATAGTACTAATGTGTATAAGAATTTACTTAAAACAGTGAAGTCCTTTCGTAACTTGCAGAACATATCTTTATTATCTTGATTTCCCGAAACTTTAAAACGTTTGTTATAGTACATTTACACCGCAGTTAAATTCATCGTTTCGGCTAAATTCAACATTTCAGACCAAATGTCCAGCATTTCGCTATATATTTTCAAACAAACCTCTTTACAAATTCCGCACGTCATTTAACGACTTTTCAGCCCGCTGACAAAAAAAAAACAGCTGTCAACAAATCAATCAATCATTTCTAGTTATAATTATAAAGATGGACCGAAAAAGTTATAAGCAAAGAAGACGGAAGTTAACAGACACAGACGAATAATTTTTTGTTAAGCTTTGGGAAGATAAAATAACTGAGCTCCGTGGCAACCGGAAAAATAGCCACGTTTATAAAGAGATGTCCCTTCAATTTGCGGAAAGAGGCGTGGATTTCTCCCCAGAAGAAATAAAAACAAAAATAAGCAATCTCACCGGAAAATACAGGTATGTTTTATATTTATAATAAACATTTATTTATTTTCGAAAATCCTAGAAAAGAAAAAAAAAAACAATTGGGCCTTCAGGAGGATCCACTTTGGAATGGCCCCTATACACAAAAATTCATGCTATCCTGGGGGAGCAGAAGATTCATAACCTGGATGCAATTATTGAAGACAGCATTCCCAAAAGTAAAAATAATTGTTTTAAATTGTAAATTGATATTTATTATGCAACTTTTAAGGTGATATAAGTCCAAGCTGTTCGCGGAGAAATGCATCCATCTGTGAATCAGAATTATGGGAATCATCAGAAGCCTCATTCGTGCCATCACCTCTCACTGCAATGACTCCATCGCCATCCGCTGCGTCAACACCTGATGTATCATTGGAATCCACATCAGCGTCAACGTCATCAACACCGAGATTAGGAGGTGCAAAAAGACCAAGATCAGAGATGGACAAACTACTCTCGCAGCTGAAGACAACTCGAGTTTCGTCTTGACGTTGTTACCAATGTTTGTTAAATTTGTCATTGTGCACATTTAAAAAATTGTGTAAAACACAGCAAGACTTGATAATGAGATTGGTGTTATCTATGTGGTTATCTAGTCCTTTTCCAATTCGCCTATATCTGCCTTTTAAATGGCCAAAGGCATTTTCAACAACCCTTCGGCATTTGGATAAGGCGTAGTTGAAGTTTTTTTCTTCTTGCGTTGCAGTACTGTTGTACGGATAAGATTTCATCATTATATTGGAAAAGTGAAATGCAGAATCTCCAATAAGGACAACTGGAACGTCAACACCGCATATGTTTCTAGATAGCACCCTTAAAATTGGTTTTTGGTGTTCCAGTTTTAGGCTAGAATGTTCAAATATTTGTGAATCATTGCAACGGCCTGGGCTTCCGACATTTATGTAAAGAAATCTATAGCTGAATCATGTATGTATAAGCAGAGATGCAGAGTATATATAGATAATAAACAAACTTACCGATAATCCACAACAGCCAACAATACGGAAGAGTACCAACCCTTGTAATTGTAGTAATCAACGGCATCTTCAGCACCAGGTCTAACTTCAATGTGACAACCATCTAAGAGCAATTATTTAATGCTTGGGAATCTTTGTACCTACCTACCTACTTGATATTTGTTCTTACCTATAGCACCAATACACTGAGGGAATCCTAACTTTTTGAAACCGGCTACGTTTTCCTTTACACATTGTTGAGTAACTGGATAAGTATTCAAGTACTTTGGATGTAAGTTTTTCCAAACTTCTTCGCAAAAGATTTTCAATATTTGGCAAACTGTGGCCTTGCCAATGCCGAAGAGATTGGAAATACTTCGGTACTCCGCGGAAGATCCAATTGTGTACAATGCAATAGCAATTCTTTTTTGCAATGGAATACACTTTCTAAAGTTAGTATCGTGTTTTGTCAGAGCTTGCAGTTCGTTGCACAGTATTTGAAAATTTTCACGAGACATACGAAAGTTTTCTTTAAAAACTCATCATTTTTTTCGGGAACTTCCTGTTCCCAGAAAGTACTCGTACGTTTCTGAAAATAGTTATTATTATTTTTCTAAGAAAACCGCAAATATATACATATAATAGCTCCACTTATTACTTACATGAGTCCAGACTTTTCTTGGTTGTCTATGCGTTACAATTGCTTTTGCAATTAAAAGTCTTCTCTTCATACGTAATAGAAAACGCCGCCGTTTTCTCATTAGATGAAAGCTTTGAGTGGACATAAGATTCATCGCGAACTCCATACCTCTTTATTGAGTCAGCAATATATTTAATATGTCTGAATTAGAACTTAAATTCATAATTAAATTAATATAGCTAAAAAAATTAGTTTTTTAGATTCAACCACTTCTGATTTCTAAACAGAAAAAAAGATCAGTAATCAATTCTGACACTAGCTGTCATTTGAAATGTTTAAGTTTCAGTGGGAACGCAAATTTGGATTTCGAAATTTTTTCCCGAAATGTTGAATTTAGGTACGGTGTAAATGTACTATTAGCCTTATTTTTTAAATTTTTTATATGAAATATTTCTTTTCAGCGAATATGGAACAAACGAGGAAAATCCTAAGTTCACAATTGCAATAAAACGGCTGTACATTGCTTGTAGACAAAGATTTTTCAATTCAAGATCGCAGTTAAACAAATTAAAATATGTATTCAATGTAGCAAAATTAATTTAAATTTAAATTTTGAAAAGTTAAATGACTTCTCTGAAATCGTATTCCCCCTAAGAAAATCATACATTTCAATTTCAATATATATTTGCTTATGGAAAATAGAATCATTTAAGAGAGAAAAAGGTGCTTCAAAGCATTAACACTTACATATGTAATTCGCTTATATTCATAAAAAAAAGTCAAAAATTCTGTTTTGTGAATTCGTTATTGAATTGGTTTGGCATAAATTAATTTGGGATAAACAATGAGAACTAATTCGAAATTTTTTATCACATTATATCGAATAAGCATTTTATCATCTTCAGACCAAGACCATACGACATCATTAATCTTAAAATCTCTAATAGCACACAAATTATTTAAATCAGAACAATGATTACGTACAAATTCAATGTTTTCTATACATTTCTAATAGGTATCTAGTTTACTTCTAGGAGGTACATAAGTTACAATGAAGAATATAGATTTTTCAGTAGGTACCATCAAAACTAACAGAAATATAAATTTGTTCGATATCTAAGATCGGCAGTGCAATTTGCTTGCAGGAGAACGTTGTTCGAACAGCAACTAGCACTCCACCACCTCTCTCCACTACAGATTTACAACGCTCAAGGCGAAATACATTGTAGAGTAGGGTGTCGAAGATTTCTGCTGACATTCAGTCCTTCATAAAACCAGTATAATAACATCGTAATCGTTATGACTTGAAGCCGTAAGCAAATCCAAAGCCTTCGTTCTACATGGATCTATCATCCCCAGGGAAAACTACCGCTGGGGCTTCTTATGAAGTGCTGGCGGCTGCCGATGCTCACGTTAGCTAGCTCGCCTAATTTGTCGAAGACGTAGGATCCTAAGTGTAGTCTTCTGTGAGCGGAGAGGGCCCGGCACGTACAAAGAGCGTGTTGTATGGTTTGTAATAGGCTAGTAGGGAGTTTATGGGAGTTAGGGTTTGAAAAGGATAGGAAACAAGGATGTGGTTGGGACTTTAGGATGGGATGGAACGGAAAAGGAAAGAGTGTCGGCTACGAGGGACGTGGCATGCTTGCTATATGCTCGGCTTAACTCGCCGGAAATGGGGCGGTTATTGCCCCCGTAGCACGACCAAACCTACTAAACATAAATCATGCCAAAAGTACTTACTTATTTTTTCCACCATATACCGGACGGACGTTCACCACACTGAGGGCGCTGCAGGTGATGTGGTTACGTTGGCCTTTGCCCTCCCATGAAATCCGGCGGCCGTTAAAATTGGACTTCCCAATCGGACTGGTGCTGCTGCAAGATCACTCCATCATCACTGAAAGGGCTTTAGTTACCCTACCGCACCCCCTGAAAACTTAACTTTAAGAAGCCATCAAGCTGTCATGGGCTTGATGGTAGTAAAAACACACACTTTTTATAACACTAAGTATTCACAATTTATTTTCCTTTTATTTTTCATCAGGAAAAAGAAACTAATTTTGGCAAAAAAAAAAAGGTGAGGGATAACATAAAAAAAAGAACTAAATTCAGTTTCTCCCCCCCGTGAACTATTTAGGTACATTTTTGGTTACCTTATTCTTAATAGTATGACCGTATTTCCTACCTAGATGGAGCTCTATTTAGGTATCTGTTTTGGTGCACTTAAAAACTATACTAAACGCGAGAAAATACGGACGGGGAAACAAAATTTTCACAAAATAAAGCTTAAATAATAAATAAATTTATTCTCACTATGGTTCACCTCACTAATGCAAGACAAAGGAATTATGAACAAAAATAAATATATACATATATAATGACATTCAATATGTATGAACACTTATAATAATTTGTTATTATTTTTTATAAATTTAACGCCTCTTTGGTAAGAAGTATCTATAAACGGCGGTATCTCATATATGATATACACTTGTTAAATATATCTAAATGTATATGTATATGGGATGCACTATGATCTTCTCGGTCGAATGATCCCTTCTTCGGGTGGGGGCTTCTCAGAAGTAGTGGATTTCTGTTAATTATGAGCGCCCACTTTGAAGTACAGGTGAATTTTTTGTGTTTCTTTTATGTGTGTACTTATGCACGCATATAAGTACGTGTGTACATACGTAGGTAAATTTTATGATGTTTGGCAATGTTAAAAAAAATATTGGCGGCGACGACTTGGGCTCACAAGAGTCTATGACCGCCTTGTTGACTTTATACGGAGCCAAATCAAGGATGCATTTAAAAAACTAGAATAACACTAAAAGCACACCACTCACCCCTTAAAACAGATTTGTTTGAATACAATTAGTATTTTTCTTCTCGTCCTTCTGTGGGGGGCACCAGATCATAAAATCAAAAAAAAAATATTTTCTCCTTTTACTTATTCTTCACTGCCTTCTTTACTGAAGGTCTTTATACTTGTACTTCCCTGCACTTTCACAGATATAACTTAAATTTAAATTTATGGAGACATGTAATGCCTTTCGCCACTGGAAGAAGAATGCCGTGCTTCTCTATGGGTCTATACTAGATCCGCAACGTCGACCGAAAATCCCACTAGCCATACAGATTTACCATGGTCCGATTTTTGAATTTAGGCGCTAAATAGAAAAGGCAAAAAAAAAAATAAAAAAAACTACCAACATCCCTTTCTTACCCCATCTTTAAAAACTTGGTTTTTGTCTGGGCTTAGAACAGTTTAAACTGGTCTAAATTAAATTTGTCTGACAGTGTGGAGTGGCCGAAGACAACTGTCAAAACAAAAAACTGACAAACAAACTAAATGGATTTTATGTGTAAGTACAATTTGTATTTTGTTATTTTTATTTATTGTTCATTTTCTATTTTTCTTTTCATGCGACCAACTCGGGAGAAAATCAGCTGTCCCTTCCAACCACCACGCAGTCGTTTAGCCTCAAGAATACAGGCCAGGATTCGAGGACAACCGACGGACTGCGGTCTAGGAGGATCGCCACTTGAATCGACGGGGAGGAGTACACCTTGTCGTAAATTAATGGGGAATGGTTTGTTCTCCATTATCCTGAATCACCAGGAACTCTAGGGATAAGCATAACGACTCGCACTCCCAGGACAATCGGTTCCACGCACCAGAACAGCTCTAACAACTCGAGTACAACAACTCGAGCAAGGGTTGTTGACCTCAGCTATAAAGCTGCTACGACAACAACAACAAACAAGAAAACCAACTATTGTGAGTGGTCATGGTTTTACTTGCTTTCTATAAATTACTAACGTATTTTCCTTCCAGGGTAGCTGTAACAGGTTTCCTCCTCCTCGTCCATGCAACTTCTGCAGAAATCATTTGCTTATATGCCTAGCCTGATGGCATGCCTACCGATGACGCAGTGCCGCGTAATGAGACCTAGTGTTGCGATGAGCGACCTTGTCAGCCCAATAAGGCAGTTAGAGCGTTTCTGATCCAACTTTGATCAGATCTGTTTAGTAACGAGGCACGTAGTGCCCCTAGCCCAACTGCGATTGGTCGCGCTAATGATGCTGCGTTTAAGTAGAAATTTCACTGTACGAGATCCATGTCGACAGTCGCCTTGCTCGACGAGATCGGTAGACAAGTGCCCTGCATGGCGAGTTCGTCGGCCGAGGAGTTCCCTGGAATGTCCGTGTGCCCCGGCAACCAAATTAGGTGAATATTGAACTGTTTGACCATCTCGTTAAGAGACAAGCGACAATTTAGAGTTGTTTTTGAGTTGAAGGTAATAGATTCCAGCGACTTGATCGCAGCTTGACTGTCAATAAAGATAGTAATATATGGATATCACGTTGTACTTCAGCCACGACAAGGCTTTTTTTATTGCTTATTATTAAGAGGTCATAGAAGTTTTATTAAGGGTGCTTCCACACTGAATAGAACAAAATCGAATTAGACAAACAAAACCATTTTTTTTATGTTTTTCGAAATTTAAATACACATTCTTGAATACTTGTGCCCTATTGAATAACGCGAAACAAAGCAAGCAAACGAAAACGGTTTTGCTCTATTGCTTATGGCAAAAATTGCACGTCTTCTAATGGAGCAATGTAGATTAAAATGAACAGTAAATCATTTTAAAGCAAAAAAGTCGAGTATGGCAAAAATAAAACTACTAGATATTAAATCTTATAATAAGCATCGAGATAGAATTTACAAAGATTAAATTAAAAAAAATGAATTTAAAAAGGATAAAAGTAATCTATATTAATTGAAAGGAGCAAAGATTTAAAATGATTTTAATGACTTCAGTGAATGCATATGTAAATTACTGACAAATTAATCATAAATTGATTCTCAGCAAAAGGAAATAAATAAGAATAGATGTAATAGGGCTTCAATTGGTGTTAGATAAATGTGAAAATAGCCTCCTCTGAACTTCGGCCGATAAGCTAATTCTCTGCAATTCAACCGGAAGTCTATTCCATAGTCGAGTTGCTGAGACGAAGAAGGATCGCTCAGCAGTGGTGTGTTCGAATCGGGGCAAGATTAAGCGCAGACCCCTACTGGATTGGGCAAATCGGAGTATTTCGTTCAGATACACAGGACAGTTATTATGAATAATGGCATGCAGCTTTAACAAGTTACGGAAGTCATATAAATCATTAAGACCGATTCCTAGAAGAGAAGTCTTAAGATGTGAGACACTGGTATATCTCGGTTTATTATATACACAGCGGAGATAGTCATTAAAAGCTACATTTAATTTGTGTTTGCATTCGTAGTCTAGAGTGGCATATACGGAGAAGTTAAATGAGAAAAAGAAGAAGACCAGCAGAGCATCTCAAACTGCGCAACCCAGAGTAGATTCTCCCAATTGTTGTCGAAATGGCGTCGCAACAGCTTAACTTGCTATTTAGCGTAAATCCAAGATACTTCACTTTGTTCACATATGGAATAATTTCTCCGTTAAGAACAATGTGGGGAAATTCAGTAGCTTCCACTTCTCTTCTTGAGCATAGCATTGCTAGAGTCTTAGCGGGATTCAGTTTAAGCTTGTTGAGATTAGACCAGAGTTGGATACTTTTTAGATCCTCATTCATCCTAGCCACTAAGTCCTCCCTCAGGCCTACTGAACGACATAAGTAAATCAGGACGTCGTCCGCATACGTTTGTATATTGCAAGAGGTTATAGCATCCGGAAGATCATTAATATACAATGAAAAAAACAGTGGTCCCAGAACTGAGCCCTGTGGAACTCCTATATTTACAGTAAGTCGACTGGAAATTCAACTATCAGTATAGACTGTTTTAACCCTGTCCCTAAGATAGTTGTGTACCAAACGAAGAGCTGTACTAGAAAACCTAAATTTATTCTTCAATTTTGACATTAATATTGGGTGATCAATGCAAACGAAAGCTTTTGAAAAGTCTAATAGTAACAATAAACCAACTTTGTCTGAATCCAGTTCCATACGTAAGTCTGTAGTGACTTTAATCACTATTGATTCATAGCTATGCTTATTACGAAAACCATATTGCCAGACAGAAATCATATTATTGCTATTCAAGTAAATAAGCATTTGACTTTGAATTATTTTTCGAAGACTTTCGATAGAAAGGGCAACAAGCTTATCGGTCTGAAATCCGCTGGAACAGTGGTACTTGCCTTTTTAGGAACTGGAATAATTTTAGCTTCCTTCCAGTCTGTCGGAAAGGTACTGCTATAAATGCATACATTGATAACATGGATTACATACCCTACGATTATAGGCGAAATAAGTTTAATAAACTTTGGTGACATACTATCGGGGCCTACAGCATCAGATTTAACAGAACGAATGGCATTTAAACAAACTTCCAAATCAATACAATTGAAGGAGAACGACGTGTTAGGATTAAGGTTATCCGAAGTGGGTTCGGGCAAAGAAGAAGAACGGGGAAACTTGGGACAAAGTGTGACATCATAATATCGGGGCTAATAGAGCACTTTGTCATGTTTCTAGTGCCAATTATGCCTACGTCTCTTATGTTCTTCCACAGTTGCTTTGAACTTTGGGATAGATCAAGTTTCTCAAGTAGGTACGAACGCTTGGATGAGCGTATAAGAGGCATGACCTTATTCCGAGCGAAACAGTATTGTCTTCTATTGTACTCAGACGGACTCCTTTTGTACTTTCTAAAAAAACGTTCTCTTTCTTGGATCAAAAGTTAAGTCATAGACAAGATATAAACGATGACTGTCGGTATTTATGCTTCATTCATTCATTTTGGTGAAAAGCAGCATAACACGTGTGACGTTGAAAAATTGTTTTTTTTTAATTGCAGATAATAAAGCAAATAAAAAAAGACATTCGTTTTAAATGGTGATTTGCGTTCACTACTTCTTATTACAGTTAAATTTGTTTACAAAACCATGAGCATCGTATTTGTTAGATTAAATACCACGCAGTGTAAGAGCCAAAACGGAAGTAAAGCTTTATTGACATACATATGTATAAGTAAGAAGGATGACATTTGACATATGCGTTATACAACTATGAACTGTGTTCAATAATAGTTTTTCATACTTAACACCTTCTCTGAATAACTAGGAAGTTAATTATTTAGAAATCTTTTAAGCTAAACCAAATCCTTTCAAAAATGAAACTTGCTTTGCAACAGTCAGGCCTTTTGTTAAAATATCAGCTAGCATTTGATCCGTCGTAGTTAAGCTTGATTTCCGAGTTTTCTAACTTCTCACGAATGAACTTGGCTTTAATGTCCACATGTTTTGTTCTTGGAGTGTATGAATTATTCGAAGCGATGTGAATAGCACTTTTATTGTCACAGTAAAGTAGGATTGACTTTAGTACATTTGAAACGAACTCGATCTCCAAGCGTTTTAACCAGGTAGACTCATGATTTGCTGCAACTATAGACATAAATTCAAATTTACAGCGTAGGGGATGTCCGGGCGTGTAATTTGTGCGGCGAAGAGTAAATAGACTATTGCTTGCATATAAGGCACATTCTTCATTTGTTGTTCTTCGTTTTCATCTTTCGGACACATTTCAGAAGACAACTTTTGATTCAAGTCCACCGGGGTTGAAATGATGTTCCACTGATCCATTCCAAAACGTCTCAATATATCGGCAATATAATGAGATTGATCAATCTTGATTGTTCCTTCTGCTTGGTTTCGTATTATGCGTATGCCTAAGATGGACGTCACCTCGCCGATGTCCTTCATCTTGAAGTTCTTTGACAACTCGTCTTTTAAATGCTTCGCGAGACCGACTGAGTTGGAAAATATGAACACATCATCGACGTATATTGCAATGAACAATATTTCACTTTGAACTAATCGATAGTAAATGCACTGATCTACGTCGCTACGCTTCAAACCAAGGTTAATTAGAACGCGATTAAGCTTCTCATTCCAGACTCGGCTGGATTGCTTTAATCCGTAAGTTCAGTTCAGAGCCGTCGTCGAAACCACTTGGTTGGGTCATGTAAATTTCTTCTTTCAACTCACCATTAAGAAACGCAATTACAGCATCCATTTGGTGAACAATGAAGTCATATTTGGCTGTCAATGCTAGCAAAAAACGGATGGAAGTGTACCTGATGACGGGTGTAAAGGTTTCATTATAATCAACTCCCTTCTGTTTACAAAAACCCTTGACCACCAACCTTGCTTTTCAACGATTGGGCTGTCCATCAGTGTCCGTTTTAGTTTTGAACACCCATTTGGAATTGATTGCTTTCTTCCCAGCAGGCAATTTGGTTAAAGTCCATGTTTTGTTTAACATGACCGAGTCAATTTCTTCCTGCATTGCCCTTCTTCACAAGAGGGCACCTTCAACGGATGTAGGACCGCTGAGCACAAGATCAGATGCACACAAATTGTAGTTTGGTCTTGGAAAGTTCCCAATTCTTTCAAAACGACATATGGTTTGACCTTCGATGCCTGCAAGATCCTCACCTGGAACATAGGTTGCATAATAGTCATTGCTGCATTCGCGACAGAGTTCCAGAGGTCAACTACGGGCGAAAAAGAAGAGTTAGAAATATAATTGTCATTTCCGGTTACCTTGCTTTCGGTTTCTATAAAGCTAACATCCCGACTCGTAATTATCCTATTCGACGATGGGTTGAATAGTCGATAGGCTTTTGATTCGCCGCTGTATCCAAGTAAGAAGCACTCCATCGATTTGACATCCAGATTAGCTCTCTTTTCTTTAGGAACATACGCCATGGCTTTGCACCCAAAGACACGTAGATGTTTTAAATCCGGCTTTTTGTTTGAACAAATTTCTTCAGGACTACGATCGTTCCCTCTACATGGTACGCGACTTAGTAAGTACGCTGCAGTTACCGTAGCCTCAGCCCAAAATTTGTTGTGTAGTCCAGAGTCCATCAGCATGCTTTGGATTTTTCCAAATAGTGCGGTTTATGCGTTCCGCTACTCCATTCTGTTCGGGTGTGTATGGAACAGTTTTTTGGTGTGTTGTGCCATGTTTTTGCAAGAATCTTTGGAAATTACACCCGGTATATTCTGTACCATTATCGGAACGAAATATCTTTGTTTTTGAAGCACTGATTTTCAACTAGATTCTTGAATTTTACGAATTCATTGAAAACATGTGATTTATTCTTGATCGGCGCTACAAAAACATTGCGAGAATAATCATCCACAAAGGTGACTAAGAACCTTGCGCCAGAAAATGATTTAACCTTTAGCGGACCCATTACGTCAGAGTGAATTAAATCCAGTTTTAGCACGGTCCCCCACATCTTTGAAAGGTACCCTGGTTTGCTTATCTTTAATGCACACTACACACTTTTCATCATTACCTGGAGCAAACTTAACGGCCACTGAAGCATTCTTCACGTTCACCAAATTTCTAGCACAAATATGACCCAATCTTCGATGCCATAAATAAGAACTTGCCACTGACAGTGCTCTCTCAGACTTTACTGGAATTTCAATGGAATCACAATTCAAGCAATATAAGTCATTCACTGAACTTGCGGTTGCAATCAGATTACAGTCTTTGTCGGAATTATTGCATTGATCATTCTCAAATACCACTTTGTTACCGTTTTTGGTCATATGTCGGACTAAAAGTAAATTAGCGCACCGGTCAGGTACGTGCTCAACATTTTTTAAGGTCGCATTGGTTTTAATTCTTTTTACCTTCAGTGTTAATTTTACATCACCAGAATACTTCACAGAAATTTTGTCTTTGTTTGCAACGACAACCTGTTTATTAGTGATTGATTCTCTTTTGTTAAACAAAATATTTTCGTTTCTCGTCGTATTTGCGGTGGCTCCAGAATCAACAAACCAATCGGATGAATTGTTATTGTTTACGAACAACGAAGCAAATAAAACTTCTTCTCTCTCGTTCTTTTCATGTGGGTGGTTGTTTTTTTTTGTACTTAGTTGGACAAGACTTACTAAAATGTCCAACTTGCTTCGGTATTTGTGCTCTCTTTTTCGTATAAAGTGCACTGTTGGTACTTTTGTATTGTTTGGTACAATAAGTTCTTCACAACATCGACAGTTAATTTGGTCTTAAAGTTCTCAACTGCTAACACTAACGCACGAAATTCATCAGGCATGAGCGATGCTGTAAATACGTCATCAATATTTAAGCCGTCGTTTTGTACTTTTAATGACGTTAAAACCATATTGTTTATGTAATCCTGCATTGATTCGCAGTCGGATAAATTTAATTGCACTAGTTGCTTTAGCAATTCTACCTTTCGCGTTAGTCCGCTGTCCTCATATGCAGCAACCAAAGCATCCCAAGCAGTTTCTGCCTTTGCAATGTGCGCAAAATTACTTGGTTCAATAATTAGGGTTATTTCTGCCAACGCTCGTTCGTTCGCATCCTTGTCTGCATCAGTCGGTGCCTTTGGTAATCCTGATTCGATTATTTCCCAGCGATTCTTTAATACGAGGTATGATTTCGCATGTCGTTAGGTTAGGTTAGGTAAGGTTAGGTAGGGTTATGAGGTTGTCATAAAACACTAGGCACCAAAGTGGGCCCATCGCGATCCCTAGGAAACCTTCACGGCAAAAAATCTAAACCCAATCCTCCAAGCAATTAATCTCCCTACAAAATCTGAAGAGATCCTTGTTATGGTTCAAGGACCTCACCTCCTCCAAGTTATCGAAGAAGTATCTACCCAGGTACTTTAGCCTTATCCTGGCAATTCCTTGACATTCACAGAGTATATGAGTTATATCCTCTGAGACATGTAGGTCATCGCAGTACCTACAAACATCCGTATCGGATAATCCTAGTCTCATGGCATGCCTCTTTCGCATGTCGTTTCCATACATCAAAATTCTCTCCACCGCGTAATTTCTTAAATGGAAATGAAACCGCGTGAGTTAAAGGAATTGATCTTTAGATCAATCTCTGGGTAATTAAACAAACACAAAACTTCGGTCTTACTCTTCAGAGCGTTGCTTTATTTGTCTGTCGAGTTTGTCTTGAGTTAGTGTTATTTGATTGTGTTCTGCCTGGGTTTAAATTTCTATAGTTACTAAAGTTAGGTTGCCTTTGAAAATGTCCTGAATTATTAAAATTATTTCGGTTTTCTCGTCGATGGACCAGATTTCGATTATCATTATAATAGTTATTTAGATTTCCTGGTGTTTGTGTTAGGCTACGAGAAGGACCCTGGCTACGATAATACTCTGATTCCCTATCATTGTACGTTACTCTATTTTTACTAAAATTTTTATTATCATTTACGTAGTTTTGTCTTTGGTTTTTTGTATTTCTATGGTTAAAATCGATGGTTCTGACATCGTCTAATAGTCTAAGTCTAGCATACTTATTAAAAATGTCTACCATACTGGCCTCCTCTGATATATGAGCCCTAATGTTTCCGTCTATTTTTTCTATCAATATTTCTCTAAGGTCCCTATCTACATTTTCCGGTTTATAAATTTCCGGTTTCCTATCATCAAATTCATAAAGTTCATTTAACTGAAAACTTATGTTCCTAAATACATTAAATAAAATTACTAACCTTCACAGCACGGCAATAGTTGAAGAGTTCTGCGTAACTCTTATTAGGCTGGAAATGTTGTTTTAATCTGCTTACTACGCTGCTCCACTCGGGGTTGTCTCCTAGCTGTCTAATACATCTTCCGGCATCTCCCTGGATTTTCTCGTTGATAACAATCTGCAATCCGAAGAATCGAAGATGGTGATCAGCGTTGCATAGAAGTAATGTCGTTTCTACAGACTTTATAAACGATGATAAGGGATACTCGTCTGTTCCCTTATATGGCTTTAAGTGTCTAAATTGCGCCAAGACACTTTCAGGACTTAACTGGAGTTGGGCTAGTAGTGGGGGTTGTCGTTGCTGTTGTTGGTCTTGCTGCTGAATCGGCTGTGGGAGTTGTTGTTGCTGCTGTTGGTCTTGCTGCTGAATCGGCTGTGGGAGTTGTTGCTGCTGCTGTTGTTGTTGAAATTGATTTAATTGTTGCTCTTGTTGCAGAACAATTTGTTGCAGCTGGAGAATTTCATTCCTCAACTCCTCCATTTCTACTTCACCAAGATTGTGCCTATTACCGTCGAACTAAAATGCACTTTTGTCTTTCCTTTATTTATTATTTTCCTACTTAGTCAATATTATACACAATTTTTTTTTCTCACACCACTGTATGTATATAGCTGTGGAGGTAGGGACGTGGTGTAACACACAAAATATTTATTATTTTTCTACTTATATGTATATTTTTTTCGATTGTTTTTACTTTTTTTTGATTAAGTTTGGTCAATACGATCTTTAGATCAAAAGCACTTTGTAGGTTTTTCCCGACTGCGCCAGTTAAAGGAATACGGTGGAAAAGATGGAAATCGATAATGTTCAGGAAGCCGAAAAAAATTTTCAAAACCAGCCTCGGAATATAGCCTCCCCATGATCTATTTAAACACAGAGAATCAGACAATAAAATGTCTAGTCGATGCAGGTTCGACTACAAGCATCATTCGACCTGGTATACTTAACAACACTCAATAAGTCTAGAAAAGCCAGTGTTCTATTCAACTATTAGTGGAATCAACAGGGTAACGAATAAAATAGTTACCCCTATTCCAAAGGAATTTAACACGATTGGAACCTTTTCTTGGAAAGTAGTAGACTTAAAGGATAGGAATTATGATGCAATCATAGGTCAAAATGCTTTAAACCCCCTAAAAGCAAAAATAAATTTAGATCATAGATACCTTGAAATTAAGGGCAACAAAATAGTGGTTGTTGATAGCGATTATCCATTTGATACACATAATATTTATACTCTTGACCAAGTTGAAAGTCAACCCTTTGATAGTATAAACTTAGACCATATAAATTCAGAGGAAAGAAAGGAAATAGTACAACTCTTAAGAGATCATGAGGAATTATTTTATAAAGACGGAGACCAATTAACCTTTACCCACGAAATTCAACACGAAATAATTACCAATACTAGCAATCCGGTATATTCAAAAATATACAGATACCCAAAGGTACACGAAGTACCTAATGAAATGCTAGAACAGGGAATAATAACCGAGAGCAATTCTCCTTACAACAGTCCGCTTTGGATTGTCCCAAAGAAAAAAGACGCATCGGGACAACCGAAGTGGAGAATAGTAATAGATTACAGGAAACTTAACGAGGTGACGGTGAGCGACAAATTTCCAATTCCTAATATTGAAGGAATATTAGATAAATTGGGAAAGTCGCAATATTTCTCAACACTCGACTTGGCTAAAGGTTTTCATCAAATCTTAGTTAAGCCTGAGGACAGGAAAAAAAACAGCTTTTTCCACACCCCTTGGTCATTTCGAATATGTAAGAATGCCATTCGGGCTGAAAAATGCCCCCTCAACCTTCCAACGATTAATGAATTCGATTCTAAGGGAGTTCATAAATAAGATCTGTGTTGTCTATATGGATGACATTCTCGTCTTCAGCTCGTCTTTAGAAGAACATATACTCAACTTAAAAAGAATTTCGGGAACATTAAAAAAATCAGGACTTAAACTTCAAATAGATAAATGCAATTTTCTTAACAAGGAGGGAGTAAAACCCAACCCTAACAAAATTACTGTTATCCAAAATTTAAAATTACCTACAACACAAAAACAAATAAAATCGTTCCTTGGTATAACCGGTTTTTACAGGAAGTTCATTAAAGATTATGCGAAAATTGCCTTTCCTATATTAAAATATTTAAGGAAAAACACCAAAGTTAACGTCCATGACCCAAATTACATCACATCATTCGAAAAACTGAAGTCTCTCATAACAGACTACCCAATCCTGAAATATCCAAACTTCAATGGAAGATTTAATCTGATAACAGACGCAAGCAACTTCGCTTTGGGAGCTGTCTTAACACAAGACGGTCACCCCGTCTGTTACGCTTCAAGAACACTTAATGACCATGAGAAAAACTACTCCACAATCGAAAAGGAGTTGCTGGCTATCGTTTGGGGGACTAAGTATTTTAGACCTTATTTGTTTGGAAAAGAGTTCGATCTGCAAACAGATCACCAACCCATTAAATGGTTACAAACCAAAAATATTGGTCAGAATATCAACCCAAGACTCCAGCGATGGCTGTTGCAATTAGGAGAATATGACATTAGAATAGATTATATAAAGGGTAAAGAAAACAAAATAGCAGATTTTTTAAGTAGAATAAATTCAAATACAAAAGAAATAAATGTATTCAGTGCGGTAAAACATGATGAAAATGATATCGAAAATTTGAATATCAATTTTCATAAATTGTTTGATGAAAGTTTTCAAGAACATATTAACTGTAACGAATCTATGGAAGTTTCTACGGTTCATTCACAAGAAGAGAATCTCAACGATCACATACCTATACTAGATACCGTAGTAAATCGCTTCAAAACCCAAATAGTGTTAGTTGAACAAAAAAAAAAGAACATAACAGAATTTATATTGAAAGAAATGACATACCTGATAACATTTCTGATATAGTCCGAAGACACATCAGTAGAGGTAAAGTAGCAATTTATTCTGTATTAAGCGATTCACTGTACAACGTTGTACAACAAAAAATCATCGATCTCTTTTCTCACAACCCACATATTAAATTTATAAAATGTAGCCACTTTGCAAAAGAATTAAGAGATGAAGAAGAATCTTTACGGCAAATATCTTTGTTCCATAAGATAGAAGACGGGCATTCAGGAATGGTAGCCACCTATGAAGGAGTAAAACATAGAATTTATTTTCCAAATCTCAAAATTTTATGCAACAAAGTTGTTAATAACTGCGATATATGCACCGCAGCAAAATACGATAGAAATCCTATTAAAAAGAAATTCGAACTTACAAAAACCCAATCTGATGTAAATGAAATAATACACGTTGATGTTTACGTCAATAGTAAACAGTCCTTTATTAATTTTATAGATAAATTTTCAAAGCATGCCGTCATTTTCCCCCTCGAAGATAGAAATCACAAAACTATTATAGAAAAGCTTAGGCAATTCATTTCGATTAAAGGAAAAATGAAAACGTTGGTTTGCGACAATGAATTTAATAGCATTAATATCAAACAATTTTTAAGGGAAGAGGGAATAGAAGTTCATTATGTAAAACCAAATAATCACACCGGAAATGCAGACGCAGAAAGATTAAATGGTACATTAACAGAAAAAGTTAGGGCTTTAAATTTGGAAAACAAATTACCAATCAAAGAACAAATGTTCAAAGCTGTTGAGTATTACAACAACTCATATCATTCTACTATTGAAGCCAAACCGTTAGATATTCAAAACCGAATTATTGATACTAAAATAATTAAGGACAGAATGGATAGGAAAAAATTTAATACGATAAGTAAACTTAATGTGAATAGAGAAGAATATCACGAAACGCGGAAAGAAGGGTTTATTAAAAATTATATTAGTTTAAGACATAAAGAACAGCCAAAGTTTAGAAAATATAATTTAATAGGTGTACATGAAAATAATATCAAGAGACCATTAAAATTTTCAGAGGGCATTCATGTGGATGTTAATCCTGATCCTTGTTCCAGTAACGCACCAAGCAATGACCATCGAAAGGATTGACACAAACATGGGATACGCTGAAATTAAAGTTGATTTAGCGGAAATAGTTAGCCAATATGATATTATTCTCCATATAATAGACCCGACAGAAATTTTTAATTTAATCAATGAGCTCGAAACAAATTTGTATGCTATAAAACTCGATAATGACAAAGAAATATTGCTCAACGAAATACATACAGTTAAACATATGGTAAAAAGTATGATGATACATAGAAGTCGTCGAGGTTTAGTTAATATCGTAGGCAAGGGATTTAAATGGTTATTTGGAACTATGGACGACGATGATAGGCAAGATATCGAGAACCACTTATCAGTAACAGATTTAAATAACCATAGAATCGTTAAAAACTTGAATCAACAAATAAGAATAAATACCAACTTTAACGATACCTTTTTGTTATTAAAGAATACTATTATATTGGATAGAGAAAAAATTAAAGAATGACTCAATGCTGTAGATGAAACAAACAAAAACTTGCTTATGAAGACTCTTTCCCTAGATTTAATGCTTAAAGTTCATATATTAAAAAATAAGGTAGAACATATTCTAGACAACATTGCCTCGTCAAAGAATAATATTTTACACCCTAACATACTTACTGCTGATGAAATAATTAAATACAAAATAGCTAAATTTGATAATAATAATATAATTTTTGCAATTAAAATACCAACAACCACAATGAAGACAGAAAAAAATTAATTGTTCCAATTACAAATAGTGATCATAAGGAAATAAACACAGAACTTGAATATGTTGTTAGAATACAAAACCAAACCTACACATTTGAAAAAAACAAATCGACAAAGGAATTAAAGCTTAGTAAAAATTGTATATATAAGGAAAAATGTGAACTTATAACAAACGTCAAAGAAGAAATAATATCATTAGACGATAATTTATTAATTCTTAAAAATATTAAAAACAAAACATTCAGTAGTAACTGTGACGAACGAAAAAATGTATTAAACGGAAACTATTTTATAACGTTTAACAATGGTACAGTATATTTAGATAATAATAAATTTCAAAACAATATGTATGAATATAAAGAAAGCTTTGTTATTCCTAAAACAGAAGAGTCACTAATAACTGAAAACAAATTAACGTTTGAGGAAATTGTACTAAGACAAGAGGAAAATATTAAAGCCATTAACGAATTGAAATATCACAAAATTGTAAATTATAGTATAGGGGTCTCTACCACATTTATTATAATAATGATTATAGTTAGATAGAAGAAGAAGAAGAAGAATGATTATAGTTATAATTATATTTATTAGATTTAGAAACCAAAGAACAGCTAATGTTAAAATAATAAACGGTGCGAATTTAATAACAGGAAGTGCTGACTGGAGAAATGTTCGGTGGACGGCACTTCTTCGATTAGATTTAAGAAATAATAATTGAGTAATAAAGCAACGCTCTGAAGAGTAAGACCGAAGTTTTGTGTTTGTTTAATTACCCAGAGATTGATCAAAAGATCAATTCCTTTAACTCGTGCGATGTCATTCTCTTACCAAGTATAAATCGACAAAAGACACAGGAATCTTGAACTATTACTTGATGAATTGTCTTTTTTCTTCAACTGCACATCCGATATCGCGAATTATAAACTTATTTAAAATTTATTTAAAGTTTTTTCGTGACTAAAGGGCCCATAACCTGTTAGATTAAATACCACGCAGTGTAAGAGACAATACGGAAGTAAAGCTTTATTGACATATAAGTAAAAATGATGACATTTGACATACCATATAAGCTATATGAGCTATGAACTGTGTTCAATAATAGTTTTTCATACTTAACAGGCCCCCCTGGCAGCTGACCTCCTCGTGATGGGGGCCGGGCAACGTGACTGGGATGTGCGGATGGGGTAACTTAAATAGTTATTCCCATCCATACAATCCAGTAACGGCTAACAAAGCGCACACCCCATGATGACAAGAAGGAATCGACCGGTCTCGGATATTGCCAAGCCTGGTAAGCCAGGGCATCCTTTGGAGCCAGGCCTGAAGGGTGTCAGTATGCGAGCGTCTGGTGGTCGGCCTGTCACGCTCAGCAGCCGGCCGGGTCAAACCCGAAATGGCTACGAGCTTCCTGTCAATGGTCTCGCGAACCATTACGGGGGTCAAGGGGTGAGCGCGCTGTGCACCGATAGGGGCACAGATGGACTCTCTGAGGTTCGACAATGGCATCGACTTAGGATAGGCACATGGAACGTCTCATCGCTCACAGGGAAGGATCTTGAGCTTGTTGGGGAGGCTGTTAAAAGTCGACTAGATATAGTTGGCGTCTCTTCAACAAAGCAGAGAGGTTCTAAACCTGTGGACCTTTCGGGTGGGTGGAAGCTCTTCCTGTCAGGAGTCGCACCCTCAATGTCTGCTCGGGCGGGAGTGGGGATACTCACAAGTCCCAGGTTGCCAGACAGAGTATTGGAGTGGATACCATTAGGAGGGAGAGTTGCGATCTTAAAGCTCAAGCTTGAAAGATCAACTCTGGCATTGGTGCAGGTGTATGCCCCGAACCTTCAGTCAGAGTACGCAGCTTTCTTAGATGAAGTATATGTTGCCCTTGAAAAGGTTGCAGATATGGATACTTTTGTCCTGATGGGTGACTTCAATGCTCATGTGGGTGTAGATGTTATGACATGGGGGAGTGTGATTGGGAGGAACGGTGAGAGGTTGTTGGATTTTTTTTGTGAAAATGGCTTATCCATCATGAACACTATCTTTCCGCACAAAGACATTCACAAATACACGTGGTACCGTCAGAGTCTTCAGCAGAAGTCGCTGATCAATTTCTTTGTGGTACCATCGTATCTGAAGAGAATGGTTTTTGATGTTCGCGTATTGAGAGGGGCCGAACTGTCAACTGATCATCACTTAGTGCTGTGCAAATTGTATCTTAGCGAGAGTGTGCCTCCCCTACCAAAGCGTAAACCAAGGATGGTTACGCGCATACGATGGGAGAGGTTACGGGAGACATTTAGTTTAAAACGCCCGGAGTTCAAGAAGCCATCAGAGAGAAGAAGAGAGCCTTTAAGGTGTGGATTCACTTGAGGAACTCCGATTCTCGAAATCGGTACACTGAGGCGCGAAGAACTTGCAAATTAGCTGCGAAAACAGCGAAAGAACAGTCTTGGAAGGAGTTTGGCGAGAAATTGGAACTTGACCACAGATCTGCAAATAAGACGTTCTGGCAGACCGTCCGCCGACTCAGAGGAAAAAAGTTGAATATCGTTGAAGGAGTCAAATCCAAAGACGGTAGACTTCTTTCCAATGAGGAGGACATCTTACGCAGATGGAGCGAGCAATTTTCAGAATTGCTCAATCCCGAACAGGGCACCGAAGATGACAGACCTATGGTCGAGAGTTGGGCGGAAAGTAGTCTTACGGTAGAGGAAGTAACCCTGCCGATCAAGGCGCTAAAAGTTGGCAAATCTGCTGGTGTGGATGAAATTCGGCCAGAAATGCTCAAGGCTTTAGGTAAAGGGGGAGTTCAATGGCTCTCGCGTGTCATTAAAATGGCCTGGGAATGCGGTGAAACACCTGGTGATTGGCAAATGGGGGTGATAGTTCCTCTTTTTAAAAAAGGGGACAAAAGAGATTGCGCCAACTATAGGGGTATATCTCTTTTAAGTCTCCCTGGAAAAGTCTTCGCTAAGGTGCTAGTAAAGCGTTCCAGGTTGAGGACAGTTTGGGGGATGAGAAGTGCGGTTTTCGTCCCGGTAGAAGCACAACCGACCAGTTGTTCACTCTCAGAATGGTTCTTGAGAATGCCTGGGAATATGCCAAACCTGTCCTACCTTGTTTTGTGGATTTGGAAAAAGCATATTGTAGTATTCTTTCTGGGGTTCGTTTAAATAAAACCGTCTTTTGTGTATTTTAATCGTTTATTTATTATCAAACACCAACTTTACTTCAACACAATATTCAATCACTTTATTCTTTATTTATTTCAAATTAAACTGTCGCTACAATGTCTAATCTCCCTCTTGTAATCGCTGTATGCACTTATAAACAACTCAGTCCACGGTGGTTGTGGTATGGGTATTTATAGGAAATTGAAAGGGGTTCTAGAGCATGCTAGATGTTCCTCCGGGTGAATCGAAGATCCTGGAATATTAGGATAATGTGTGGAACAATTGTGGAACGTAAGCACATCAGGTTGGAACAAATCGGAAGTAATGGTCGTTTCCAAAAAACCCATTCAGTGCACTCTGCATGTTAGTGGAGTCCCACTGAAGCAGGTGGAGAAGTTTAAGTACCTCGGGGTTTTATTCGCGAGTGATGGGAGGAGCAATGCCGGGTTATCCTGTAGAATTGGTCAGGCTGGATCAATTTTGAGAGAGCTTGGCCAATCTGTTATAAGGAAGGCCGAACTTAGTGTTCAAGCTAAGCTATCGGTTTTTAACTCTGTGTATGTTCCAACTCTCACCTATGGTCATGAAATTTGGGTAGTAACCGAAAGAATAAGATCGCGGATACAAGCTGCCGAGATGAGGTTCCTTCGCGGTGTTGTTGGAATAACTCGTAGGGATCGAGTGCGCAACACCAGAGTACGCGAGGCACTCAACGTTGAGCAGCTACTTCTCCGAACGGAACGATCTATGCTTCGATGGTTTGGTCACGTAGTGCGTATGCCCCCAGACCGGCTTCCAAGACGCGCCATGGTTGCCGTGCCATCAGGTTGGCGACTTCGCGGAAGGCTTAGAAATAGATGGTTGGATCAAGTCCGACATCTCTCCTGGAGCCGCTTAGGGATTCCTCCTGATGAATTGGAGTCAATGGCGGAGGATGGAGAAGGATGGAGAGTCCACCTGAGCATCTTACCCCCGCGACCCTCATGAAGGATTAGCGGACCATTGAAAATGAATGAATGAATGAATACTTAACAGTATTGAAGGCTGGTACATCAAGGAATGAACAAGAACTGAGGTAGCTATGACACACTCGGGTCTATTTATACTGAAATAGCCGTATGGTCTACCTGACATTGTTCATGCATGACAATGCATTTGTTTTTTATCTTTATTCCACTTTCTAGAAAATGTAGGTATGCAGGATGTGATTATCTTTAGATATTTGCTTAGGTGTGCAGGATGTGATTATTTTTAGATGTTTCCTTAGGACTGTAGGATGTGATCTTAGATGTTTGAGCATCGGCTTGGGTTGGTGCTAAGTACATTTTATCTATCAAATGGTCGTTTTGTTATTTCGTTGGTGCTGTGTGCACTGGCTGTTTTTGGTGACTGTAGTAGTGGTTGTAGCATTTGGAGGGTTTCTTTATATACATACATCTTACCTCCTGTGTTGCGGTTGTAACACCTCCCGCCGAAGAATTGACTCCGGGGTTGCTTGCAGACTCGGGGAGACTAATAGTTGTTAGAATCTTGGTATTGTCTCTTTTCTTTAGTTTTACTATAATATACAGGGTAATACATAATACAATAATAGCGCCGTGACGTAAGTAGTTAGTGTGTCGGATCACTACGCATGAAGTTCCAAGTTCGAATCCCAGAAAATACCAACAAGTTGTCACGAAAAAGCTTCTCAAATCGCCGTTCGGATTCGGCATTAAACTGTAGGTCCCTTCCATTCGTGTGAAAAATATAACGCACACAATATGAGTGGTTGCGAGAAGCTAGGCCCTGGCACTTCAAAGAGCTATTGCGCTAAATATTTTTTTTTTAATGATAATATACATATGTGTTTGTTGTGTTTGTATATGTGATTGTCCAGTGCATGTAGCTCCCCTTGTTTTCTCTACACACTGTTCGTTTTAGTCGAATCGACTAATGATTAGCCTTTGCGTAACTTTTTGAGGTTATATTTTGTTGGTACCGTAGTTTTTTGTTTGTTATTTAGGATTATATATTACACCGTAAGATTCAAAATGACTTGCAGACATTGGCACAGGAAGATATCATAAGATATTCGAATGAACGCGGATATAGTGACAGAGAACTGTCTGAAGATATTGAGATGGAGGATAATTTGGAGCAGCAGGAAAATTAAGATACGGATAAAGAGTTTGGAGTTCGATGCGGTTTTGGAAGACCTTAAAAGGTGTCAACTACATCGAATATTATTCAATTTATCCAAAGAGTTGTTCGTGGGAGAAATAAACACATATGGTCTACTACGAAAGGAAGCGCACATCACCGAATTATTAGATCTAATATAGTCCATACTGCTCGAGGGCTGATCCATCAATGTAAAGAAGTAACTGACCCTACCTCTTGTTTTGATATGTTCATAACAGATGACATATTGACCGAAATTGTTAAATGGGCTAACGCCGAAATTAAAATGAAGCAACTTAATTATAAAATTATCCATAGCACTGCGGACAAAACAGAAATTAGAGCATTGGGGCGCTTGGTCAAGTGACAACAAAAAAAGTATGCCATTTGTCCATACATAAAGCATCGTATGTTGAAACCAAGGTGTGGAAAATGCCATGTGAGCATCTGTGGAGAACACAAGGTTGTTCTATGTGTTAAATGCTCTTAAACTATTTATTTATTTTTTTTTATAAAGGAAGTTGTAATTATAATAATTATGGGTGTAAGGGAGTTAAGAATTGGAGGTTGGAATTTGAAAATTGTGAAAATAGGATGTTGGATGGGAACGGATACGGAAACGTGGTACGCTAGCGTTGCTCGGCTGAGCTCGCTGGATGTGGGGGGATTCTTGTTCCCTTTCAGGGACACCTATTACAACTACGAAACATAAATCGTGCCATACAAACAAAATCAACTATACAACATTGATTCCCTAAACTGGACGGACTATAACACGCTGTGAGAGTGCTGGATGTTATTTAGCGCGGGCCTTACCCTTCCCTACCTTGGAAATCCGGTGGCCATATTTAATCGGATCTCCCCCGATGTGCGGATGTCATCTTCAAATGCTCAGTCCATAGTTCGACTCATAGCTCACCTTCCTCAACCCTGAAAAATTATTCAATGCTCCATCGGGATTTTACACCCAAAGCAAACCCAAGTTTAGCTGTACAGATTTTGACATTTATTTAAACAAAAAGTATATTTCATTGAATAGGCGAATTTAATAAAAAAAAATGGAACCAAAAGATGAAAAAGGAAAAACTTGAACTGTTCGGTTTTGGTTGCCATTGATCCGGGGCTTAAGAATTAACTCTGCCTTCCCTTGATTCGACGAACTTTGCGATTCCTGCCTAAGTCGAGCTCAACGTAGGTGGTCGATTTTTATAGGGGTAATATTTGTACGGGTACCGATTTAATCAACCGAATGACACAAAAAGGGAACAAGTTCCACAATAAATTTACTTAAGTTACAAAAATGTGAATATAAAGACATATAAAAATAATAATTTAGTACTTAATTGTACAGATAATCAAAAAAAAAATTATACCTACTGTAATTTATAGATTTAAATTACCAATTAATAGGATAGCTTTAATGCTATTTAACTAATATATTATTGCTATTATTATTGAAGCAAAAAAAAAAAATATTTAACGAAATTGTCAGATGAGCGCTGTAAATCACTGTCGGTGAATTTGCACTTTTTTATTTATATCTTCGACAGCTAAGAGCTAACCTTGGTTTTGGTCGAAAGTTCACTTAGACGTGCTCAGACGGTGCTGCTCGCCCTGCGCTGTCTGTGAGTACAGGTTGTGGAGCGCTGTTCTAGCAGATTTTTTATTTAATACAGTTGACGGTTTTGTCCTGACTGCTTGAAATTTGTTTGGAATTTGATTTCTTGATGGATGGCATTTGGTAACTTCCCGGTTAGTAACTCCAAATAAATTTTTGGTTTTACTTGGTATAATCACTTCGATGATAATTTAAAAAAAGAGCGTTGGCAGTCAGGGAATATCGATTTAAGATCCCACGCACTGGACCGCCAACACAAGATCTAGGGTGCACAGAAAAAATGCATTTTAACTTTTTTCCTAACTCTCTTCGTGCTTTGGCAAATAATTTCCTATTATCTAAAAAAAAGCAAAACTCACCCACCCTTTATCAAAAATTGATCACCAATATTGATTTAATTAATTATTTTAATTTATTTTAGCTTTTCACTATATTGTAGCATTGACTACAGGATGGGCTGTGCACCAAAAACTAAAACACTGTATCTCAAACTGTAGCAACGACATCTATTGCAAAACCTGTTAGCAGTAAATATTCCAACCTGATGTGCTTACGTTCCACTATTGTTCCACACAATATCCCAATATTCCAGTATCCTCGATTCACCCGGAGAAACATCTAGCATGTTCTAGAACCCCTTGCAATTTCCTATAAATACCCATACCACAACCACCATGGACACAGCTGTTTATAAGTGAATACAGCGATTACTAGAGATATTCGACCAGTGGCGAAAACAAGCGACATATTGAAAATCTGTAGTGACAGTTTCGTTTGAAATAAATAAAGAATAAAGTGATTGAATATTGTGTTGAAGTAAAGTTAGTAGTGGACAATAAATAAACGGTTAAAGTACACAAAAGACAGTTTTATTTAAACGAACCCCAGCAAGAATATTACAT
This sequence comes from Brachypalpus laphriformis, assembly GCA_945910035.1. Taxonomy (NCBI): domain Eukaryota; kingdom Metazoa; phylum Arthropoda; class Insecta; order Diptera; family Syrphidae; genus Brachypalpus; species Brachypalpus laphriformis. Next base: position 134,513,841 of record OX246754.1, read on the forward strand.
TGGTGTCAGAAAAGTGGAATAAAACAGATTTTGTGTATTGCTTATTGTGTAAGTGGAAAAAAAAAGAAATGGTTCAAATCCTGATGTCAGCAAGCATTTATTTATTTCTCATGAAATATATAAAGTCAGTCCGATCATTTGCAAAAGCTTCTGTGAACACGACTGCGAAGGCATAACACTGGCAGTAGCTTGGTCATGTGTCTGGAAAAATTGTTCGGTCTGTTGATGATGATTTGCCCTCGACATCGATTATCGGGAAAAAAGTACTGTGAATCAGAAGCAATGACAATAATAACAAAAAATCTCCCCAGTTATCTGGACGCCACCCCCGGAGAATAGCTGAAGCATAAACAACTGAGCTTCAAAAAAACCACTACACCAACATCTTTCTGTCTCTCTCTCTATCCATCCTTTCCAAACGCCCGCACTGTGTGTAAACATGTTAAAGGTATTCATAACCCTTTGAGTGCGCGCAAATTATAAAAAAAAAAAAAGAAGATTTGTCATTGCCGCAACTAAAAGAAGTACTGAGCCAGCGGGAGCAACCCACGACTGGTACGAAAAGAGAGTTGATCATCAAGTTGCGGAAAATAATGACGGACGAGGGTGCAGATCCTGAAACAGCTTTATTTGACGTCGAAGAAGAACAAGTAAGTACGACGAGTGACATGTCGGCTTTAATGAAATTGCTATCTGAGAAATTCGACGATCAGAATGAAAAATTCGAGAAGCTAGACAATTCTTTAGACGAGCAAAAGAAAAAGTTCGAAATACTAGAAAATTCCTTGGGTGATCAAAAGAATTTTCTAGATGTCAAGCTCGATTAACAAAAGAATTCTCTAGAGCAACAGCTATTCGATCAAAGGAGCGTTCTCGAATGCAAATTCGATGAACAAAATAAAAGTTTAGAAAAAAGATTCGGGACAATTGACGAGAAGATTGAAAATGTAGAAGCCAAAATAGAGACATTTGAAACAGCCGTTGAAGGACGACTCGAGAATGTTGAAACGAAGTTCGAGAATGTTGAAATAATATTCGAGAATGTTCAAACGAAAATCGAGACTGTTGAAGGAAGATTCGAGAATTTGGCAAAGGAACTGGAACACGTAAAGAAGCAGAAAGTTCGGGAGTATTCAACCGACTGCCCGAGAAGGAAAGAGATGCAGCCTCCTGTCTTCGATGGTCAAACATCATGGCCGATATATAAGAGGCAGTTCGAAGCTGCGGCAATGACGAACAACTGGGACGACGAAGAGAAGTCCATTGCTCTCACGCTTGCGCTTAGAGGATCAGCTGCAGAGCTACTACAAACCATTCCCGAGGACAAACAACGTAACTACGACAGTCTGGAGAAAGCCATTGAGATGCGATTCGGTGACGACCACATGCAGCAAGTGTATATGGTCCAATTGCGCAGAAGGGTTCAGATGAAGGGTGAGGCGCTCCAGCAGTTACAAGCGGGCATCGAGCGGCTACCTGGGGCCACGCTTAGGCTACCAGGGGGGGTCAGCAAGGTGGCGGATAGCTGAACGGCCTTCAGATATGTAGGCTAGCTGCGAATAACCAATAAGCAGTCCCCGACCACGAGCGGCGGAATGGAGGGTGTGAGGGAAAAATCACATGAGCCCTGTGAAGTATCTGTGACAGAGTGAGTAGACGCCGCTCTTAAATAAGTGTCCTATCCCGAAGGCAAGGTGTTACGCGACCCGTGCTGAGGCCTGAATGGTGCTGGGGATGTAAAATCAATACAGCATCTCTAACGGAGCCCTCCAGATACCTGCTGACCTCTGGTTGAAATAAAGCCTTACCACGCTACAGGGGGCTATAGCGTGGTCGATATTAATTCCCCCTTACTCGTGGGATTCAAAATGAACAAATTTAAACAAACCAAAATAAATCAAATAAAAATAACAAAAGAAACGGAAAAAAACCAAAAAAATGGGGAGCCAAAAACCCCAACCATAGAAGACCCATTTCGAAACCCATTTCGAAGGGGAGCACTATTGGCTCGATCGCCAGTTGATACTCCGCTTGAAAAGGAACAGGCGGCGATAATATCGCCCCAAATCGTACGCGTGGACTCTGCTACCATAGCTTTAGCTGAGGTTCAAAACAACCCACGCTCCAATGAAGAGATAGGCAAGTGTGATACGATGACTGTACTGGGCAAAAAAATAGCCGAACTTTCTGAATTCATCAAGGATAAGAACAACGTGCATCACGAGATTCGTAAACTGGTGAGTTCTATTCGTACCACGTATGAAAAGGCATTGGACCCTGAAAACGAACGACAAGAACATTTACACGTTGAAAGGCAGGATAAGACTACACAAACCATACAGTCAAAACCGTTAAACTACCGAGCAGCAGTCCTGAAGACCACTGAGGCGTCAAAGCCTGCGGTAGATAGCTGTGATATACGACCACAAACGCCCAAACGCAGGCGGGAAAGCAAAATTACGAGCCAGCAGCTCCCAGCCGCGAAGAAGAAAAAGACCGTGGTCCCGATAGGAAAAGAAAAAACCGTCCAGGTGGAAACCCATAACACGAAAGCCGAAAAGTGGGAAAAGCCAAGAGGAAGTACCAAAAAAAGGCTGAAAGCGCGCCCACATGCTTTAGTGATTAAAGCTAAGGATGGTCTCTCTTATGCAGAAATGCTGCACAAGGTGAAGGACAACCCTGAATTGAGAGAGCTCGGCCAAAAGGTCAACCAAATCAGGAGGACGGCCAAAGGAGACCTACTCTTAAAACTAAGGAGCCTCCCAACAACGGAAACGACCAAGCTTCATGCATCCGTGGAAAAGGCCTTGGGAACAAAAGCGGAAGTGAAAACCCTAACGCACGAGTTACTCATAGAAGTCAAAGATCTGGACGGAATCACAACGAAGGAGGAGATCTGCGAAGCCCTAACCAAGCAATTAGAGGGATCCAAAGAGTACCATGTCGGAACAAGTGCCATAAAGTCTCTGCGAAAAGCTTACTTAGGGACACAGAAAGCGACAGTGAGCCTGCCAGCGGAAGTGGCTGAGAGGCTGGTGACTGCCAGCAAATTGCGCATTGGCTGGGTGGTCTGCCGAATACGGGAAAAAATCATTCCAACAAAATGCTACAAATGTATGGACTTCGGACATACTGCCAGAGCATGCAAAAGTGCGGTGGATTATTCTGACCGGTGTATTAGATGTGGTGCGAGTGGAGACACCGCAAAATCTTGTGCTCTAGAGCCAAAATGCCTGCTGTGTTGTGACAAAAAGAACACAAATAGCAACCATGTCACAGGAAGCGGCAAATGCCCAGCTTTCCAAAAAGCCTTGAGAGACATGAAACACCTTATATGAAGATAAAACAGCTCAACCTCAATCACTGCGAAGCTGCGAACGATCTCCTCATACAATCTGTGCGCGAACAAAAAGTAGACGTCGTAATCCTTAGTGAGCCCTACAAAGAATTCGATGCAAACGCGTGGATAACGGACACTACGGGAAAAGCGGCCATATGGACCTGTGGGAAAACCGCCTTCCAAGAGAGAATGCCAACATCAGGAGATGGTTTTATATGGGCAAAAATCGACGGAATATATATTTATAGCTGCTATGCACCACCAAGCCTCTCGATAGCAGAGTTCGAAGAGCTGCTGGACAAACTCGTAAACGATACTTTAGATCGAAATCCGGCGATCATTGCTGGCGACTTTAATGCATGGGCTGCTGAATGGGGATGCAAAGAAACGAACAGACGCGGAAGATCCCTACTGGAGGCTTTAACAGCCCTAGACGTGGTACTAGTAAACAGCGGAAATAAACCCACGTTTTGCAGAGGAAGCGACGCTTCTATTATAGACATCACATACGTAAGTAGCTCCTTGATAGGAAGAACAAGGTCGGAAGTCAGTGACCTCTATACTCATAGCGACCACCAGGCGATAATATGTGAAGTACTGCCGGAAGCAAGAAGACAAACACCGCTAGCCAGGCTACCCCAGAAACAAGGCTGGAAATCAGACTCTTTCGACGTGGAAGCATTCACATGTATCTTCAACAGAAACGTAGTACTGACGGGTCGTGCGGGCAGTAAAGCAATGCAGGCCATAAATGAGGTTACACGGGCATGTGACGCCACAATGAGGAGAAGAAAGGCTATGGAACATCGTCCCCCAGTTTACTGGTGGAATGAAGAAATCGCGCATCTACGTACCAAGTGTCATCGAGCGAGAAGGGCGTATACGCGATCTAGAGCGAGGGTCGTCTCCAGTGAACTGCAAGAAGACTACAGGGTGGCTCGAAAGGAACTAAAAACAGCTATACTAAAGAGCAAACGGAAGTGTTTCGCCGAGCTGTGTGATGAAGCTGACGAAAATCCTTGGGGCAAAACCTACCAAATCGTCATGAAAAAATTGAAAAGGTGCCAGCCACAGATTTCCACCTGCACAGAGTTCTTACACAACATCGTGGTCGGACTATTTCCTCAGCATTCTCGGATGATCCAATAGTAGAGGCACCAACAATCCGAGAGGTAACCAAAGAAGAAATAATCGAGATTCGCAATAAAATTGGAGATAAAAAAGCACCTGGACCAGATGGTATCCCAAATATAGCACTCAAGACAGCTATAAAAGTAAGCCCAGAAATGTTTATTAACATTTACAACTCGTGCCTGAAGGAAGGAGTCTTCCCGGATCAGTGGAAACGGCAAAACCTAGTACTTCTTCCCAAAGGTAAGAAACCACCAAATGAACCATCATCATACCGCCCGCTCTGTATGTTAGATACGGCTGGCAAAATATTGGAGCGAATCATCTGTAACAGGGTAGAGGCAGCAATTCAAGAATCTGGAGGTCTTTCAGAACACCAATACGGTTTTCGAAAAGCGCGCTCAATAACAGATGCAATCAATGTGGTAGTTAAAACGGCACAAGAGGCTATACAGGGAAGAAGATGGAGAGGCGGTTCCAGAAAGTACTGCTTGGTTATAACTCTTGACATAAAAAACGCCTTCAATACGGCAAATTGGAGTCACATCTTACAAGCGCTCAGAAGGATGAGAGTTCCACAATACCTCATAGACGTTATTGTTGACTACTTCAGGTGCAGAATCTTGGTATACAATACAGACCGCGGCCCCAAGGAATATAAGATCACAGGCGGAGTACCACAGGGCTCAGTCCTTGGCCCTTTGCTCTGGAATAATATGTATGACGGCATACTGCGACTTCCTATACCCGCAGAAACAAAAATAGTGGGATTTGCTGATGATATCGCCATTATTGTCACTGCTAAACTGTTGGAGGAGGTGGAACAGATAAGCAATGCGACAATAAGGTTAATACGAAAATAGCTCACCTCAGTTGGTCTAACACTGGCGGAGCATAAAACTGAAGCAGTCCTGATAAGTAGTAGAAAGAAGGTAGAAACTCTCACCGTTATAGTCGGCGGCCATGAAATAACATCTATACCGCATATAAAATACCTAGGTATCATGATAGATACGAGACTTTCATTTAGAGATCACCTTAAGTATGTAGGCCGAAAAGGTGCAATAGCAAGTGCTGCACTCGCGCGTATCATGCCCAACATAGGAGGACCAAGACATAGCCGTAGGTTACTGCTGGCTAGAGTGGTTACGTCTATAATCCTATACGCCGCACCAATTTGGGCCGGGGCCATGGCAATTAAAACATACAGATCACATATCACATCTGTGTATCGAATATGTGCATTGAGAGCTAGCTGCGCATTTCGCACTACTTCTAGCGATGCAGCTTGCGTGATATCCTGGCAGTAGAACAGCAACGTCAGTACTGCGCAAGAAGAGAAAGAAACGAGGCCAGCGAAAACCGGCTCTATAGAGCAGAAAGCCTAAGAGAATGGCAAGAACGCTGGAATGCTTCTGAGAAAGGCAGGTGGACCCATAGGCTCATACACCAAATCCAGCCATGGTTCGACAGGCAACATGGAGAACTTGAGTTCCACTTAACGCAGTTCCTAACGGGCCATGGATGCTTTCGTTCGTACTTACATAAGTATAAACACGAAAATAGCCCTTACTGTCCGCATTGCTCTGACTGCGTAGAAAACGCAGAACATATATTTTTTGAATGCCCAAGATTCCTCGACGAAAGGAATGCACTAAGGAGTGCACTCGGCCATCCACTGACGCCAGAAAACATCGTTGGCGAAATGCTCAAAAGCCAGGAGGCATGGGACGCAGTCGCTGGGAGCACAATGCGCATAACGAAGATTCTAAGAACCCTAGAAAGAGAAAGGAAAGAATCAGACCGGCGAAATACAATCAATGCTGAGCAGGATAATGCAAACATGCACTAGTCGAATACATCAGACTAAAACCCCCCCCGCGATGAAATGCTTGACGGCAGTACCGCGGGGAATGGGGCGGTCGTGGGAGGGGGTTTTAGTGGGTAAGAGTCCCACACTGTTACTCAGGACGTACGGAGTTTCGTCTTTTGAAGATTACCCCTCCCAATCAAAAAAAAAAAAAAAGGCATCGAGCGGCTGGCACATTTGTCCTATCCAAACGCCGGTGAGGAGATCATTAACGAGATGGCAACAGAAGCATTTACCCATGCCATAGCCGATGCAAAATTGCAAATGGCTGTAAGAATGGCTGGGAAGAAAACCCTCGCCGAAGCTTTGGCGTTTGCTCTGACAATGGAAGCCGCAGACCAGGCCTGTCAGGGAATCCACCGTGTGAGGGAAGTAGCCGCCATCGAATGCTCTTGCCAGAGGATGGACGTCGAAGACCGAAACAACGCTCGTGGAGGACAAATTCGTTGCTGGAACTGCAACAAAATAGGACACTTACAACGGCAATGCAGAAATCCACCCAGACGCGGAAACTGTCCACATTGTGCGAATAGGCGACGCAACGAAGAACCATCCTATAGGGACAACATCCATCCTGTTGGCCAGGCTCCTCGAAACCAGGAGTCGGGAAACGCCTAAGAGCCAGCTTTGCGGGGCAAAAGTTGGCTAATGGAATCGACGCCCCCAAGACCACCATCCAGGTCTCCCAAACCAAACGATGCAACAAGAGTCTAACAGTAGAAGCATTCATCGGCAAAAACAAGTGCATGGCTACTATCAATACCGGCGCCACGACTTCCATTGTAAGAAGAGATCTCGTCCGGAAGTCATGGCTGCACAACACCAGCTGCTACTGTCTTAGAACTGCGACAGGGGAAGCGGCGAAAGTATACGGAGAAGTTCGCCTCACGTTGCAACTAGCAGGGTTGGCCTTTTCTCATGCGTTCCTGGTGGCCGACATATGTGATGAATGCATCATCGGAGTGGACTTTATGAAAGAACATGACGTAATCATCGACATCGGGATGCAAGTTCTGCGGTACCGGAACGTAGAGATTCCTATGGTGTACGGGAACGAGAATGCAGCACATTTGAGGACAATACTCAGCAAGGACGAAGTCTTACCACCTTCTTCCGAGACTATCATTTGGACAAAATTAGAGGGTGATCCTGGGAGCCACCGATTCTATCTATTGGAACCGGATTCAGGAAGGAATTCCCCAAACTACGACAGGATCCTCAAGCACTGCGAACTGGATCGGGATCAGCGAGCCATGGCAGAAAATCTAATCGGTGAGTACGCTGATGTATTTGCCTCACAGGATGGAGAGTATGGCCGAACACATCTAGTGCAACATCGCATAGACACTGGGGATGCCAGACCAATTCGTCAGCCTACCAGACGACTACCATTGGCAAAGCAGACGGAGGTTGCGGATATGGTGTCAACGATGGAGAAGGAAGGGCTCATCGAAAGTTCTAAGAGTCCGTGGGCCTCACCTGTTGTATTGGTCAAGAAGAAGGACGGTAGCACTCGATTCTGCGTGGACTATCGCAGACCCAATGATGTCACCAAAAAGGATAGCTACCCTCTGCCACGGATCGATGACACACTCTCAGGAGCTCGATGGTTCTCCACCCTTGATTTAAAGAGCGGTTACTGGCAGGTACAGATCCATCCAAAGGACCGAGAGAAAACTGCGTTCACTGCAGGAAATGGGCTGTGGCAGTTTACAGTAATGCCATTTGGATTGTGCAACGCTCCGGCAACTTTTGAGCGCCTAATGGAACACGTCCTGCGTGGATTGACCTGGAAAACTTGCTTGGTGTATCTGGCCGATGTGATCGTGATAGGAAAAACGTTCGAGGAACATCACGACAACCTGAAGAATGTGCTAGAACGGCTTCGAAGCGCTCACCTGAAGCTGAACCCAAAGAAATGTGACCTCTTCAGATCCGAAGTCAAGTACCTGGGCCACGTTATCTCATCAGAAGGAGTGCGAACAGATCCAGACAAGGTGGGAGCTGTGAAAAACGGGCCGGTTCCAAAAGACAAACACGAACTCAGGAGCTTTTTGGGTCTCGCTACGTACTACCGACGATTCGTAAAGGACTTTGCCGGAATCCCGAAGAGCTTGCACCAGCTGACGGAAAAAGCAAGGAAATTCAAGTGGTCAGGTGAGTGCGACAATAGCTTCAAGAACCTTAAGCAACAACTATGCGAAGCACCAACACTAGCATATCCCATTCCCGGAGAAATGTTCATCGTGGATGCAGATGCAAGTAACGTCGGCGTCGGAGCGGTTCTTTCGCAGGTATACAACGGCCAAGAGAAGGTAGTCGCATACTCCAGCAAAGTGCTCTCCAAGCCAGAAAGGAACTACTGCGTGACCAGGCGAGAACTTCTGGCGCTGCTTCTGGCGACAAAACACTTCCATAAATACCTCTATGGCCAAAAGTTCCTTTTGCGCACACACCACGCGGCTCTAAAATGGCTGCTGCAGTTCAAGAATCCAGAGGGCCAGGTTGCAAGATGGATTGAACGGCTGCAGATGTACGATTAAGAAATACAGCATCGTAAAGGGAAACTTCATTCTAATGCGGATGCCTTATCCCGGCGAGCATGTAAGAGCGACTGCAAGCATTGTGTGCGGCAGGAAGAGAAGAACCTTCTTTCCATCCAAAGGGCAAGAGCTGAGCCTATCGCCGGTTGGAGTGCAGAGGAAATCCGCAAAGCTCAAAAAGAAGACCCAGACATCGAGCCGATATTAGCGTGGAAGCAATTTATGGAAAAGCAAAATGGACAGGATATCTGGGACAGGAGCCCACTCTCAAGGCATACTGGGCTCAGTGGGACTGCCTTCATGTGCAAGATGGTGTTCTGAAAAGGAATTGGGAAAGGCCGGACGGGAAAGATTTCATAATGCAGCTTGTCTTGCCGCGATCAAAAGTACACGAGGTGCTACGGGAGATGCATGATGAAGCATCCGGAGGTCATTTGGGTGCAAACAAGACGCTGGGGAAGGTGCGAGAACGTTTCTATTGGCTCAGCGCAAGGGTAGACGTAGAGAGTTGGTGCCGAAAATGCGTCGTGTGTGCCGCCAGCAAGGGACCCAGAACGAAAACGCGAGGCAAGATGCACCAGTGCAATATGGGCGCACCCTTTGAACGGATCGCCGCTGACATCGCTGGTCCATTTCCAGAAACCGACAATGGTAACCGTTACATACTAGTCGTCATGGACTACTTCAGCAAATGGCCGGAAGCGTTCGCCATCCCTAACCAGGAAGCGAAGACCATCGTGAAACAGATCGTCAACAACTGGGTGAGCAGATTTGGCGTGCCCATGGAACTACATTCTGACCAGGGACGAAACTTTGAATCGAAGATATTCCAAGAGGTATGCCAACAACACAATCCGACGGGATGGTAGAGCGCTTCAACAGAACCTTAAACGAACATCTCTCCAACGTCGTAGAAGACCACCAGCGCGATTGGGATCGACAAATTCCTCTCTTCTTGATGGCCTACCGAAATGCAGTGCACAGTACTACTGGACATACTCCATCCGAAGTCTTGTTTGGTCGAGCAGTTCGGTTACCTAGTGAGGTGAAGTTTGGATCCCCTAACGATGAGCCCAAGAGTGAAGAGGACTACGTTTCAGACCTCAGGGAAAGGATCCGAGACATACATCAGAGGACCAGGACGAGGATAAGGATAGCGAGTGACCGCATGAAAACCAGGAACGACACAAAGGCAACAACGTCCAGCTTCCACGAGGGAGACCTAGAATGGCTGTACAACCCACACCGGCAAAAGGGAAGGTCACCCAAGCTGCAGCAAGACTGGGAGGGCCCTTATAAAGTGGTCACACGCATCAATGACGTCGTCTTCCGGATTCAGCGTGGAGTAAGAGGCAAGATGAAAATTGTCCACCTGGATCGTCTTCATCGTTACCATGGCAGTAATCCAGATGATCTTGCTCGGGACGAACAAGTTTAAGAGGGAGGCAGTGTAGCATTGACTACAGGATGGTTTGTGTACCAAAAACTAAAACACTGTATCTCAAACTGTAGCAACGACATCTATTGCAAAACCTGTTAGCAGTAAATATTCCAACGTGATGTGCTTACGTTCCACAATTGTTCCACACAATATCCCAATATTCCAGGATCTTCGATTCACCCGGAGGAATATCTAGCATGTTCTAGAACCCCTTGCAATATCATATAAATACCCATACCACAACCACCGTGGACAGAGGTGTTTATAAGTGCATACAGCGATTACAAGAGGGGAATTAGACCATTGTAGCGACAGTTTAATTTGAAATAAATAAAGAATAAAGTGATTGAATATTGTGTTAAAGTAAAGTTGGTGTTTGATAATAAATAAACGATTAAAATACACAAAAGACGGTTTTATTTAAACGAACCCCAGCAAGAATATTACATTATTAATACACAAGCTTACTTCTCTAGAATAAACAAAGATAAATAAACCGAAAATAGTGCTTAAAAAGACTAAACATATTCAGTCTGCAATAATTTATCTTCAGTGCAATCAACGTTAATAAAAAATAAATAAAAACTGTCACACCGTTGATGCAAAAAAAATATATCAGTAAACATAAGCAAAATGTTATCAGTGAAAAGTAAATATCACAGAGAAAATAAGAAGGCAATACTTCTTCCTTTTAGCAGCCACGTTATGATCCGAAAATAAGGGATCATAACCCTCCCACTTCACCGCATTTCTACTGATCGCCTGTGGGGTTCGCCGCAGTACATAAGAATAAATTAGTAAAAGCTAAAAAGTAAAAAGGATTATTATCACAGTCAGTTAATTAAATATCACAGCTTAAACATCTACAACTACAGTGATGAGCCGATTAACCGGGATGGGCATCACCGAGCTCATCACGGAAAATCGAAAAACCCGGATAAACGAATTTCTTTCTATAAAACAAAAACTTAATTAAAGTCAACAAAAACGTAATTATCATATCAATGAAACAAAAACGAAACAAAAATAATTAAAATTCATTACTCTGCTTTTACACGTAGACTTTTGAGGCTGGACTCTTTTCGAAGTTCTCTTTCGTGAGTCTTGCGCTCTTTTTCTTCTCAACTTTTCGAATTTTCTTTCTCTTTTGCACTTATGTGAGTCCAGCCTTAACAGTATACGTGTAAAAGCAGACTTAGCAACAATTCATAAAATATATACGTAAAAGGTTTAAATAAATACGCGGTTATCCAATAGTAATATAACTTTACAGTCTTTTCCAAGATTGGTATTTTCCAGATGCTCTTTGACTTCGGGTATATGTAAAGTTTCGGTTGAGCTACTACAAAAAAATTGTTTGTGCTACCCAAGCCATCTTGTTGCCCTTATACACACATATGAAGCTCTCTCACATTTTTGATTGCTCTTGGGTGAAGACTTTCACCAATTACCATTGCAGCAAACTAGCACAGTGAGTCGTTCCCTGGGATCTTTATAGCACTCAACAACATGTTCTTCTTTACATGACCAAATATTTCGTGGTAAAGACCTCCAAAAAGGTTTGCCTCGCCCGCATTATCAGCTCATCAGCATAATCAGCTGTTTCTTTTTCACCTGAACTTTGAGACAATGAATTGCATGACGGTTTTTGAAATTTCTCAGCCAGACAGATGAACACAAACATTCAGGGTCTTAACCCAACTCGACGTGAAAATATTGTGAAAATATTTTGCCTTTTCCTCAATTATTTCGCGAGAAAGTGAAATTCCCTTAAGTCTTTGCTGACGTACCCATTCATATGTTACACTATCCACTTTTGGGCTCTCAGCTTTCTTAAATGTTTTACGTTTCTGCAAACCTTTGATAGAATCACTTTCAGCAAAAAATTTGAGAATCATATCCTGATTTTTAAGCAAGTCGTACACAGTTTGTGCGCCTATTTCATATTTTTGAGCCGAATTTTTCATACAAATATTTTTTAGTATATGATCATTAATTAAGTATATTTTTTTTCTAACTGTAACCATCTATTACATCAATAACGCACAAAACCAATGTATGTACTCGTAAGTGCGAAGAATTTGCACAAATGAACATGTAACACGATTGTGTTCTGTTTTCGTTTTGAGTTGATTTAAGCTTGCATCCCGAATAATAGTTAATCGAATTTCAATGGGAAAGAAACATTTTTTTTTTTAAATATGCGGGTTGATTGGGTCTCCTGGTTAATTGGACCCTGGTTAATCGGCTCTCCACTGTATACTCAAATAAATAATCTACAGAAATGAAATAAATAAATAAATACTTAACCTAAGAATAAATAAAACAGTGGAAATCTAATAGATAAAATAATATAAAAACGAAGTGATGTGACGGCAATAACATAGAACGTGCTTAGAACAAATACGTGATACCTGAAACGCTTAACATAGAATCATACGTAAAATACTTTGCTAGTGCTTTTATTGTTTTAAATCTTTTGCACGAAAAATTCCAATTGTTTTGCCGGCGGTATTCTCTAACTCGTACATGTTTTCCCTACCGATCTAACAATCCTGCATTTAACATACTTCTGGCATAGTTTGCTTGCGAGGTATTTGGAGGTGTCGCTCAGGATGAAGCTTCTCCGAAAAACTTCTTGCCCTGGGAGAAAACGTACTTTACGTGTCCGGGTGTTATACTTTTTTGCGCTGCATACATTCGCCTTTAATATATTTTCTTTAATTTTATCACGTATGATTTGCAGTCGCGTTTGTCGGGGAAGAGTTAACAGCTCACTGTCGTCTAACTTTTTGCCCACCTCATAACCACTCCCGTGTGTCATCATGTTTACACCTGTATAGGCCTTTTTTGTCGAAGGCTGAGGTGAGCTCGCCGGCTCCAGGGTCAGCCCCAAAGAAATACCCTAAAACTTTGGGAAAGAGGTACTGTATTAAAACTATGAGACTAGTGTGACAATGTTCCCTTTAACAATTCAATATTCTGTTACTAACAACTCTTATACTTAACAATTCATGGATAAACTTAATTCTACACTACAATAATACTTAAACCCCTAGCTCAGGCTTGGACTGGCCTCCTTGGCGGGTCTCTGGGGTTGCGGTGTCTTGGAACGGCTTGACAGGTCGTGCGGTCCACACGCGGTACTGGTACGGGCTTGTCAGTGCAGGGCACGGGCTGACTGGCTATGTCCGTGCAGGGCACGGGCTGGCTGGGTGTCCGTGCAAGGCACGGGCTGGCTGGGTGTCCGTGCAAGGCACGGGCCCCCTGGCTGGTCCGTGCAAGGCACGGGCTGACTGGCGAGTCCGGACAGGGTCCGGGCTGCTTCTCAGGAAGGAGAGCCAAGCGTAAGCTTGGAGCGGGAAAGGCTGGCGGTAAAACTCCGCTAAATGCCGGGCTGGAGGATTGGTCCCAAAGGAATAGGGACACTTATCAAGGGACGGGACGGCTGTGGTCAAAACGGACCATTAGCTGAATACCCACTCACTGGGGTGAAGGCACGAAAACCAAAACCAAAAATGTTGGTGACCGAATTCGGGGGAGAGTCTGTTCCAGGTACGCTGGATTGGTACACTTATCACCACTGAGCAGACTCTACCGACTGCCACTTACGTTCTCTTACTTATGGGATATCCTCGTTAGAACGAAGTGCGACTTTTTAAAACTCCTTCGTGTTTTGTTGTTGTTTGCGACTCGTTGACTTTCTGGCTTTATTTTATATTGGCGTGCCTTAGGGTATACCATACTTCCTTATGAGTCGGTCGTCTTTGTAGAGGTACCCCAAAGTATGCAACCCTTTTGGTGGCATGGGTCGTTCTCTGCCAAAACACCTGGCTCTATACCCTGTTTCCTTTCTTGGTTGGTAATTGAAGGTAGGGAAACATGTCACTTCGTTACACACCAAACAAGGCGAAATACGGCGACACACCAGTCGCGGTATGATGTGAACTTCCCAACGCGCATGCTATATTGTGGAGGTGGAGATCCCAGTCGCGTTGGTCGTTCTTAATGTATGAACGCACAGCCGCAAACAGTGTTCTGTTAACTCTCTCAGACGGGTTCGTTTGTGGAGAATAATTCGCAAATTTCTGCAGCAAGCTCTGAAATTCCTTTGCAAGAAACTGCTTTCCGTTGTCGGAGTGAATAATTTGAGACACTCCGAACATGTTAGAAACATCTTCGTGCAAAAATTTGACAAAGGTTGAAGCAGTCGCCTTCCTAAGTGCTTTAAATAAAACAAATTTTGACAAATGATCCATAATCATAAAAATATAACAATTACCGGACTTAGAACGTGGAAATGGGCCAAAAAAATCAACATAAAGTTTTTGAAATGGACGATTGGTACAATAACGAGTTGAAATTGGTGGACAAGCTACCTTGTTGGACGCTTTACACTGTTTACAAATATCACAATTGATTACATATTGACGAATTTGAACAGTCATGTTCGGCCAATAAAAAAATTGCCGAACTCTATGAACAGTCTTCGCGATGCCACCATGAGCCGCTTGAGGAGGATTATGGGCCTGGGAAATGATATCCTCGGTTAAACTTGAAGGAATCCATAATCTCCACGCATGTTTTTGGGCGAACTCATCTTCAGTGACTGGAAATGACCTCTTATAAACAAAATTATCTACGACTTTCAGGTCGGGTAAGTCATTTTTATGTACTTTGACTGTTTTAATTAATTGCAGATATTGGTCTGATACAAACTCTTCGGAGTTCAGGTCAATTAAAGGTGCAATATCTTGTACGTTCAGACTTTCAATATAAATACGTGACAAGGTATCGGGGACTACATTTAACGTGCCTTTGGGATGCTCTATTTCAAAGTCGAACACCCGCAACTGTAGATTCCACCGAGCCAATCTACCACTTAGGTCTTTCAGAGCCATAAGCCATCGTAGACTAGAATGGTCAGTGATTACGGTGAAGGGCATCCCTTCGACATACGGTCGGAATTTTTTGACGGCCATGACCGCAGCCAGGCATTCCTTCTCCGTCACGCTTTTGTTGGCAGGTGTTCAACTTTTGAGAAAAGTACGCGATTGGCGCTTCCTCATCACAATCATTCTTTTGAAATAGAACGGCACCTATTCCCATCTGAGAGGCATCGCATTGAATGTAAAATCGTCTCTTGAAGTCAGGATGGGTTAGAACGGGCGCTGTGGTTAATGCTTCTTTTAATTTTCCAAATGCTTCTAATGCTTCATTCGTCATGCTAAACTTTTAATTTTTCTTCTTCAAGGTGTCTGTGATTGGGACTGCTAAACTAGAGAAGTCACGGTTGAATCGCCTATACCACCCCGCTAGTCCAAGTAGCCTACGGACCTGACGAGGAGTTTTCGGGACGGGAAAATCTTCAATTGCCTCAACTTTAGCAGGATCCGTCTTCAGCACCCCACCACCAACCAGGAAACCAAGGCATTTTAATTGCTTGGAGCAAAACTTTGATTTATCCAGGTTGATGGTGAGGCCGCCTTGTTTTAAAAACTGGGCTACCTCTTCCGGCAAGGCGATATGAGTCTCGAAGTCCGGAGCTATGATGAGCAAGTCATCTAGGTACACCAACACTCTGTCTCTCAACCGTGCAGGAATTACCTTGTCCATTAACCGATACATCCTTTGAGCTGCATTACACAACCCAAATGGCATGACGGTGATAGAAGGGTCTTCCTGGCACTGTAAACGCAGTCTTTTCCCTACTCTGATTCTCCAGCGCTATTTGCCAAAATGCATCTTTCAGGACCACAATACTAATATAGTAGGTGTCCTGTAGACGGCTGAGGAGTCCATCGATATGTTGGAGAGAATATGCATCTTTTTTCGTAAGGGTGTTTACTTTCCTGGAGTCCAGGCAAAGACGATCCTTGCCTGGCTTCCGTATAAGGACCTCTGGTGAACACCACGCTTGTACAGCTAGGGAGACTGGGTAGTGACGCTGCTCGACTGGGACCGCATCACCTGTGTCGATGACATGCTCCTCCAGCTTCGTCTTTCCAAGACAGTACTTATCAAACCCTAAAAACTCCTGTTTAGCCACTTCCAACCGACACGCTTGAGATGGAGATAGCTGATGGACATTTGGACTCTGAGTTTCGTTGGAAAGTGTAATAGAACCAATTATTTGAGGTGCTGACTCAAATGCTTCCCAAAAGTCCACTCCAAGGTAGACTTCTTGATCCTGCCCCACTGTCTAAAAGGCCAAGAACTTCATGATCAGCAATTCTAACTTTTGTATAAGGTCAGGCCCATTGTTCATATTTATAACTGTAGATAAAATATTCTTTTTGACGATTTTTCTTAGGCGGTATCTTTCCCTAGCTTTTATGGTACGTTTGGAAGCAGTATTTTTAAAATTATTATTAAAAATTCTATTTCTAGTTTCATTTTATTCACTTATTCTAACATGCAATGGTTTTATTCGATATCTATTCTTGCTTTCTTCTTCTGATACTATATGTTTGTTTCTTTTTAGTAATCTTATGGCTTGACCATCCGCTTGCGATGCTCTTGAGTCTGGATCAGCGCGTGGAACTTTTGAATGCATACCAGTATACTGCATTGCAGCTATTTGGTCTTCTTGATAGTAATGCTCTTCTTCACGGTGATCGAGCTCGTTCGCCGCGTACCTTGGCAAAGACCTATGGTGATGCTTAGGTCCATCTCGCGAAGGAAAAGCATTCTCAGCATCCTGATATGCATATCGCAACTGTTCTGTGGTAAATATTGGCATGGGATAAACTAACTTTCCTATTTTTTTATTCAAATTCCTTTCCAGGATCCTCACCAACTCCAATTCCGGAATCTGTATCCTGAGCTGAGATTTCAGTTTAGCGATTCCCGCAAAGAAATTATCACAATTCTCTCAGTCACCATATCGATGATCCATGATTTCCAGCATTATTTCAAAGTACGACTTTGAATTGCGAAGCTGGCGCATCAATGCATCGCGCAGCATTGGCCAGTCTGGACGATAATTGGATCGCTGGTATTGCCAATACCAGTCGTATGTTGTGCCTGAGAGTAGCATGTGAAAATCGCGTATAATTCCAGCCCAGGAAGAGTCATACTAGGATTGTAAAGTCTCCAAACGGAAGATGAAATCCTTGATGGTGAGTGTGTCTGGTTTACCCTCAAATTTGATTCCCCACTTACCGATTTTTATTGGACATCGAACGCTTGTATGAAAATTCGTTACACAATCAGTAAGTGAAGGATTGTGTTGGTAAGTTTTTTGTGTTTGTCTATTTTGATAATGTGGCTGGTGAGTATTTCTGTTACGCCTGTTGTCGTTATTGGTCCTAATATTATTGTTTTGCCCTAGGTGAGGATTGCCTATGGAAGTTTGCGGAATTGCAACTTGGCGAGAAGATTCAGAACTTTGTGCTTGTCTCGTTTTGGGTCTTGGGACAATGTTCGAAGCTGGCTCTACCACTTCATTGCTGATGGGAGTTGGCTTGGTAACACAATTAATTTCCTTAATAAAATCTATAAAGTTCTTCCTCGACTCTTTCGTTATCATTTCAGATATTTCTGCATTCTTGACTTCCTTATAAGAGGCACATGCTTCCAGAATTGCAATGTTAATTGCTGATTTTATTTCCGATGGTACCAAGAATTATTTTTCAGCTTCATTATTTTGCCTTTGTCTCATTTCAGCTTGAATGCCCGCTTGTTCGACCATTGTGCGGTTGCTGTCATTTAGGGCTTCGAGAGATGCTGCTAAATGACTTAAACTACTGTAGGAGGGTGCTGATATGGATTCTGCAGAACTTTCAGAATGGCTTGAGCTAGTTGGGTTCATTGGAGGAGGAGGGAACATATAGGACATCGCTGGTGGTGGACGTGTGTTACGAGGACTGTGCTGTACTGGCTCGAAGGTGATCTGACTAGCACTAGTGATGATCAGATTTTCCTCTAACAATTGCCTATTAACGGAACGAGTGAGTATTCCATCATTAGCAGCTGGTATATTGCTCCTAATGAATGAATCTTGGTATCAACTAAACTACTACAGCCGTATTCATAAAAAATTGCTAACACACCGATAACCAACGAGTTAACTAACTCGTAGTTAGCGGGGTTTTCCATTAGTTAAATATTCTTATCAATAAAAATGTTTTCTCCATGCAATAGCTATCTGACGCTTTAATTGTATCTAGAGTTTGCAAATGGCAACAACTGTCCTTAATTGTACCAAAATGTAAAGAAAATCTACTGCATTCTATTGAAATGTCATAATAATTGACAACTGGGGCAAATCTGTGGTGGGCGATAAAAGAAAAAGCTGACAAATAGACTGGTTTTTTAAGAGGTAATTACAATTTATTTATATTATTACTATAATTTTCACTAATACTATTTTTAAATTACGGGAATACAACACACCGACGAGCAGGGAAGGCTCTGGAGGCCCTGAAGCAGGACAACTTTCATGAAGATCCACGTGCGGATTGGCGATGTCGAAAAAGTTGCCAAAGGTCCAGGACAGTTTCAAGAGCCCCAAGGAAAAGAAGCCCAAGCGCAAGGGAATTGCATCAAAGGCAAAATTCCCACCTCGGCACTTCGGTGATGTGAGTGGGAACTTCTCCAAAAATAACTGCACCGCGTGCGACACCAGGGACTGATGCATTTGCTGCTTGCGCACTCATCAGGATACACAATGTCTTAAGTGAACTGCATAGGTTAATTAATGTAATTTCCAAGTTAATAAAACTTAGTTAAGTTAAGTTGACTTTTATTTCATTTTTAAAAAAGAAGTTAACAGAAACAAGAAAAGTTATAAGTCTTTTGGTTTGGCTGACGGCCGTCTACCAGATTGACGATTAACATGATACTTAATAAATATATTGACTTAAATATGAAATTTAGAAGTTCTCCTGAATAACGCGTTGCCTGTAGCGAAGGGCATTCAGTGCATAATTGTATAATGAATCCCATCCTTGCCATCCATTCAGAATGCAGATTGCCTCATCTTCACCTAGGATAGTTGATCCAAAGAAACGTAAACGTAATTCCTTTAAAATTGGACAAATAGCAAGAAAGTGAAACACATCTTCTCGTACATTCAAATTGCACATATTGCACAAAATTGGAAGGTCTGGGCGGTGTGGTATAAAATTTAGGTGTACTAGCTCTCCTCTCAATTTAAATATAGTACTTATTTTATCCGCTGAATTAGAGTTTAGAAAATACGTACTGTCTTGAAGATGATATGTTAATTTGCTATAGAGCAACCTATGCTGAGATGATTGGGCTTCATTAGCATACCTCTCGTACAAATTGTTTCCTGTTTTTTCAAGCAGAGTGTTAAATTGACATCTCATTAACGTAGGCAGCACATCTGGTGAAATACTTAGGCTTACACCACACTCGGATGCAAGATTCTGCCACTCACCCACGAAGTTAGCTCTTGTTGTTAAAAGATGTGTAAGAACAATTTTCGGCAACCTCTTTTCGTCCATCGACATTACTTTGATTATATAGCTAAAGTGTAATATCAAAGTTTCCAAAAACATAGGTGGCATCGCAGTTTCTAGATATAACATGTAATTTGGCGTACTACAAGGCAATCGAAAGATTCGCTTCAGGAAATATCGGAAAAATGTTTCCACTGCTGGGAAAGAGCGGTATCCCCACACCTGGGCTCCATATAATAGTATTGATGCCGCAGTTGTGCGAAACAGTTTTTGTTTTGAGCTATGGGTTACATAATTATTCATAATGCAGCGAGTTATGTCCATAGTACATAGAATGTCCAATGTCCATAGTACATAGAATGTCCATAGTGCATTATAACATATTAATTTACTTATCATGTATCATTCACTCATGTATCATTCACTGTGGGAGCAGACGCTACGTCAGCTTTCCCAATTGTAATGTAATAATATATCTTTGCTCCAATGCATAAACCGTGAGACCGGATATGTCACCGTGTTCTCACCTGCATGCATTGCGAGCATATTCAAAGCAAAAAATATTAAGAATAAATAAATCAGTTGTAATCTAGAACTCAAAGGCGTTGGTCGTTTAATATTTTATAATCGGCGCAGTCGACGGTCGTAGACGAGGAATTCCATCGTGGAACATTTTCCCTACGAAGAACTTAACGCGATAATTGAAATTTAAATTGTATCAAAGTACTCCACAAATAAAACAGAATAAAAAAAAAAAAAAAGTGAAGTGACTAAACGCGTTCAATAAATTTGATGCATTGTTATCAAAAAGAAAAAAAAAATAAAGAAAAAATAAAAAAATTGCATTGTTATAAAACAGAATAAAAAAAAAAAAAGTGAAGTGACTAAAAACGCGTTCAACAAATTGTTTGAATTGTTATCAAAAAGAATAAAAAAAAAATAAATAAATAAAAAAAATTGCATTGTTATCAAATAGAATAAAAAAAAAATAGAAGTTGAGTGTTAAGATGGCCAAACTGGAGCAGATTTTTTCCATGTAAGTGGTAGTGTTATGGCTGAATCCCTTGACTCTCCCCCTATCAATCCTCTTCCAGTTCCTACAGTAGATATAAATTCAATTCTAGACGATTTAAGAAATCTTACGATAAGTGCTCCCGATTCTCATTCAAACATGTCAGTCCAGCAATTTTTAAGAGTTCACGCTGACACTATACCAGATTTCGACGGAGAGGTGAATGAACTAAATTTATTCCTTGAAAGTATAGAATCAATTGTTACACACTTTTATGATGCAACTAACCCAAATAATTACCAAAATGTGATGATATTTAGGACAATCCTAAGCAAACTGAAAGATTCAGCAAGGGAAGTCGTAAATATCAGTGGGGCAAACACAATAGATGAAATAAAAAAGGAACTAATTGCTAATTTTAGCGACCATCGCGACGAGTTTTGCTTATCGTTTGACCTCAATAATTTGAAACAGACCAAAACCGAAACGCCCCAGCAATTTTATGACAAAATTCGAACAATTTTAAATTTTTTTTTTCCCCGAGGGTAGGTGAATATCTTCAAGAAGACAATATGAGGATCGACAGCGCGTGCTCATAGTAGTGTGGGATTCTTACCCACTAAAAAACCTCCCTTCAAAGCAGACTTGTTTTCATTTTTTACTACAACTAAGTATTCGACTTATCAAGTAGTTTTCATTTCACGAAATAATGACGTTTTGCAGGTGCCTTCCCATTAGAAGTTCCTGCTAGTTCCGCAGTTTGGACGCGGTTACTTATCGCGCTAAGTCTAAAGGTTTGGTTCTTTGTAGACGGCGTAGTAAATTTCTTTCATCCAAAACTTGGAGGACTGTAATATTTATGTGACTTTCTAGTCGACTTTTATGCTTTCTCGCGTAGTTTTTGATTTCGTCTTCTATAGTTTTAATGCCAAGATCTCTGTAGATATCGCTGTTTCTGATATACCACGGCGCATTTACAATACCTCTTAGTACTTTGTTCTCAAAAGTTTGTAAAATTTTAATATTACTTATTTTGGTACAACCCCAGAGTTGTATACCATATGTCCATACGGGCTTTAGCACTTGCTTATATAAAAGCAGTTTGTTATATATATTAAGCTTGGAATATTTTCCAAGTAACCAATACATTTCTCTATATTTATGATCTAGTTCTTTGCGGCTCAGTGGGACTGCCTTCATGTGCAAGATGGTGTTCTGAAAAGGAATTGGGAAAGGCCGGACGGGAAAGATTTCATAATGCAGCTTGTCTTGCCGCGATCAAAAGTACACGAGGTGCTACGGGAGATGCATGATGAAGCATCCGGAGGTCATTTGGGTGCAAACAAGACTCTGGGGAAGGTGCGAGAACGTTTCTATTGGCTCAGCGCAAGGGTAGACGTAGAGAGTTGGTGCCGAAAATGCGTCGTGTGTGCCGCCAGCAAGGGACCCAGAACGAAAACGCGAGGCAAGATGCACCAGTACAATATGGGCGCACCCTTTGAACGGATCGCCGCTGACATCGCTGGTCCATTTCCAGAAACCGACAATGGTAACCGTTACATACTAGTCGTCATGGACTACTTCAGCAAATGGCCGGAAGCGTTCGCCATCCCTAACCAGGAAGCGAAGACCATCGTGAAACAGATCGTCAACAACTGGGTGAGCAGATTTGGCGTGCCCATGGAACTACATTCTGACCAGGGACGAAACTTTGAATCGAAGATATTCCAAGAGGTATGCCAACAACACAATCCGACGGGATGGTAGAGCGCTTCAACAGAACCTTAAACGAACATCTCTCCAACGTCGTAGAAGACCACCAGCGCGATTGGGATCGACAAATTCCTCTCTTCTTGATGGCCTACCGAAATGCAGTGCACAGTACTACTGGACATACTCCATCCGAAGTCTTGTTTGGT
The DNA here is from genome assembly GCA_945910035.1 of Brachypalpus laphriformis. Taxonomy (NCBI): domain Eukaryota; kingdom Metazoa; phylum Arthropoda; class Insecta; order Diptera; family Syrphidae; genus Brachypalpus; species Brachypalpus laphriformis. The sequence continues at coordinate 134,536,525 of OX246754.1, forward strand.
CGAGCAGTTCGGTTACCTAGTGAGGTGAAGTTTGGATCCCCTAACGATGAGCCCAAGAGTGAAGAGGACTACGTTTCAGACCTCAGGGAAAGGATCCGAGACATACATCAGAGGACCAGGACGAGGATAAGGATAGCGAGTGACCGCATGAAAACCAGGAACGACACAAAGGCAACAACGTCCAGCTTCCACGAGGGAGACCTAGAATGGCTGTACAACCCACACCGGCAAAAGGGAAGGTCACCCAAGCTGCAGCAAGACTGGGAGGGCCCTTATAAAGTGGTCACACGCATCAATGACGTCGTCTTCCGGATTCAGCGTGGAGTAAGAGGCAAGATGAAAATTGTCCACCTGGATCGTCTTCATCGTTACCATGGCAGTAATCCAGATGATCTTGCTCGGGACGAACAAGTTTAAGAGGGAGGCAGTGTAGCATTGACTACAGGATGGTTTGTGTACCAAAAACTAAAACACTGTATCTCAAACTGTAGCAACGACATCTATTGCAAAACCTGTTAGCAGTAAATATTCCAACCTGATGTGCTTACGTTTCACAATTGTTCCACACAATATCCCAATATTCCAGGATCTTCGATTCACCCGGAGGAACATCTAGCATGTTCTAGAACCCCTTGCAATTTCATATAAATACCCATACCACAACCACCGTGGACAGAGGTGTTTATAAGTGCATACAGCGATTACAAGAGGGGAATTAGACCATTGTAGCGACAGTTTAATTTGAAATAAATAAAGAATAAAGTGATTGAATATTGTGTTAAAGTAAAGTTGGTGTTTGATAATAAATAAACGATTAAAATACACAAAAGACGGTTTTATTTAAACGAACCCCAGCAAGAATATTACATTATTAATACACAAGCTTACTTCTCTAGAATAAACAAAGATAAATAAACCGAAAATAGTGCTTAAAAAGACTAAACATATTCAGTCTGCAATAATTTATCTTCAGTGCAATCAACGTTAATAAAAAATAAATAAAAACTGTCACACCGTTGATGCAAAAAAAATATATCAGTAAACATAAGCAAAATGTTATCAGTGAAAAGTAAATATCACAGAGAAAATAAGAAGGCAATACTTCTTCCTTTTAGCAGCCACGTTATGATCCGAAAATAAGGGATCATAACCCTCCCACTTCACCGCATTTCTACTGATCGCCTGTGGGGTTCGCCGCAGTACATAAGAATAAATTAGTAAAAGCTAAAAAGTAAAAAGGATTATTATCACAGTCAGTTAATTAAATATCACAGCTTAAACATCTACAACTACAGTGATGAGCCGATTAACCGGGATGGTCATCACCGAGCTCATCACGGAAAATCGAAAAACCCGGATAAACGAATTTCTTTCTATAAAACAAAAACTTAATTAAAGTCAACAAAAACGTAATTATCATATCAATGAAACAAAAACGAAACAAAAATAATTAAAATTCATTACTCTGCTTTTACACGTAGACTTTTGAGGCTGGACTCTTTTCGAAGTTCTCTTTCGTGAGTCTTGCGCTCTTTTTCTTCTCAACTTTTCGAATTTTCTTTCTCTTTTGCACTTATGTGAGTCCAGCCTTAACAGTATACGTGTAAAAGCAGACTTAGCAACAATTCATAAAATATATACGTAAAAGGTTTAAATAAATACGCGGTTATCCAATAGTAATATAACTTTACAGTCTTTTCCAAGATTGGTATTTTCCAGATGCTCTTTGACTTCGGGTATATGTAAAGTTTCGGTTGAGCTACTACAAAAAAATTGTTTGTGCTACCCAAGCCATCTTGTTGCCCTTATACACACATATGAAGCTCTCTCACATTTTTGATTGCTCTTGGGTGAAGACTTTCACCAATTACCATTGCAGCAAACTAGCACAGTGAGTCGTTCCTTGGGATCTTTATAGCACTCAACAACATGTTCTTCTTTACATGACCAAATATTTCGTGGTAAACACCTCCAAAAAGGTTTGCCTCGCCCGCATTATCAGCTCAACAGCATAATCAGCTGTTTCTTTTTCACCTGAACTTTGAGACAATGAATTGCATGACGGTTTTTGAAATTTCTCAGCCAGACAGATGAACACAAACATTCAGGGTCTTAACCCAACTCGACGTGAAAATATTGTGAAAATATTTTGCCTTTTCCTCAATTATTTCGCGAGAAAGTGAAATTCCCTTAAGTCTTTGCTGACGTACCCATTCATATGTTACACTATCCACTTTTGGGCTCTCAGCTTTCTTAAATGTTTTACGTTTCTGCAAACCTTTGATAGAATCACTTTCAGCAAAAAATTTGAGAATCATATCCTGATTTTTAAGCAAGTCGTACACAGTTTGTGCGCCTATTTCATATTTTTGAGCCGAATTTTTCATACAAATATTTTTAAGTATATGATCATTAATTAAGTATATTTTTTTTCTAACTGTAACTATCTATTACATCAATAACGCACAAAACCAATGTATGTACTCGTAAGTGCGAAGAATTTGCACAAATGAACATGTAACACGATTGTGTTCTGTTTTCGTTTTGAGTTGATTTAAGCTTGCATCCCGAATAATAGTTAATCGAATTTCAATGGGAAAGAAACATTTTTTTTTTTAAATATGCGGGTTGATTGGGTCTCCTGGTTAATTGGACCCTGGTTAATCGGCTCTCCACTGTATACTCAAATAAATAATCTACAGAAATGAAATAAATAAATAAATACTTAACCTAAGAATAAATAAAACAGTGGAAATCTAATAGATAAAATAATATAAAAACGAAGTGATGTGACGGCAATAACATAGAACGTGCTTAGAACAAATACGTGATACCTGAAACGCTTAACATAGAATCATACGTAAAATACTTTGCTAGTGCTTTTATTGTTTTAAATCTTTTGCACGAAAAATTCCAATTGTTTTGCCGGCGGTATTCTCTAACTCGTACATGTTTTCCCTACCGATCTAACAATCCTGCATTTAACATACTTCTGGCATAGTTTGCTTGCGAGGTATTTGGAGGTGTCGCTCAGGATGAAGCTTCTCCGAAAAACTTCTTGCCCTGGGAGAAAACGTACTTTACGTGTCCGGGTGTTATACTTTTTTGCGCTGCATACATTCGCCTTTAATATATTTTCTTTAATTTTATCACGTATGATTTGCAGTCGCGTTTGTCGGGGAAGAGTTAACAGCTCACTGTCGTCTAACTTTTTGCCCACCTCATAACCACTCCCGTGTGTCATCATGTTTACACCTGTATAGGTCTTTTTTGTCGAAGGCTGAGGTGAGCTCGCCGGCTCCAGGGTCAGCCCCAAAGAAATACCCTAAAACTTTGGGAAAGAGGTACTGTATTAAAACTATGAGACTAGTGTGACAATGTTCCCTTTAACAATTCAATATTCTGTTACTAACAACTCTTATACTTAACAATTCATGGATAAACTTAATTCTACACTACAATAATACTTAAACCCCTAGCTCAGGCTTGGACTGGCCTCCTTGGCGGGTCTCTGGGGTTGCGGTGTCTTGGAACGGCTTGACAGGTCGTGCGGTCCACACGCGGTACTGGTACGGGCTTGTCAGTGCAGGGCACGGGCTGACTGGCTATGTCCGTGCAGGGCACGGGCTGGCTGGGTGTCCGTGCAAGGCACGGGCTGGCTGGGTGTCCGTGCAAGGCACGGGCCCCCTGGCTGGTCCGTGCAAGGCACGGGCTGACTGGCGAGTCCGGACAGGGTCCGGGCTGCTTCTCAGGAAGGAGAGCCAAGCGTAAGCTTGGAGCGGGAAAGGCTGGCGGTAAAACCCCGCTAAATGCCGGGCTGGAGGATTGGTCCCAAAGGAATAGGGACACTTATCAAGGGACGGGACGGCTGTGGTCAAAACGGACCATTAGCTGAATACCCACTCACTGGGGTGAAGGCACGAAAACCAAAACCAAAAATGTTGGTGACCGAATTCGGGGGAGAGTCTGTTCCAGGTACGCTGGATTGGTACACTTATCACCACTGAGCAGACTCTGCCGACTGCCACTTACGTTCTCTTACTTATGGGATATCCTCGTTAGAACGAAGTGCGACTTTTTAAAACTCCTTCGTGTTTTGTTGTTGTTTGCGACTCGTTGACTTTCTGGCTTTATTTTATATTGGCGTGCCTTAGGGTATACCATACTTCCTTATGAGTCGGTCGTCTTTGTAGAGGTACCCCAAAGTATGCAACCCTTTTGGTGGCATGGGTCGTTCTCTGCCAAAACACCTGGCTGTATACCCTGTTTCCTTTCTCGGTTGGTAATTGAAGGTAGGGAAACATGTCACTTCGTTACACACCAAACAAGGAGAAATACGGCGACACACCAGTCGCGGTATGATGTGAACTTCTCAACGCGCATGCTATATTGTGGAGGTGGAGATCCCAGTCGCGTTGGTCGTTCTTAATGTATGAACGCACAGCCGCAAACAGTGTTCTGTTAACTCTCTCAGACGGGTTCGATTGTGGAGAATAATTCGCAAATTTCTGCAGCAAGCTCTGAAATTCCTTTGCAAGAAACTGCTTTCCGTTGTCGGAGTGAATAATTTGAGACACTCCGAACATGTTAGAAACATCTTCGTGCAAAAATTTGACAAAGGTTGAAGCAGTCGCCTTCCTAAGTGCTTTAAATAAAACAAATTTTGACAAATGATCCATAATCATAAAAATATAACAATTACCGGACTTAGAACGTGGAAATGGGCCAAAAAAATCAACATAAAGTTTTTGAAATGGACGATTGGTACAATAACGAGTTGAAATTGGTGGACAAGCTACCTTGTTGGACGCTTTACACTGTTTACAAATATCACAATTGATTACATATTGACGAATTTGAACAGTCATGTTCGGCCAATAAAAAAATTGCCGAACTCTATGAACAGTCTTCGCGATGCCACCATGAGCCGCTTGAGGAGGATTATGGGCCTGGGAAATGATATCCTCGGTTAAACTTGAAGGAATCCATAATCTCCACGTATGTTCTTGGGCGAACTCATCTTCAGTGACTGGAAATGACCTCTTATAAACAAAATTATCTACGACTTTCAGGTCGGGTAAGTCATTTTTATGTACTTTGACTGTTTTAATTAATTGCAGATATTGGTCTGATACAAACTCTTCGGAGTTCAGGTCAATTAAAGGTGCAATATCTTGTACGTTCAGACTTTCAATATAAATACGTGACAAGGTATCGGGGACTACATTTAACGTGCCTTTGGGATGCTCTATTTCAAAGTCGAACACCCGCAACTGTAGATTCCACCGAGCCAATCTACCACTTAGGTCTTTCAGAGCCATAAGCCATCGTAGACTAGAATGGTCAGTGATTACGGTGAAGGGCATCCCTTCGACATACGGTCGGAATTTTTTGACGGCCATGACCGCAGCCAGGCATTCCTTCTCCGTCACGCTATAATTTTGTTGGCAGGTGTTCAACTTTTGAGAAAAGTACGCGATTGGCGCTTCCTCATCACAATCATTCTTTTGAAATAGAACGGCACCTATTCCCGTCTGAGAGGCATCGCATTGAATGTAAAATCGTCTCTTGAAGTCAGGATGGGTTAGAACGGGCGCTGTGGTTAATGCTTCTTTTAATTTTCCAAATGCTTCTAACGCTTCTTTCGTCACGCTAAACTTTTAATTTTTCTTCTTCAAGGTGTCTGTGATTGGGACTGCTAAACTAGAGAAGTCACGGTTGAATCGCCTATACCACCCCGCTAGTCCAAGTAGCCTACGGACCTGACGAGGAGTTTTCGGGACGGGAAAATCTTCAATTGCCTCAACTTTAGCAGGATCCGTCTTCAGCACCCCACCACCAACCAGGAAACCAAGGCATTTTAATTGCTTGGAGCAAAACTTTGATTTATCCAGGTTGATGGTGAGGCCGCCTTGTTTTAAAAACTGGGCTACCTCTTCCGGCAAGGCGATATGAGTCTCGAAGTCCGGAGCTATGATGAGCAAGTCATCTAGGTACACCAACACTCTGTCTCTCAACCGTGCAGGAATTACCTTGTCCATTAACCGATACATCCTTTGAGCTGCATTACACAACCCAAATGGCATGACGGTGATAGAAGGGTCTTCCTGGCACTGTAAACGCAGTCTTTTCCCTACTCTGATTCTCCAGTGCTATTTGCCAAAATGCATCTTTCAGGACCACACTACTAATATAGTAGGTGTCCTGTAGACGGCTGAGGAGTCCATCGATATGGTGGAGAGAATATGCATCTTTTTTCGTAAGGGTGTTTACTTTCCTGGAGTCCAGGCAAAGACGATCCTTGCCTGGCTTCCGTATAAGGACCTCTGGTGAACACCACGCTTGTACAGCTAGGGAAACTGGGTAGTGACGCTGCTCGACTGGGACCGCATCACCTGTGTCGATGACATGCTCCTCCAGCTTCGTCTTTCCAAGACCGTACTTATCAAACCCTAAAAACTCCTGTTTAGCCACTTCCAACCGACACGCTTGAGATGGAGATAGCTGATGGACATTTGGACTCTGAGTTTCGTTGGAAAGTGTAATAGAACCAATTATTTGAGGTGCTGACTCAAATGCTTCCCAAAAGTCCACTCCAAGGTAGACTTCTTGATCCTGCCCCACTGTCTAAAAGGCCAAGAACTTCATGATCAGCAATTCTAACTTTTGTATAAGGTCAGGCCCATTGTTCATATTTATAACTGTAGATAAAATATTCTTTTTGACGATTTTTCTTAGGCGGTATCTTTCCCTAGCTTTTATGGTACGTTTGGAAGCAGTATTTTTAAAATTATTATTAAAAATTCTATTTCTAGTTTCATTTTATTCACTTATTCTAACATGCAATGGTTTTATTCGATATCTATTCTTGCTTTCTTCTTCTGATACTATATGTTTGTTTCTTTTTAGTAATCTTATGGCTTGACCATCCGCTTGCGATGCTCTTGAGTCTGGATCAGCGCGCGGAACTTTTGAATGCATACCAGTATACTGCATTGCAGCTATTTGGTCTTCTTGATAGTAATGCTCTTCTTCACGGTGATCGAGCTCGTTCGCCGCGTACCTTGGCAAAGACCTATGGTGATGCTTAGGTCCATCTCGCGAAGGAAAAGCATTCTCAGCATCCTGATATGCATATCGCAACTGTTCTGTGGTAAATATTGGCATGGGATAAACTAACTTTCCTATTTTTTTATTCAAATTCCTTTCCAGGATCCTCACCAACTCCAATTCCGGAATCTGTATCCTGAGCTGAGATTTCAGTTTAGCGATTCCCGCAAAGAAATTATCACAATTCTCTCAGTCACCATATCGATGATCCATGATTTCCAGCATTATTTCAAAGTACGACTTTGAATTGCGAAGCTGGCGCATCAATGCATCGCGCAGCATTGGCCAGTCTGGACGATAATTGGATCGCTGGTATTGCCAATACCAGTCGTATGTTGTGCCTGAGAGTAGCATGTGAAAATCGCGTATAATTCCAGCCCAGGAAGAGTCATACTAGGATTGTAAAGTCTCCAAACGGAAGATGAAATCCTTGATGGTGAGTGTGTCTGGTTTACCCTCAAATTTGATTCCCCACTTACCGATTTTTATTGGACATCGAACGCTTGTATGAAAATTCGTTACACAATCAGTAAGTGAAGGATTGTGTTGGTAAGTTTTTTGTGTTTGTCTATTTTGATAATGTGGCTGGTGAGTATTTCTGTTACGCCTGTTGTCGTTATTGGTCCTAATATTATTGTTTTGCCCTAGGTGAGGATTGCCTATGGAAGTTTGCGGAATTGCAACTTGGCGAGAAGATTCAGAACTTTGTGCTTGTCTCGTTTTGGGTCTTGGGACAATGTTCGAAGCTGGCTCTACCACTTCATTGCTGATGGGAGTTGGCTTGGTAACACAATTAATTTCCTTAATAAAATCTATAAAGTTCTTCCTCGACTCTTTCGTTATCATTTCAGATATTTCTGCATTCTTGACTTCCTTATAAGAGGCACATGCTTCCAGAATTGCAATGTTAATTGCTGATTTTATTTCCGATGGTACCAAGAATTATTTTTCAGCTTCATTATTTTGCCTTTGTCTCATTTCAGCTTGAATGCCCGCTTGTTCGACCATTGTGCGGTTGCTGTCATTTAGGGCTTCGAGAGATGCTGCTAAATGACTTAAACTACTGTAGGAGGGTGCTGATATGGATTCTGCAGAACTTTCAGAATGGCTTGAGCTAGTTGGGTTCATTGGAGGAGGAGGGAACATATAGGACATCGCTGGTGGTGGACGTGTGTTACGAGGACTGTGCTGTACTGGCTCGAAGGTGATCTGACTAGCACTAGTGATGATCAGATTTTCCTCTAACAATTGCCTATTAACGGAACGAGTGAGTATTCCATCATTAGCAGCTGGTATATTGCTCCTAATGAATGAATCTTGGTATCAACTAAACTACTACAGCCGTATTCATAAAAAATTGCTAACACACCGATAACCAACGAGTTAACTAACTCGTAGTTAGCGGGGTTTTCCATTAGTTAAATATTCTTATCAATAAAAATGTTTTCTCCATGCAATAGCTATCTGACGCTTTAATTGTATCTAGAGTTTGCAAATGGCAACAACTGTCCTTAATTGTACCAAAATGTAAAGAAAATCTACTGCATTCTATTGAAATGTCATAATAATTGACAACTGGGGCAAATCTGTGGTGGGCGATAAAAGAAAAAGCTGACAAATAGACTGGTTTTTTAAGAGGTAATTACAATTTATTTATATTATTACTATAATTTTCACTAATACTATTTTTAAATTACGGGAATACAACACACCGACGAGCAGGGAAGGCTCTGGAGGCCCTGAAGCAGGACAACTTTCATGAAGATCCACGTGCGGATTGGCGATGTCGAAAAAGTTGCCAAAGGTCCAGGACAGTTTCAAGAGCCCCAAGGAAAAGAAGCCCAAGCGCAAGGGAATTGCATCAAAGGCAAAATTCCCACCTCGGCACTTCGGTGATGTGAGTGGGAACTTCTCCAAAAATAACTGCACCGCGTGCGACACCAGGGACTGATGCATTTGCTGCTTGCGCACTCATCAGGATACACAATGTCTTAAGTGAACTGCATAGGTTAATTAATGTAATTTCCAAGTTAATAAAACTTAGTTAAGTTAAGTTGACTTTTATTTCATTTTTAAAAAAGAAGTTAACAGAAACAAGAAAAGTTATAAGTCTTTTGGTTTGGCTGACGGCCGTCTACCAGATTGACGATTAACATGATACTTAATAAATATATTGACTTAAATATGAAATTTAGAAGTTCTCCTGAATAACGCGTTGCCTGTAGCGAAGGGCATTCAGTGCATAATTGTATAATGAATCCCATCCTTGCCATCCATTCAGAATGCAGATTGCCTCATCTTCACCTAGGATAGTTGATCCAAAGAAACGTAAACGTAATTCCTTTAAAATTGGACAAATAGCAAGAAAGTGAAACACATCTTCTCGTACATTCAAATTGCACATATTGCACAAAATTGGAAGGTCTGGGCGGTGTGGTATAAAATTTAGGTGTACTAGCTCTCCTCTCAATTTAAATATAGTACTTATTTTATCCGCTGAATTAGAGTTTAGAAAATACGTACTGTCTTGAAGATGATATGTTAATTTGCTATAGAGCAACCTATGCTGAGATGATTGGGCTTCATTAGCATACCTCTCGTACAAATTGTTTCCTGTTTTTTCAAGCAGAGTGTTAAATTGACATCTCATTAACGTAGGCAGCACATCTGGTGAAATACTTAGGCTTACACCACACTCGGATGCAAGATTCTGCCACTCACCCACGAAGTTAGCTCTTGTTGTTAAAAGATGTGTAAGAACAATTTTCGGCAACCTCTTTTCGTCCATCGACATTACTTTGATTATATAGCTAAAGTGTAATATCAAAGTTTCCAAAAACATAGGTGGCATCGCAGTTTCTAGATATAACATGTAATTTGGCGTACTACAAGGCAATCGAAAGATTCGCTTCAGGAAATATCGGAAAAATGTTTCCACTGCTGGGAAAGAGCGGTATCCCCACACCTGGGCTCCATATAATAGTATTGATGCCGCAGTTGTGCGAAACAGTTTTTGTTTTGAGCTATGGGTTACATAATTATTCATAATGCAGCGAGTTATGTCCATAGTACATAGAATGTCCAATGTCCATAGTACATAGAATGTCCATAGTGCATTATAACATATTAATTTACTTATCATGTATCATTCACTCATGTATCATTCACTGTGGGAGCAGACGCTACGTCAGCTTTCCCAATTGTAATGTAATAATATATCTTTGCTCCAATGCATAAACCGTGAGACCGGATATGTCACCGTGTTCTCACCTGCATGCATTGCGAGCATATTCAAAGCAAAAAATATTAAGAATAAATAAATCAGTTGTAATCTAGAACTCAAAGGCGTTGGTCGTTTAATATTTTATAATCGGCGCAGTCGACGGTCGTAGACGAGGAATTCCATCGTGGAACATTTTCCCTACGAAGAACTTAACGCGATAATTGAAATTTAAATTGTATCAAAGTACTCCACAAATAAAACAGAATAAAAAAAAAAAAAAGTGAAGTGACTAAACGCGTTCAATAAATTTGATGCATTGTTATCAAAAAGAAAAAAAAAATAAAGAAAAAATAAAAAAATTGCATTGTTATAAAACAGAATAAAAAAAAAAAAAAAAGTGAAGTGACTAAAAACGCGTTCAACAAATTGTTTGAATTGTTATCAAAAAGAATAAAAAAAAAATAAATAAATAAATAAAATTGCATTGTTATCAAATAGAATAAAAAAAAAATAGAAGTTGAGTGTTAAGATGGCCAAACTGGAGCAGATTTTTTCCATGTAAGTGGTAGTATTATGGCTAAATCCCTTGACTCTCCCCCTATCAATCCTCTTCCAGTTCCTACAGTAGATATAAATTCAATTCTAGACGATTTAAGAAATCTTACGATAAGTGCTCCCGATTCTCATTCAAACATGTCAGTCCAGCAATTTTTAAGAGTTCACACTGACACTATACCAGATTTCGACGGAGAGGTGAATGAACTAAATTTATTCCTTGAAAGTATAGAATCAATTGTTACACACTTTTATGATGCAACTAACCCAAATAATTACCAAAATGTGATGATATTTATTACAATCCTAAGCAAACTGAAAGATTCAGCAAGGGAAGTCGTAGATATCAGTGGGGCAAACACAATAGATGAAATAAAAAAGGAACTAATTGCTAATTTTAGTGACCATCGCGACGAGTTTTGCTTATCGTTTGACCTCAATAATTTGAAACAGGGTAGGTGAAAATCTTCAAGAAGACAATATGAGGATCGACAGCGCGTGCTCATAGTAGTGTGGGATTCTTACCCACTAAAAAACCTCCCTTCAAAATAGACTTGTTTTCATTTTTTACTACAACTAAGTATTCGACTTATCAAGTAGTTTTCATTTCACGAAATAATGACGTTTTGCAGGTGCCTTCCCATTAGAAGTTCCTGCTAGTTCCACAGTTTGGACGCGGTTACTTATCGCGCTAAGTCTAAAGGTTTGGTTCTTTGTAGACGGCGTAGTAAATTTCTTTCATCCAAAACTTGGAGGACTGTAATATTTATGTGACTTTCTAGTCGACTTTTATGCTTTCTCGCGTAGTTTTTGATTTCGTCTTCTATAGTTTTAATGCCAAGATCTCTGTGGATATCGCTGTTTCTGATATACCACGGCGCATTTACAATACCTCTTAGTACTTTGTTCTCAAAAGTTTGTAAAATTTTAATATTACTTATTTTGGTACAACCCCAGAGTTGTATACCATATGTCCATACGGGCTTTAGCACTTGCTTATATAAAAGCAGTTTGTTATATATATTAAGCTTGGAATATTTTCCAAGTAACCAATACATTTCTCTATATTTATGATCTAGTTCTTTGCGTTTTTTCTTAACGTGCGTTTTCCATTTCAGCTTTGCATCAAGTGTCATTCCACGATACTTAGCCTCGTTTGCAAACGGAATTTGAACCGAGTTTGAAAAGATCGGCAAATTATTTATTTTCCTGTAAGTAAAATTTACATGAACAGATTTTTTCTCATTAAGCGGGATTCGCCAAACCTTAGTCCATTCATTTACTCTATCCAAAGCTTCTTGCAGTTTTTCTGTACTATCTTCGACCGTTTTACCTACTGCCAAGATGGCAGTGTCGGCGGCAAATGTAGCTAGGTCAGTGCCTTCTACTTGCGGTATATCACGGGTGTATAATAGATACAAGACTGAGCCAAGGACGCTTCCTTGCGGCACCCCAGCCGTTATTTCCCTGAAATCCGAATATTCATTTCCACATTTGACGAGGAATAGTCTATTCGTAAGGTAGTTCTTCAAAATATTATATAGGTGCTCTGGCAGAACTTGTCGTAATTTAAACTTTAAGCCTTCATGCCAGACCTTGTCAAAGGCTTGAGAGACGTCAAGGAATACGCTTGAACAAATCCTTTTTTCTTTAAGAGATTTTTCGATTACATGTGCTATTCTATGCACTTGTTCAACTGTAGAATGCTTACTTCTGAATCCGAATTGATGATCCGGAATGAGATGCCTCTCTTCTATAACCGGCTACCATTTCCAATTATTTGTCGATTCACGAACCAAATCTAGCCACTAGGAAAATTAAATTGGATATGTATAATCAGCAGGCACTTCAAGTTTTTCTAGCCGGACTTCGTGATCCATACGGGATGATGGTTCGCACAAAAGAACCTAAATCCATGACAGACGCGATTAGCTTTATTAAAAAGGAAGAAAACATTAGGTATTTACAACAGCAAACAAGTTCTTTCAGTTATCCACAAAGAAAACTTTCATATAGACCTTTTAATGGACACCCTCAGGCTCAATCTCAAAATCGTTCGTTTAATTCCTATCAACAACCAACAAATTTCCAAAGAACAAAGCATTATCAACCAGAAGATCAGCCCCAAGTCCAAAGTCGTCCGTTTCACTTCCAACAACAGCCACCATCTTCAAATATCCCCACTCATACCCAAGTTTTCGGCAGAAGCCAGTGTTGCGATCACGTACCGTGCTTTCCCGTATTCGGGAGAAGAGTACGAATCGGAGTATAGTTTTAAAATAAAACAATTAGTTTACTTGACAATGTTTATTTACTCTAGGGCCCGCTGTCTTAATGCTTGGCTGCGGCCGTTCGAGTTATAATCAAGAACTTATCCTGTTAAGTTCTAAATCTATACTAGCTTATTCCTACCCATTCTCCTCCTTATATAGTATCGATTCCATACATATCATCCACATAAGACATTATGTACATTCGGTACCACCTTTGATCCGTGCGTACCTGATCATAAAACGTATAAACCATTTCCTGTGATCAGGTACCGTCGGTGATCCGTTCTTATGTTTATTGCATTCAGCAACATCCGGATTAGTCGCATTTAATGTGTAATGAAAAAGCAACTTAAGCGATTACGCTTAAGAGTTGCTATGCGATAGTTAGGGATGGAATCGATATACATGTGTAGGTATATTGTTATTATAATATTTTGGGACGCATGTAGTGAGTCACTACATCCCGCTCCCCTTGAAAGAAGAAAATTACTACGTTAATTTTCTGAACGTGAAGGCAGAATAGGCAGGATAAAGTTATTTTTACATAATTTTGTTACACTGATTTTCTTAAAGACTAATGTTGAATATATTCTTAGTGTTAATATATGGTATATATATATTTTTTTGACAATGTTATATTAGTTTCTGTTTTTTTATAATATAGTATAATGTAAATGTTTTTCTTCTGTAGTATAATATAATATTTCCTTTAGAAACTAATGTTGTACAGTTCTAGTGAAATGTATTTTTTTTGTAAATAATATAGATATTTTTCTTATAATTTCTAGGGTTCTATAGTTATACTAAAATATATTTTTTCTAATGTAATTCAAATAGTGTTTTCTTTTTTTTTTGTAAAGAAAATTTTGTAATATAATGAAAGAAGTGTTTTTTTTTTTTTTTTTTTTATTTCAAAAGATGTCAAAATGATTTCCTTATGGATTAATGTTGTGTTTTTTCTTAGAGTAGATATATATTTTTTTTTTATAAAATGTAAATGTCTTTTTTTTTCTTGTAAAATAATTTTTAATATTTTGCTTTACAAACTAGTATTCTATAATTCTAGTAAAATATATTTTTTGTAAGTAATGTACATTTTTTGTGAAGTAATTTCTAATACATATTAAGTTTTTATATATGTATATATTTTTTTTACTGAAGATCTTTTGGATTTGTAGTAGTATTTTTATTATTTATTTTAATGCAAATGTAAGTTATGTTCTACACTAGTGTTAGGTTGTGTTTCTGGGATGGAATCTTGGGTATTTGTTAGGGAAGGAGTTTTGTTGTTAGATAGTATTGGAAGTTGCGATTATTTTTATTGGTGGAAGAGCTGTAGGTTGTTGTGAATTACTTTTCTTTTATTTTTAATTTTAATTAAGGTATTTTCGTCAGAAATGATTTTGATTATCTCGTATGGTCCATCCCATAGGGTGGAAAACTTGTTTTGCCTGGTTTGGTTTTTTATCAGGACTTGATCTCCTACGTTGAATTGTTTAGCTTTTGTGTTTTTATCATAGTATAATTTTGTTTTTCTTTCTTCTTATACATTAGCTTCTTGGCTATCTGATATCCATGTTGCAGTCGTGCTTTTAGCTCGTTTACGTAGTTTTCGTAGTTATATGATATTTGCGGAGTTCTGTAAAAAGAACTAGGAATCCGTGCGGGATATCCGTACAAAAGTTCGTAAGGGGTGTACGACGTACTGCTGTGTGGTGTGGTGTTATACACGAACATGGAACAAGGTAACCATGTATCCCAGGTGTGTGGATCTTTATTGACATAATGTCTAAGATATTCGGCTAATGTTCGATGGCTGCGTTCTAACGCGCCATTTGTTTGAGGATGGTATGGTGTTGTCTGCATTTTTCTTATCTTGAGAAGTTTTCATATTTCTTTAAAAAGGTTACTTAGAAAATTTGAGCCTTGGTCCGTAAGGATTGATTCGGGGATGCCGAATCGACATATTAGGCGTTCTACTAAAATACGGGCTATTGTTGGAGCCTCTGCATTGGGTATAGGTATCGCATCTGTAAATTTAGTTAGGTCATCTTGAAATGTTAAAATATATTTGTTACTGTCGTAACTGAGGGGTAGTGGACCTACAATATCTAGGGCTATACGTTCAAATGGCGTTGAACTTGTAGTGGTGATCTTCATTGGAATCTTTGGTTTATTATTTATTTTATTTTTTTGGCATGATTCGCATTTGCGGATGTAATTGATTGTATCTTGGATCATAGTGGGCCAGTAGTAAGTATTCTTTATTCGTTTGATCGTTCGAGAGACTCCTTGATGTCCACCAAAAGGTGATTCATGATTTTCGAGTAGTACTTTAACAATATCTTCGGGTTTTTCTAGAAATGTTCTGGTATCTGCATGAAGGTAGATAGTAATTTGTTCTTTTTGGAAATATTTACTTATTAATGCTCTAATCTTGTTTGTGTCTTTTCCGCTAATTGGAAGAGATATAACGATCGATTGAACCTTTTCTTCATTGCACCTTTGGAGTATATTTTTGAAGCATTTTTCAGTGACTTCATGGTCGGCCCTACTTCTAAATGGGATTGGAAGAGTAACTGTAAAAAAAAGGTTATTTGGCTGTTTCTGAACAAATGTTGATGCTTGGCCAATATCAGGCTTTTTGAAACTACTTATGCGTTTTTGTAATGATTTTTCTTGTGATGATTCTATGATAGGGAGGAGTATGATTTTGAAAGATGTCTTGTTGTTTGAGAATATTGACTCTGTTCTTTCGATTAGTTCGTAGATTGGAGTATGCTTAGTGTTTGGTATATTTGTATTAATGGTTATTATTTCTCTTTTCTTTGTATTTTCTTCTGTTATTCGTTTTTGATTTCTAGTTGTTACTAAAACTTTATTTTCGCTATCTATTTTAACTCGACTGAGTGCGTCGGCAATTACGTTGCATTTACCTGCTTTATGAACGATTTTAAATTCGTATTCCTCCATAAGAATACGCCAGCGTAGCAGTCTAGATGTAGGATTATTTTGTCCTATTAGCCATAAAAGATTATTGTGATCTGTATAGATTGTAAATTTCCTGCCGTAGATGTATGGTCGGAATTGTTTCAGAGCATATACAATAGCTAATAGTTCCTTTTCGGAAGTGGTGTATCTTGTCTCTGCGTCATTCAGAGTTCGACTGACGAAGGAAATTGGTTTGTCTTCTCCTATAGGCCCTTGTGATAGTACTGCTCCCAGTGCTATGTCGCTAGCATCAGTGGTAACCACAAATTCTTGGCTAAAATCGGGATAGGATAGAATCGGTGGATTGATGATTTTGTTTTTTAGTGCTCTAAAAGATTCGTCACAAAAAGCGTCCCATTTAAACTCTGTGTTTTTCCTTAAGAGTTTCGTCAGTGGTTTTGCTAAACTAGCGAAATTGGGAATAAATTTCCTATAATATCCAATAAAACCTAAGAACGACTTTATATCTTTTACCTTTTTGGGCTGTGGAAATGTTCTAACTGCTTTTACTTTTTCCGCGTCTGGTTTTATACCTTCTTCTGATATTACGTGGCCTAGATAAATTATTTCTTTTCTCAGAAAGTTGCATTTTTCAGGCTGGAGTTTGAGGTTATTTTGTCGTAAGCGATTGAGAATTCGTAATAACTTATTGTTGTGATCTTGCAGGTCGTATCCATATATCACGATGTCGTCAACATAAACAAAGCATTCTATTCCTTGTAAACCCATGAGAACATTGTTCATGAGTCGCTGGAATGTAGCGGGCGCATTTCTCAATCCAAATGGCATACGATTGTATTCGTAATGGCCAAACGGTGTGCTGAAAGCGGTTTTCTCTTTATCCTTCTCAGCTACTAATATTTGATGAAATCCCTTAGCTAAGTCCAGCGTACTGAAGTATTTTGCTTTGCCAAGTTGGTCAAATATGTCAGTAATATTTGGTATCGGGTATGCATCACCGATAGTTAATTCGTTAAGCTTCCTAAAGTCTAAAACAACCCTCCAATTTCTCTCGCCTTCTTTGCCTGATTTCTTTGGAACTAAAAGGAGAGGTGAGTTCCAAGGGCTGAAACTGGGTTTAATTATGTTGTCTTGCAACATTTCGTTCACCTGTTTATGAATTTCTTGCCTTTGGCTGTCTGGCAATCTGTAGGGTTTAAGGAACGAGGGTGGTTTAGAAGCATCGGTTAATATACTGTGTTCTATTGCATCTGTATAGGTAAGATGGTCACCCTTTAAAAAAAATAGATCATTATATTCTCTACAAATGTTCAATATTGTTGTCTGTTCTTCTTTGTTACAATGACTTAAATTAATGTCAGACTCTAATTTCTCTAACCTTTTGTATAAATGGTTGTTGTGATTCTTTGATAAGATTATATTATATTCGTTTAGCTTTTCCCATTCTATATTTAAATCGTCGATTTTCATTTCTCGCTCTCTATCTAATGTATTCATTAGGAGTATTTTGATTTTTGATTCACTAGGTCTTGTTAATGTTTCACCTAGATAAACTCCTGGGATTATTTGCTTCTTTTTTATAATTATGTCGTCCAACTCGGTTTCATTGTGTTCGTTTTTAAATGGTATTTCTAGTATCTGCTGACTTCGGGGTTTTAAGGTATATGTTTCCTCATTTTGCTCAGTCCCACTTGTTGCTGAATCTCTTTTTTGATTTGTATTATTATTATCCCTTAGTGTATTTTTTATTTTCTTCATTGTTTTCGAACCGGTTGACGCATTTTCTTCGTTGCACTTTTGTACCATCTCTTTCTCTTCTTTGTGTTTTATATTCTTAAACGTTACGGCAGACTCCTTCTCAATGTTGTCTGGATATGGAAGCACTTCTTCCCCAGAGCTATACATTGATTTACCTTGACTATTCTGTTCGGAAACAGCAGTTTCTTTTACTAATTCCTTCACTAAACCATTGTGTATGTATGCTGGAGAGACGAATTGCATAGTTGCTAAATCTGTTTCCCCCGAATTAAGAGTTTTGAGATACTCAGTATCGGATTTGGGAATGCGATCTTTTTGTGCAATTGCTAATTTCGATTTTGCAGCATTATTCTCAAGATTTGGAAGTGTGCGAAGCACTTCCCCTGAGCTGCATATCACGGTAGAAGAATTATCGAAAAAGGGGTATATCTTCAGATTGTCCTGCTCGTAGTTAATTATACCCGAGTACTTCGTCAGGAAATCATTTCCAATGATTCCATCGAAGCTAAAATCAAAACTACCCTCAAAAACGTGGAAGGGATGGGGTATTTTATTTGAGTCCTCCCCTACTTGGAACAGCAGAGTTTCTATTGTCAAATTAGTATCTATAATTTTTTCGCCACACATAGTCGAAATCATCATACTTGTGTTATTCTTTTTTTTATTAGATTTTAAAGTTTGGTAGCTGGGTTTTTTAATGATACTTATTTCTGCCCCCGTATCAACTAATAAAGTCTTATATATTCCCTTTTCAAATGGAATCCTTATCATGCTTAGACCATTATTGGGGATAAGGGTAATTAAAATGGATAGTGTGGATTTTAATTCATTCTTCGATGATTGTCGGCTTGGAATGTGAGTCGAGAAGGGGTGCCGGTTGCCGATTCTCGACGGTTCACGTTTCCCGTCGTAGCTGATAATTGGTTTTGAGGCATGGTGTGCTGAAAATTCACTCGTCGTTGTACGTTATTTCTATGTCCGCAATTATTTTGGTTGTGGTGTGAGGACGTACGTGGAGGTTCGATTGCGCTTATATTATTGTTGGCAGTATTTACGTTGTTTCTGTGTGGGTTCACTGTTTGTCCGTACCTAGGTATGTGAAGGATCTGCAAATGGATTTAGTCGGGCATGGCAATTTTGGTATGTGTGATTTTTTCTGTTGCAGTACGTACATGTAATGTACTGAACTTCCCTCTTTAAATGCTGTTGTGGGAAACTTGGGAGGTTTTGGTAACACGACGGACTGGTATGTCCAACCTTGCCACATGTTTGACAGGTGAGTCTTGGACCGGAGGGTGGTCTAAAATTTGTTTGGATGAATGGGGCTTGCCTCTGTAGTCGTGTGGCATGAGTTTCCGCGAATGATATCGCCCTTTTGAGGTTCGTCTCGCCACGTGTTTGAACCATTATTTTCAGATTATGGTTGGTCAGACCATCTTCAAAGGTCCGAATGGCTAGAGTCTCGTTCTCGGTGATGAGAAACTCTCTGACGGCCTCTTCGTCAGTGCTGGCATGTGTCGCTAAGTTTAGCGTATTTAATAGACGAACTATTTTCTCCCCATAGTCTTTAACAGACTCTCTTGTGCTTTGTTTTGCTGCCAGTAGTTCGACTTGTGCAGCAGAACGGGTTTTTTCATCTCTATACTCGTTTTGTAGAGCTTTGACTAAATCTGACCATTGCGTGATTTTTTTGAACTGTATTAGTTCGAAGGCGGGACCTTGTAGCCTTGTTTTAACAATTTCTAAAAATGTGGTTTGATCTTCTTTTTTCGAGTGAGAGAAGATCATATTTCCACAGGACACAAAATGTGCTAACTCTTCTGGGTTACCCTTAAAAACGGGCACGATAGTGAAAATATCCACTATGCTTAATTTTTGCTCCATTTCGTTGCGTTCAGGTATATGGAAGAGTAAGTGCTCGAAGAGACTTACAGTTAATTTTCTATTTCTCGTGAGAATGGTGGTGGGGATTTGGGAATAGTGTGTATAGAAAAAATTAGTAGTATATAAAAAATAATTGATTCCTGATCCTTTCTTGCTTGATTATATTATAAACTTATTACTTAAAAATATAATGCATTAAAATACCTTAAATAATGAAAATACCTTGTGTTTTTTTTTTTGTTTGTTGTTACCGATGTTGTTGTTACTCGTACTGTTGTTGCCGGTGCGTCTTTTCTTCCTCTTTTATTACTTAGTTACTGCTCTGTTGTTGTTGTTTTTGTCTCTGTTATTAGCTTGCCAGGCAGGCTTCGCGCCCTATAGTTGTATTTTACGCCCTGGTCTTTTGACATTGCTCAAACTTTGCCTCCGGCGTCCTCTCCGGAATTCGCCAGGTCTTATTTTCTTGAGACTTCTTCACTTTTTTTATCGTTCTTAACTTTTGTTTTGTTAATGTATTATTATTTGTTTTTTTTTTTTCACCTTTCACTTTTTTCCGCTTTATTTATTTGGGTATTTATTTATTCATTCAGTAAAAATTATTATTTTGCATATATGTATTATTTATATATCCTTTTTTTCCACTATTACCTCTGGTGTTCGAGCCCCAGGTACGCTTTAAAATTTAAAAAAAAGGTAGTTGAGATCTATTTCACTATCTCATTTTTTGTGTTGGTTGGTATTGGATTTTTGGTTATCCCACCGCTGCCACCAAATGTTGCGATCACGTACCATGCTTTCCCGTATTCGGGAGAAGAGTACGAATCGGAGTATAGTTTTAAAATAAAACAATTAGTTTACTTGACAATGTTTATTTACTCTAGGGCCCGCTGTCTTAATGCTTGGCTGCGGCCGTTCGAGTTATAATCAAGAACTTATCCTGTTAAATTCTAAATCTATACTAGCTTATTCCTACCCATTCTCCGCCTTATATAGTATCGATTCCATCCATATCATCCACATAAGACATTATGTACATTCGGTACCACCTTTGATCTGTGCGTACCTGATCATAAAACGTATAAGCCATTTCCTGTGATCAGGTACCGTCGGTGATCCGTTCTTATGTTTATTGCATTCAGCAACATCCGGATTAGTTGCATTTAATGTGTAATGAAAAAGCAACTTAAGCGATTACGCTTAAGAGTTGCTATGCGACAGTTAGGGATGGAATCGATATACATGTGTAGGTATATTGTTATTATAATATTTTGGGACGCATGTAGTGAGTCACTACACCAGAACGTATGGAAACCCAATCCAAACTCGAACAAAAATGTACCTAAACCCACACTAATGAGCACATCAACAGCTCAAGCAATCACTATTCGAAGGCCTTTTAAAACAAATTCGCAGGAAATACATTACATGGAGCAATGCGACAATAATCAGATACAATCTGAAGTAGGAGAAGAACAATTCGAGTATGCAGAGCCTTATTTCGAAAATAACGAAGATCGGGATTTTTCCCAACTTCCAACCCAAATCCCCGAACCATGACTATAGATTTTAATAATTCATTTGATAACCGACAATTACCATATATCCAAATTAGTAATCCAAACTTGAAACTATTAATTGATACGGGAGCCACAAAATCCTTTCTTGACCCACTTATTATAGATAAATATTTTTCAAATTTCAAAAAGAGTGAGCCTTTTGTCGTTACAACATCCTTCGCTTCTTCCGCACATGACGTTACCGTCACCATATCCGCTTTTAAAGAATTTAGTGAAGATAAAGAAATTAAATTTTACGGATATAAATTTCATAATGTTTTTGATGGATTACTTGGATTAGACCTTATTCAATACTTAAGCGCTACTCTGGATTTTCCAAGTTCACGATTTATAACACCCAGAACAAATCTACCCATAAAATATTTCAACTCAAATCCAAAAATTCTTTTTGAGAAATTATTACCCGCACAAACGGTCTCAAGGATCAAAATACCAGTAACTACACAGTCTGGAGAAATTTTAATCCCCAAACAAACTATCCAAAATTGTGAAATACCAGAGACCTTAACTTTGTCCAACAACGGATGGGCACAAATAGAAATACGTAATATGTCAATACATGACGTCAAGTTTACTATTCTATACCCAGTTAAAGCAAGTCCTCTTAAAAATAATTTTGATTTTTACCATATAAGTGTAATAGAACCAACACTAACAAGGCGAGAAGAACTAGAAAATCTTATAAGAACCGACCATATGAATGAGGAAGAAAGGCAGAAAATTATTACACTATGTAAAAAATTTTCGGACGTTTTTCAAACAGATGAAAGTCCGCTTTCATTTACTAATCAAATTAAACATAAAATTCCCACCCGTGATGAAATACCAGTACACCAAAAAAAAACTACTGCTACCCTTTTGTCCATAAGACAGAAGTCAATAAACAAATTCGAAAAATATTAGAACATAATATTATAAGACCAAGCAATTCGCCATGGGCTTCACCCATTTGGGTAGTTCCAAAAAAGGCAGATGCTTCCGGGAAAAAGAAATGGCGGATTGTAGTTGACTACAGAAAAGTCAACGAAAAGACAATAGACGACAGATACCCCATCCCGAATATATCTGATGTGTTAGATAAACTTGGAAAATGCAATTACTTTTCCACAATAGACCTGGCAAATGGATTTCATCAAATTGAAATGCACCCAGATGACATTCAAAAGACCGCTTTTAATGTGGAAAATGGTCATTTTGAATTCCTAAGAATGCCATTTGGTCTTAAAAATGCGCCCGCTACATTTCAACGTGTAATGGATAACATTTTACAAGGCGTCCAAAATGATATCTGTTTTGTCTACATGGACGATATAGTTGTCTTTTCCACATCAATTCAGGAACATTTGGTTAACTTAAAAAAAATGTTCCGACGCGTTCGAGAAGCCAATTTTAAAATACAATTGGATAAATCAGAATTTCTGAAAAAGGAAACTGCTTATTTAGGACACATCATTTCGGATTCCGGAATTAAACCAAATCCGGACAAAATTAAGTGCATTCAGAATTTCCCGATCCCGAAAACATCAAAGGAAAATAAAAGTTTCTTAGGACTTCTCGGGTATTACAGAAAATTTATTCCCGACTTTGCTAAAATCACAAAACCGCTTACTTCATGCCTGGAAAAAGGTTCTAAAATAAATCTTGACACAAAATACATTCAATACTTTGAAACATGTAAACAACTTTTAATGAATGAACGCATCTTACAGTATCCAAATTTCACAGTACCATTTAATCTTACCACAGATGCAAGCCATTATGCTATTGGAGCTGTTTTATCTCAAGGTACGCCAAATCAAGATAAACCCGTTGCTTATGCTTCAAGAACCCTGAATGATGCTGAACTAAATTACAGCACAATCGAGAAGGAACTTCTTGCCATTGTATGGGCAACGAAGTCGACACTGAGTCGATAATTGGTAACATAAACGAAAGCCCTGATATAGAAGAAATTGAATCCAACATAGATTATATCGAAAACTCCGAAAATGAAACTATACACACAAGTCATGAAAACCCCATTTTAGAAGTTCCAATTTCCGAAACACCCATTAATTATTTCAAAAATCAAATTTTCATACAAAATGTGTTTCATTCCCCCAAACCACCCAAAATACGACGCTTATTCGGTAACAGGACAAGAACATTTATAGAAGTTTCTCAAGATAAATTCGAACTTGAAATAATAAATATTTTCAAAGAATTAAGCACCTCCACCAAAAAATTTGCGGTTCATTTAACTACCACCGAGCTTATTCCCCGATTTTGCACAATTCTTAAAAATACATTTAAGAACTCAACATTAAATTTAATACTCTGTAATAATGTTTTAGAAGATATCAAAAATGACCAATCCCAAAAAGATATTGTCGAGAAAATTCATGAAGGTATTACAAATCATCGCGGTATAACTGAAACTGAAAACGAAATTAAGCGCCTTTATTATTGGCCAAATATTCGAAGCAGTGTAACCAAATTTATTAATAATTGTTGATTATGTCAAAGAATGAAATACGACCGTAACCCTTCAAAGCAACAATTTAAAATAACCCCAACTCCCAGCGAACCTTTCGAAATTATACATGTGGACACGTTTACTATTAAAACCCAAAAATTCCTTACTAATAGATACATTCTCAAAATATGCACAGGCATACCCTATAGATGCGCTTACCGCAATACACGTAACCAGAGCCTTTATTACCTTTCTAACTCACCACGGGACACCAAAGACAGGAAACGTCCGGAGCCAAAGCGGAAACAGAAACATCCACCTCTGGCAAACACCAAGCAAAAGGATGCCGCAGCTGGCGTTGAGACCCCAGTGGCCACAAATAAGCGGGCAAACGCAACCACAAGCAAGCAACGGGCAACAGGAGAAAATGAGTGGGTAAATGCCTCCAGGAAGAAGGTCACCAACACAGCCACAAAGAGTCAAAAGCCCATCAGTGCGGCGAGCAACGAGCAGATTATAGGCCGCGGCAGTGCCTGGTCGAAAAATCTCAAAAAGAACAAGAAGGATGAGAAGAAGCCAGGCAAGACCGCCAGTGAAAAAACGCGACCGGATGCAATAGTGGTGGCAACCAAGGGTCAACTTTATATATATATATATATTTGGCGCAACAGCTCTTGAAAGTGCCAGGGCCTAGCTTCTCGCAACCACTCATGTTGTGTGCGTTATATTTTTCACACGAATGGAAGGGACCTACAGTTTAGTGCCGTATCCGAACGGCGATTTGAGAAGCTTTTTCATGACAACAATACTCTCGGATGTTTGTCAGACGCTCGCGACAGGTGGGACCATGAAAAAACTTTTTGGTGTTTTCTGGGATTCGAACTTGGAACCTAATGCGTAGTGATCCGACACACTAACCACTTACGCCACGGCGCCCACAAGTAGTATTACAACTTTCCTACGCCGAAATACTACGCAGGGTCAAAGCGGACCCCAAGCTCCACAACCTGGGTGAATCGGTCACAAAGATTAGGAGAACCCAGAAAGGCGACCTGCTCTTCCAGCTACGCGAATCTGGTGACAGCACCGAACAATTTAGGAGCATCATCGGTGAAAACCTTGGCGCAGAGGCGGAGATCCGCACTCTAATACAGAGATCCACGGTCGAAATTAAAGACCTTGACGAAGTCACCACTAGGAGAGACATCTGCGAAGCTATCAAAGCTCAGTACAACATCGAGGTTGCCGAAGCAGATGTGCTCAGCCTTAGGAAGGCCTACGGTGGCACGCAGATCGCGACAGTGGGGCTACCGACAGAGAAGGGGAACAAGCTGCTGGAGTCCGGCAAAATCAAAGTCGGCTGGGTGAACTGCCGTATTCGTGTTCGAAAGGCCCTCACCAAATGCTTTGGGTGTCTGGAGTTTGGCCACACGGCGCGTCAATGCAAGAGCGAGCATGACCGATCCAAGCAGTGCAGAAACTGTGGAGAGGAGGGCCACATAGCCAAAGAATGCAAAAAGGACGCATTATGCTTCTGGTGTAAGACGGTCACACCAGAAAACGCCGGACACGTAGCTGGTAGCAGCAAGTGCCCGGTACTCAAGAAGGCACTGACCATTGCGTGATTTTTTTTGAACTGTATTAGTTCGAAGGCGGGACCTTGTAGCCTTGTTTTAACAATTTCTAAAAATGTGGTTTGATCTTCTTTTTTCGAGTGAGAGAAGATCATATTTCCACAGGACACAAAATGTGCTAACTCTTCTGGGTTACCCTTAAAAACGGGCACGATAGTGAAAATATCCACTATGCTTAATTTTTGCTCCATTTCGTTGCGTTCAGGTATATGGAAGAGTAAGTGCTCGAAGAGACTTACAGTTAATTTTCTATTTCTCGTGAGAATGGTGGTGGGGATTTGGGAATAGTGTGTATAGAAAAAATTAGTAGTATATAAAAAATAATTGATTCCTGATCCTTTCTTGCTTGATTATATTATAAACTTATTACTTAAAAATATAATGCATTAAAATACCTTAAATAATGAAAATACCTTGTGTTTTTTTTTTTGTTTGTTGTTACCGATGTTGTTGTTACTCGTACTGTTGTTGCCGGTGCGTCTTTTCTTCCTCTTTTATTACTTAGTTACTGCTCTGTTGTTGTTGTTTTTGTCTCTGTTATTAGCTTGCCAGGCAGGCTTCGCGCCCTATAGTTGTATTTTACGCCCTGGTCTTTTGACATTGCTCAAACTTTGCCTCCGGCGTCCTCTCCGGAATTCGCCAGGTCTTATTTTCTTGAGACTTCTTCACTTTTTTTATCGTTCTTAACTTTTGTTTTGTTAATGTATTATTATTTGTTTTTTTTTTTTTCACCTTTCACTTTTTTCCGCTTTATTTATTTGGGTATTTATTTATTCATTCAGTAAAAATTATTATTTTGCATATATGTATTATTTATATATCCTTTTTTTCCACTATTACCTCTGGTGTTCGAGCCCCAGGTACGCTTTAAAATTTAAAAAAAAGGTAGTTGAGATCTATTTCACTATCTCATTTTTTGTGTTGGTTGGTATTGGATTTTTGGTTATCCCACCGCTGCCACCAAATGTTGCGATCACGTACCATGCTTTCCCGTATTCGGGAGAAGAGTACGAATCGGAGTATAGTTTTAAAATAAAACAATTAGTTTACTTGACAATGTTTATTTACTCTAGGGCCCGCTGTCTTAATGCTTGGCTGCGGCCGTTCGAGTTATAATCAAGAACTTATCCTGTTAAATTCTAAATCTATACTAGCTTATTCCTACCCATTCTCCGCCTTATATAGTATCGATTCCATCCATATCATCCACATAAGACATTATGTACATTCGGTACCACCTTTGATCTGTGCGTACCTGATCATAAAACGTATAAGCCATTTCCTGTGATCAGGTACCGTCGGTGATCCGTTCTTATGTTTATTGCATTCAGCAACATCCGGATTAGTTGCATTTAATGTGTAATGAAAAAGCAACTTAAGCGATTACGCTTAAGAGTTGCTATGCGACAGTTAGGGATGGAATCGATATACATGTGTAGGTATATTGTTATTATAATATTTTGGGACGCATGTAGTGAGTCACTACACCAGAACGTATGGAAACCCAATCCAAACTCGAACAAAAATGTACCTAAACCCACACTAATGAGCACATCAACAGCTCAAGCAATCACTATTCGAAGGCCTTTTAAAACAAATTCGCAGGAAATACATTACATGGAGCAATGCGACAATAATCAGATACAATCTGAAGTAGGAGAAGAACAATTCGAGTATGCAGAGCCTTATTTCGAAAATAACGAAGATCGGGATTTTTCCCAACTTCCAACCCAAATCCCCGAACCATGACTATAGATTTTAATAATTCATTTGATAACCGACAATTACCATATATCCAAATTAGTAATCCAAACTTGAAACTATTAATTGATACGGGAGCCACAAAATCCTTTCTTGACCCACTTATTATAGATAAATATTTTTCAAATTTCAAAAAGAGTGAGCCTTTTGTCGTTACAACATCCTTCGCTTCTTCCGCACATGACGTTACCGTCACCATATCCGCTTTTAAAGAATTTAGTGAAGATAAAGAAATTAAATTTTACGGATATAAATTTCATAATGTTTTTGATGGATTACTTGGATTAGACCTTATTCAATACTTAAGCGCTACTCTGGATTTTCCAAGTTCACGATTTATAACACCCAGAACAAATCTACCCATAAAATATTTCAACTCAAATCCAAAAATTCTTTTTGAGAAATTATTACCCGCACAAACGGTCTCAAGGATCAAAATACCAGTAACTACACAGTCTGGAGAAATTTTAATCCCCAAACAAACTATCCAAAATTGTGAAATACCAGAGACCTTAACTTTGTCCAACAACGGATGGGCACAAATAGAAATACGTAATATGTCAATACATGACGTCAAGTTTACTATTCTATACCCAGTTAAAGCAAGTCCTCTTAAAAATAATTTTGATTTTTACCATATAAGTGTAATAGAACCAACACTAACAAGGCGAGAAGAACTAGAAAATCTTATAAGAACCGACCATATGAATGAGGAAGAAAGGCAGAAAATGATTACACTATGTAAAAAATTTTCGGACGTTTTTCAAACAGATGAAAGTCCGCTTTCATTTACTAATCAAATTAAACATAAAATTCCCACCCGTGATGAAATACCAGTACACCAAAAAAAAACTACTGCTACCCTTTTGTCCATAAGACAGAAGTCAATAAACAAATTCGAAAAATATTAGAACATAATATTATAAGACCAAGCAATTCGCCATGGGCTTCACCCATTTGGGTAGTTCCAAAAAAGGCAGATGCTTCCGGGAAAAAGAAATGGCGGATTGTAGTTGACTACAGAAAAGTCAACGAAAAGACAATAGACGACAGATACCCCATCCCGAATATATCTGATGTGTTAGATAAACTTGGAAAATGCAATTACTTTTCCACAATAGACCTGGCAAATGGATTTCATCAAATTGAAATGCACCCAGATGACATTCAAAAGACCGCTTTTAATGTGGAAAATGGTCATTTTGAATTCCTAAGAATGCCATTTGGTCTTAAAAATGCGCCCGCTACATTTCAACGTGTAATGGATAACATTTTACAAGGCGTCCAAAATGATATCTGTTTTGTCTACATGGACGATATAGTTGTCTTTTCCACATCAATTCAGGAACATTTGGTTAACTTAAAAAAAATGTTCCGACGCGTTCGAGAAGCCAATTTTAAAATACAATTGGATAAATCAGAATTTCTGAAAAAGGAAACTGCTTATTTAGGACACATCATTTCGGATTCCGGAATTAAACCAAATCCGGACAAAATTAAGTGCATTCAGAATTTCCCGATCCCGAAAACATCAAAGGAAAATAAAAGTTTCTTAGGACTTCTCGGGTATTACAGAAAATTTATTCCCGACTTTGCTAAAATCACAAAACCGCTTACTTCATGCCTGGAAAAAGGTTCTAAAATAAATCTTGACACAAAATACATTCAATACTTTGAAACATGTAAACAACTTTTAATGAATGAACGCATCTTACAGTATCCAAATTTCACAGTACCATTTAATCTTACCACAGATGCAAGCCATTATGCTATTGGAGCTGTTTTATCTCAAGGTACGCCAAATCAAGATAAACCCGTTGCTTATGCTTCAAGAACCCTGAATGATGCTGAACTAAATTACAGCACAATCGAGAAGGAACTTCTTGCCATTGTATGGGCAACGAAGTCGACACTGAGTCGATAATTGGTAACATAAACGAAAGCCCTGATATAGAAGAAATTGAATCCAACATAGATTATATCGAAAACTCCGAAAATGAAACTATACACACAAGTCATGAAAACCCCATTTTAGAAGTTCCAATTTCCGAAACACCCATTAATTATTTCAAAAATCAAATTTTCATACAAAATGTGTTTCATTCCCCCAAACCACCCAAAATACGACGCTTATTCGGTAACAGGACAAGAACATTTATAGAAGTTTCTCAAGATAAATTCGAACTTGAAATAATAAATATTTTCAAAGAATTAAGCACCTCCACCAAAAAATTTGCGGTTCATTTAACTACCACCGAGCTTATTCCCCGATTTTGCACAATTCTTAAAAATACATTTAAGAACTCAACATTAAATTTAATACTCTGTAATAATGTTTTAGAAGATATCAAAAATGACCAATCCCAAAAAGATATTGTCGAGAAAATTCATGAAGGTATTACAAATCATCGCGGTATAACTGAAACTGAAAACGAAATTAAGCGCCTTTATTATTGGCCAAATATTCGAAGCAGTGTAACCAAATTTATTAATAATTGTTGATTATGTCAAAGAATGAAATACGACCGTAACCCTTCAAAGCAACAATTTAAAATAACCCCAACTCCCAGCGAACCTTTCGAAATTATACATGTGGACACGTTTACTATTAAAACCCAAAAATTCCTTACTAATAGATACATTCTCAAAATATGCACAGGCATACCCTATAGATGCGCTTACCGCAATACACGTAACCAGAGCCTTTATTACCTTTCTAACTCACCACGGGACACCAAAGACAGGAAACGTCCGGAGCCAAAGCGGAAACAGAAACATCCACCTCTGGCAAACACCAAGCAAAAGGATGCCGCAGCTGGCGTTGAGACCCCAGTGGCCACAAATAAGCGGGCAAACGCAACCACAAGCAAGCAACGGGCAACAGGAGAAAATGAGTGGGTAAATGCCTCCAGGAAGAAGGTCACCAACACAGCCACAAAGAGTCAAAAGCCCATCAGTGCGGCGAGCAACGAGCAGATTATAGGCCGC
Organism: Brachypalpus laphriformis; assembly: GCA_945910035.1. Classification (NCBI taxonomy): domain Eukaryota; kingdom Metazoa; phylum Arthropoda; class Insecta; order Diptera; family Syrphidae; genus Brachypalpus; species Brachypalpus laphriformis. Next base: position 134,566,695 of record OX246754.1, read on the forward strand.
GGCAGTGCCTGGTCGAAAAATCTCAAAAAGAACAAGAAGGATGAGAAGAAGCCAGGCAAGACCGCCAGTGAAAAAACGCGACCGGATGCAATAGTGGTGGCAACCAAGGGTCAACTTTATATATATATATATATTTGGCGCAACAGCTCTTGAAAGTGCCAGGGCCTAGCTTCTCGCAACCACTCATGTTGTGTGCGTTATATTTTTCACACGAATGGAAGGGACCTACAGTTTAGTGCCGTATCCGAACGGCGATTTGAGAAGCTTTTTCATGACAACAATACTCTCGGATGTTTGTCAGACGCTCGCGACAGGTGGGACCATGAAAAAACTTTTTGGTGTTTTCTGGGATTCGAACTTGGAACCTAATGCGTAGTGATCCGACACACTAACCACTTACGCCACGGCGCCCACAAGTAGTATTACAACTTTCCTACGCCGAAATACTACGCAGGGTCAAAGCGGACCCCAAGCTCCACAACCTGGGTGAATCGGTCACAAAGATTAGGAGAACCCAGAAAGGCGACCTGCTCTTCCAGCTACGCGAATCTGGTGACAGCACCGAACAATTTAGGAGCATCATCGGTGAAAACCTTGGCGCAGAGGCGGAGATCCGCACTCTAATACAGAGATCCACGGTCGAAATTAAAGACCTTGACGAAGTCACCACTAGGAGAGACATCTGCGAAGCTATCAAAGCTCAGTACAACATCGAGGTTGCCGAAGCAGATGTGCTCAGCCTTAGGAAGGCCTACGGTGGCACGCAGATCGCGACAGTGGGGCTACCGACAGAGAAGGGGAACAAGCTGCTGGAGTCCGGCAAAATCAAAGTCGGCTGGGTGAACTGCCGTATTCGTGTTCGAAAGGCCCTCACCAAATGCTTTGGGTGTCTGGAGTTTGGCCACACGGCGCGTCAATGCAAGAGCGAGCATGACCGATCCAAGCAGTGCAGAAACTGTGGAGAGGAGGGCCACATAGCCAAAGAATGCAAAAAGGACGCATTATGCTTCTGGTGTAAGACGGTCACACCAGAAAACGCCGGACACGTAGCTGGTAGCAGCAAGTGCCCGGTACTCAAGAAGGCACTGACCATTGCGTGATTTTTTTTGAACTGTATTAGTTCGAAGGCGGGACCTTGTAGCCTTGTTTTAACAATTTCTAAAAATGTGGTTTGATCTTCTTTTTTCGAGTGAGAGAAGATCATATTTCCACAGGACACAAAATGTGCTAACTCTTCTGGGTTACCCTTAAAAACGGGCACGATAGTGAAAATATCCACTATGCTTAATTTTTGCTCCATTTCGTTGCGTTCAGGTATATGGAAGAGTAAGTGCTCGAAGAGACTTACAGTTAATTTTCTATTTCTCGTGAGAATGGTGGTGGGGATTTGGGAATAGTGTGTATAGAAAAAATTAGTAGTATATAAAAAATAATTGATTCCTGATCCTTTCTTGCTTGATTATATTATAAACTTATTACTTAAAAATATAATGCATTAAAATACCTTAAATAATGAAAATACCTTGTGTTTTTTTTTTTGTTTGTTGTTACCGATGTTGTTGTTACTCGTACTGTTGTTGCCGGTGCGTCTTTTCTTCCTCTTTTATTACTTAGTTACTGCTCTGTTGTTGTTGTTTTTGTCTCTGTTATTAGCTTGCCAGGCAGGCTTCGCGCCCTATAGTTGTATTTTACGCCCTGGTCTTTTGACATTGCTCAAACTTTGCCTCCGGCGTCCTCTCCGGAATTCGCCAGGTCTTATTTTCTTGAGACTTCTTCACTTTTTTTATCGTTCTTAACTTTTGTTTTGTTAATGTATTATTATTTGTTTTTTTTTTTTTCACCTTTCACTTTTTTCCGCTTTATTTATTTGGGTATTTATTTATTCATTCAGTAAAAATTATTATTTTGCATATATGTATTATTTATATATCCTTTTTTTCCACTATTACCTCTGGTGTTCGAGCCCCAGGTACGCTTTAAAATTTAAAAAAAGGTAGTTGAGATCTATTTCACTATCTCATTTTTTGTGTTGGTTGGTATTGGATTTTTGGTTATCCCACCGCTGCCACCAAATGTTGCGATCACGTACCATGCTTTCCCGTATTCGGGAGAAGAGTACGAATCGGAGTATAGTTTTAAAATAAAACAATTAGTTTACTTGACAATGTTTATTTACTCTAGGGCCCGCTGTCTTAATGCTTGGCTGCGGCCGTTCGAGTTATAATCAAGAACTTATCCTGTTAAATTCTAAATCTATACTAGCTTATTCCTACCCATTCTCCGCCTTATATAGTATCGATTCCATCCATATCATCCACATAAGACATTATGTACATTCGGTACCACCTTTGATCTGTGCGTACCTGATCATAAAACGTATAAGCCATTTCCTGTGATCAGGTACCGTCGGTGATCCGTTCTTATGTTTATTGCATTCAGCAACATCCGGATTAGTTGCATTTAATGTGTAATGAAAAAGCAACTTAAGCGATTACGCTTAAGAGTTGCTATGCGACAGTTAGGGATGGAATCGATATACATGTGTAGGTATATTGTTATTATAATATTTTGGGACGCATGTAGTGAGTCACTACACCAGAACGTATGGAAACCCAATCCAAACTCGAACAAAAATGTACCTAAACCCACACTAATGAGCACATCAACAGCTCAAGCAATCACTATTCGAAGGCCTTTTAAAACAAATTCGCAGGAAATACATTACATGGAGCAATGCGACAATAATCAGATACAATCTGAAGTAGGAGAAGAACAATTCGAGTATGCAGAGCCTTATTTCGAAAATAACGAAGATCGGGATTTTTCCCAACTTCCAACCCAAATCCCCGAACCATGACTATAGATTTTAATAATTCATTTGATAACCGACAATTACCATATATCCAAATTAGTAATCCAAACTTGAAACTATTAATTGATACGGGAGCCACAAAATCCTTTCTTGACCCACTTATTATAGATAAATATTTTTCAAATTTCAAAAGAGTGAGCCTTT